>JACVBY030000284.1:213967-249489 GCA_017589505.3 Metroxylon sagu
ACTTTCTTCACAACTCTAGTTAACTCTCTAAGACTATAAAAACTTCTCCTTTGGAGGTGTAACTTTGTAAGAATACCAAGCAAAAGGTTTGTTCTTGTGAGTCTTGCAAGGCTAACTCTTTTTTTGAGTCTTATAAATACTCCAACTAAATTTCTCCTTTCTCTATGAAGCTATCCTTTAATGAAGTAAAATTTTTATTGCGGTATGTCACTTCTTACGATCATTCTTAACTGAGCGAGACTTCTTTCAATAGCTATTGCAATACAGTTTTATTATCACAATACAAAATGAGTGCCTTCTTTTGCTTCTTTGAAAACCAAGAACAAATACCTCAGATCAAGAGAAAAAATATAACTTGATGTGCTCTTCATATCATCAAGATTTTTAATCCCACTCACTATCAGAATAAGCAGAATTAATCTTGAATTTTCTTCAGCCTTTTACATGATACTATAGCCAAATGTGCCCTTGCGAATATCTTAATACTCTCCTCACAGCTCCAAAGTGGAATCTAACTTGGATCTTGCATAAATCTTGAGAGTCGACTAGTTATAAATATGATGTCGAGTCTGAGTATCGGTAAGATATCATAGACTTCTAATCAAACTTCAATAAATTAAAGCATTAGCAGCTTCTTCGCACTATCCTCTTTCTTCATTACTCCTCATTTGTAGCCAATGATGTAGCTGCGGAAACCTACAATTCTTCATGTTAAATTTTTCGGGAATGGCTTTTAACTTGTATAGATTTTTTTGAGGAAATAAAATTTTCATATTCCATTTATGAAGCTTCAATCACCAAGTATTGATGGAGTAAACCCAAATCGCTCATCTCATTATGTTTGCATCATATCTTTTTTGTTTCAAATCCCTAGGAAATAATGGAGTAAACCTAAAGCGTTCATCTCATATGTTTGCATCATATCTTTCTTGAACTTCTACATCAAATTAAAGTTATCTCCCTATAAAAATTAGATCATCTACATGGAATACATACATAATTGAGAGTGCAATCATCTCTTTTCTTCACACATAAAAAGTATATTCACTTTTGCTCCTTTGAAATCCATTCTTGATAAATAATTATGAATCTCACTATAGCATGCTTTCGAGGAAGCTTGTCTCAACCTATAAAAAGCACTTTTTTAATATATAAAGGCTTTATCTTCCTCACCTTTTTACCTTGAAGCCTATTTTAGGCAAACATTCAACATAAATTTCTTCTTTAAGCTTGCTATTTAAGAAAGGTTGATTATCATCAAAATTTGAAAAACACAGATCATTTTTTTTGTACGTAAGAGAAATCAAGATTCTTATTGTTTCTAGCCTTACAATAGAAGCAAAGATCTTAAAAAAAATCTATTTCTAGCCTTACAATAGAAAGGCAAGATCTCAAAAAAATCTATCTAGTACTTATGTGAGCCTCTTGGGAACTAGATCAATTTGCCTTTGTATTTTTGAACACTTCCATATTGGTTCAGTTTTATCTTACCTTAAATCCACTTTAGTCCAACAATTTCTCTACACTTATTTAAGTCTGTCCACCAACTTCCAAATATGGTTCTTTTCAATCATGTATATCTCCTCTTCCATAGCTTTTCTTCTACACATCATCTTCAAAATTTTTTGATTTTATGGAAGAAAAAATTGCAAGATCATAGAGTGCACTCAATCTTCTTGTTCTTCATGGAGGATATTGTGGTAAAGAGAGATCTGAAAAAGAATATTCACTTGGACTTGAGGCTTTGATGATGAAAATATTGATGGAGTGCTTTGATCCTCTATTTGAAACATCTCTTCTTCTTAAAATTCTTGATTGGCCTTGAATAGATATTTCCTGTACTTCTCTCTTTCCGGTTCCAAGTAGCTTTTTCATTAAAGTAACATCTCTACTTATGATCAACTTGTTAGTTGCAACATTATATTAGCGATAGCCTTTAGTATCAAGACTATAACCAAGAAATATGTATATTTGAATCTTCTCATCGAATTTGGTTCTTTTTTCAGGAGGTATATGGTCATAACTAATATAGCCAAATATTTTAAAATGACTTATAGAGGTGCTTCCTTCCACTCCATAAGAATCTTATTCTTCATAGCTTTAGTTGGATATCTATTGAGAATGTATACCGCTTGTATTTACGATTTTAGCCCAAAATCTTTTTGGTAGCCCCTATAGACCTTGCTAGTTTTACAATAGTCGTATGTTCTTCTTTTCTGCGACTCTATTTTATTGTGAGTGTATATCTTACTTGTCAATTGCATCCACATTTCCTTCATCTTTACAAAAATTTTTAAATTTTTGTAAGATATATTCACATCCTCTGTCACTTCGAGTTGTCTTTATCTTGCTTAACCCTTTTGCCTTTTCAACAAAAGTTTTAATCTCTTGAAAACTTAGAAGGTGTCTGATTTTTCATTCAAGAAAATAAACCCATGCTATGCAAAAAATAATCATCAACAAAATATAGGGAAGTATACATGTCTTTGGCTTAATGATGGAGTCTTCATTTCTCTACAAATATCGGTCACATATGAGCTCCAATAGTGTATTGGCTCTCCAAAATCTTTCTTTTTTGAAAAATCAGCACCTTTGTTGTTTCTCCAAGATCACATGGATCCATCTTGATGCGAGTTTGAGATAGTCCATCCACCATATTTTCCTGCTTAAATAGCTTGACCACATGAAAATTCAAGTGACCAAAACCTCTTGTGCTATGTAAGAAGTCTTCAACAACTTGGCACTGGGCATTAGAGTAAAATTCAATGGAGAAGATTTTGTTTTTCTCCATTTTCACTTTTATTATCATTTTATTTTATTCTTTTTGTCAAAAAATTCTATAAGCTGTATTATCTTGGAAAAGAAAATGGTAACTATTCTCAACAAACTATCCAACACTTAATAGAGTTTATGGCCCCTTCAAATCATACGCCAAAAGATCATTGAATATATTTGACACCTCTCTTTGTTTCTACTGCAATTGTTCCCTTTTCTTTGGCTTCTCCTTAATAGTCCCATTTTCCATACGCATCTTTGAAGCAACGGTGGCATCCATATCAATAAGTATTTTTTCATCTTTTGACATATGAGTTACTTCACAGTAGCCTTATCAAGGTGCCAAATGTTTTTCTTTTTCATGAGAAATGTTATCTAACATGCATAAAATAAGTTCCCCATCATCATCTTTTTCTTTCATAAAATTAGCTTGCTCTCTTGTTTTAAATCTTTAATTTTTTTCCAACATGGCCAAAATTTTTGTAATGATAACATAGGGGCTTACCACGAAACCTGAGCATTGATCCCGGTAATCAAATAATTTGTTCACTCTTACAAATTTTACCAAGTTGTTTAGAATTATCTGAATTCATAACTTTGTCATGTTTTTCTTCTTTCTTGCTTGTTTGGATCATGCTCTCTCCTTCTGAGTTTGTGTTTGCTTTGCTCATAATTTGAATTCCCTTTCTTTGTGAGAATCTTTGAGATTTTAAGTTCACCTTTGAATAAAAGGTACTTTCAAAGATTGACCTAAGGATTCCTTTTTAAGAAATTTTATATTTTTCATTGTTGTAGCCTGTAATTATATGGATCCTACATTTTAAAATTAGATCTTTGTATTAAAAATATTAGTAGGAATTTATACTTAATATGATACATGACATTGATAAAATTAAAGATGAAATTACTTATTTATTAAATAATATATATATATTATGTATTGACCAAAAATATAATAAAGGTAAAATGTTCTCTACTTTAGGATCAACTCTAGATAGCAAGTAGTTAGTAGGGGCAATAGTACTAATAAATTATGAAATATTCTTGATTAGAAAAAATATATATATAACTTCATCATCTAATGAACTATCCTTTTATTTAAGTAATGATTTCATAGATTTTTCTCACTTAGAAAGAATTATAAAATTTTGATATTTTGACACGATGGTTAACATGTAAAAAATAATTATCCTTTGCTTATCGTTATGACCTTGGAGATCTTCTAGCAACTCTTAACGGTGTTCCACGACAAACATCCCGAAAATTTAGCTTTGAATGTAAGAAGCTAGATACTTAACTATAGGAGGCGGAGTTAATTGAAGTCTAAAATAATGGAGATGTTGATCTGGCTTAAAGAATGCTTGGTATGATGCGAAGGATAGGGCGCATAAAGTCATGTGAAAGATGGAAATAAAGACTTTTCTTCAAATAAATCCAAGAAGTAGAAGACGAAAGACAAAAGATGATGCAACTAGTCACTTAGTCCTAAAGGCCAAACAAGAGGAGTGACTTTAATGAATCACACCAAAGAGTAAGTCCTAAAAAAGATTGTATATTTTAATAAATTTTACTTCATTTATCTAAAATTAGTTTTTACAATCAAAAAATATTGAAACAAATTGCTTGGTATATTAACTGTATGGAGCTCGATAACTTGGGGCTTAAAAGCTTTTACCTAATAAAAAGACGAATATGAAGAATCCCTACGAACGAGTAGGTAAGAAAGAATAGACTAAAGTAATACACGAACGGGAATTCTGCTGACTCACTGATGATAAGAAGTTGCCTACCAATCAAAAATAGAGGTACATATATTTAATTTATTTCATTTAATTTCAAATAAAATTAGTTTAAAATAATTATATAAAATTGCTTGGCCTATTGTACTAATATAATAGAAAAATATTTAAAAAATTACAAAATATTTGTTGGGTCATGATGATGGGCCAACACGAGCGCCTGCGTGTTGTGCTACTACCTGATATGGCATCCAAACTTGCATGGGCTGGTCTACTTGCCCTAGTGGGCTTGTAGACTATGTTGAAGCCCCCTGAGGTTTGGGTATGTCGTGCCAGCATAGTCTGTGCTTAATAGAAGCAGCATCAGACTTGCATGACATGATGGCCCAATAGGTCGCCGCCTTGGCAGGCTGTACCGGCTCGTTATGATCCATTTGACATCTCTAGATATTACCTCATAACTTTCTTCTGACACTTCGGAGGATTTAGAACTGGTGGAACCCAAACAAGGAGTAGCACGTCTGTGTTGGTGGGAAAAAAAGTATAGAATTATGAGAAGGTGTAGCATATACAGACTAGGATCTCACACCACTCTGATGCCATGTTTAAAAAAAAAAAAAAAATGACGGTGGAAAGGATTTGTAGCGAACTCATAGTCAGAGCTTGTATTAGTTTTATGGTGAATTTATAGTGCAAGACTTATATGAGTGCAAGAAAAGAAATATATGCCAGGAAATATAGCTGGATATTTCCAGTGAAGATGAACAAAATTGGTTAAATAATATCTTCTGAATGAAATCGGATGATCTGCTGAAGCGAAATAATAGTTGGTGAGTGAGATTTCCAATATTTTTAATACTGCTGAAATAATGACTGAATAATATTTCAGTTACAAAGGCTACTGAATAATATTTTCAAGTATGAAGACTGCTGAGTAATATAATAACTATAATTATAAAGGCTGTCGAATAATATTTTCTGTTGTGAAGGCTAAAAGAAATTTCAAATATTTAGAATGTACAGGAACCTAGAAACATAAAAGTGGCAGTATTTGTAGTTTTTTTTTCTTAAAATTGAAAAAAAAAAGAAAAGAAAAGATTGATGAAATTATAAAGCTTTTATTAATGAAATTACTAAGCGCACAGTACTCCAGCTAGTTGCCACTGGACCACGTGGAGCCCGCAAATCAACAAATAACATTGATGTGGTTCTTTATAAAAAAAAAAAAAAAAAAAAAAGCGCTCATTACTGAGATTGCTTTAAGATCCTTATTTATTATTGTGTGAATCGTACTACGTATGTTCGATGACGAGCTCGCATGCGGACGACCATGGCCCTTATTTCTTGCAGACGATTCCTCGGCCAGTGATGCCGCTCGAACACTTGACAGCAGCTGGGTCTGTAACCAATGCGATGCCTGCAACGTCCCGCCCAAAGCGTGAAACTTTGCAATCAGCGGCATGGAGATCAGATGTCAGGAACATATGCTCCCCTCCCATGATAGGCATGTTGGATGACATATTCACCCTGCTAACGTAACCCTCTCTGTATGTCTGCCCCAGGACTCCATGCACGTCGTTGGTAAGGGAATAGAACTTGAATCCTAAATCAAGGTGAGCAAAGCAGTCATCGGCGGTCACACCATATCGGTGCACCCGAGACTCTTCCTCCGTGATCGGGACCACGGTAGCAGTGATCTGAAGCATCCCTTCGACCTCGACCGTGACTGCATTGGTGCCGCTTGATCGAACGATGGACACGACCGGAACGACCGGCGATTGCCACTTGGCGCCCTCGTCGGTCGGGAGGTCGATGGGCTCGTCGTCAAATGTGATGGCAAGGCGGTCCACAGCATCATCCCACGTTGCGGTTTTCTGGGCGCCGACGTGCAGACGGTGGCGACCGAAGAGCACGGCGATGGATTGGACCCAGGTGAAGTCTCGGGTCATGTTCCGGAGCTCGCTTGCCGATGAAGTGAGCATTGATGTGGAGGTCGGAGTCGGAAAGCAGGCAGAAGTCACGGTCCTTTCGGCCATGGAAGTAGAAAGTGATGCCGTCACCACCAACAAAGCGCGGATCGCAGCACGCTGCACCTCGTTTGTCACAATCTGTAGCACAATATACGCCAAGCTAACACGTCAATGCCTTACCACTACTCAGTAGTGTTAGTGATGTTTGGGACAACAAGCAACCATGTAAACGAGACGAAGAAATAAGAAATTCTACTACTTGAATCGATACTTACGGCAGACGGGACGGCAGAGAAGGCAGTCGATTTTGCAAGACTTGGGGCACTGCCAGGAGCAGTAGAACTGGGCGGCGCAGTGGGGGTAACGCTTCCTGTCGCAATGCACTCTCTTGGGCTTCTGTGGTCTGGCCTCTGCTAGGGCCAGCAGAAGGAGGGCAGTCACTAGCAGCAGAATCATTAGGCTTGATCGTGCCATTTTAGCCGGCCGTTGCTGTGAACCTTAAGGCTATCGTTGTGGTTTTGGCTTTGGGCGGATTGTGGTGCAACCGAGGCAACGTTTTATAGTGTGTTTCACTTGAAAGTGGGGGGATGATGGCTCTCACCTTGACTTTTCAAGGGGCCAACACGTGGGCTCCACGTTAGGCAAACGAACCGGCCAGCCGGAATCTTGCCTGATCTAGCGTTTTCGGCAATACCAACACACACAGCGATTCGTGAATGAGTTGCGTTCGACATTTGGTGGATCAGCGGGGGTGGCAACTTCGTCCTGACAGAATTCGGTTGCTTAAATTAACTTTGTCCCCTCAACTTTGATCTGGTGGTTTTAAGGCCATACGAGCCATCATCCAACCTGGAAGGCTCTCACTTATTTTTGCCCCTCAATTGCTGGTTTTATTAAACCGGCTTGATTAAATTAGGCTGGAATGGCCAGGCTATTGCGCCTAACATCTGCCACTCTTCCATTTCTTTTTTTTTTTTCCATAAAGTTTAGTTCTTCTACGAGTGTGAAAATACCTACTGGCATTGTTAACACACGAAAAGATGCAAAGAGGTTAAATACTAGATAAGAAATACCTTCTGCATCAATCACCGATGAGGATCATCAATATCCATGTGCTCGGTAACACGGTCACCACCAACCCCGACAACTGTTGGTGGACTGAAATTTAGTTGCTGCTTGAAACTCAAAACAGAACAAATTTACTGAATAGGTTTCTAATTGCTAAACTAAATTTTTCATAGGCTTACATAGGCTACTATAATCAAGTCAATATATACACATGTAAGTCCCTTCTAGACTCATGAAAATCAATAGTAAACTTAATGACAATAGAAATACAAAGAGACGCTTGCTGCAAGTTACTAGAACAACTTTGCATATCACAAGAAATATCTTCTTAGTTAAATATTAGGAAATAACTCTATGTTTTCGAATGTGTATTACAGTCCAATACTCCCCCCTAATGCACTTTCTTCACAACTCTAGTTAACTCTCTAAGACTATAAAACCTCTCCTTTGGAGGTGCCTTTGTGAGAATATCAAGCAAGCTGTTCTTGAGTCTTGCAATACTCCAACTGTCTTTCGTCTTGAAATACTTCAACTGAATTTCCCTTTTGTCTATGGCTTCTTTAATAAAGTGATATTTTATTACAGTATGCTCCGTATGATTAAGGCTGATTGGATTTTTTTCAATAGCTATTGCTAGTCTATTATCACAATTCAAAATGGTGCCTTCTTCTTATCTTTCTCCAACATCTTCAAGAATTTTCTTAGCCACATAACTTGAGAAGTAGCTTTTGCTGCTGCTACATACTCAGCTTCAACAGATGACTAAGCCACAATCTTTTGCTCTTTTGAAACCGAAGAACAAATATCAAGACCAAGAGAGCAAGCATAACCTGATGTGCTTGCTCTTCATATCATCAAGACTTCCAACCCAATCACTATCAGAATGAGCAATTAATCTTAAATTTTCTATGGCCTTGTATATGATACCATAGTCAAATATGCCTTGCAAATATCTTTACACTCTCCTCGCAACTTCAAAGTGAATCTGACTTGGATCTTGCATAAATCTTGAGAGTATTTTAGCTGCAAACATGATGTTAGATCTAGTAGCAGCAAGATATCATAGAGTTCCAATTGTCTTTATACTGCAGCCTTTTTGCTTTTCAACACAAGTTTTAAATCTCTTGAAAACTAAGAAAGTTCTATTTTTTCCTTGAAGAAATAAACCCATGCCATGCGAGAATAATCATCAACAAATATAGGGAAGTATATGTGCTGGCTTAATGATAAAGTCTTCATTTCTCTATAAATATCGATATGTATGAGATCCAATAGTGCATTGGCTATCCAAAATCTTCTTTTTGTAAATCAGCTCCTTTGTTGTTTACCAAAAATACAATCTTCACATGGATCCATCTTGGTCTAAATTTTAGGTAGCTCATCCATCATGTTTTTCTACTTAAGTAGCTTCAACCCATAAAAATTCAAGTGACAAAACCTCTTATCTCATAGCCAAGAGTTTTCAACAAGTTGGCACTTTAAGGCATTAGAGTGAAATTCAGTGGGAAAATTTCTTTTTTTCTCCATCTTAACTTCCACCATCACTTGATTTTTATTCTTTTTGTTAAAATTCTGTAGCTACTCTCTTCGAAAAGAAAATAATAACCATTCTCAATAAGCTGTCCAACACTTAATAAGATTTGCTTCAAATCAAGCACTAAAGAATATCATGAATATATTTGACACCTTTCTTTATTTCTACTGCAATTGTTCCCTTTCTTTGGCTTCTACAATAGTCCCATTTTTCATGCGCACCTTTGAAGTAACTATAGCATTCATGTCAAGAAATATATTTTCATTACTGCAGCCGCTATCAAAGTACCAAATGTTTTTCTTTTCATAAGAGGCTGACTCACATACATAAAATAAGTTCTCATCATCATCTTTTTCTTCTATAAAATTAGCTTACTCTTTTGCTTTAAATTTGCATTTTTTTTTAACATGACCAAACTCTTTGCAATGAAAACGATGGGGCTTGCCACAAAACCAACAATTAGTAGTCGAATGATTTGTTCTCTTAAAAATTTTACCAGCTTGTTTAGAATTATCTGAATTCTCTTCCTTTGAGAATCCTTGAGATTTTAAGTTCACCTTTGACTTAAAAAGTACTTTTAAAAGATTGATCTGAGTTCCTTAATCTCCTTTGTTCATGAGATTGTAGAGAGCCCATCAATTATTGAACAATCATGGTGGTGAGATCCTTGTACTCTTCAATAGCAGCAACAATGTATTCATATTTTTTCATGCAAGCTAATTAAAATTTTCTCAACAATTTTCTGATCAGTAATATTCTCACCATAACTTCTTATTTCGTTTACAAATTTCAACAACACATACGCCGTGCCCTACATATTTGCTGGGAGTTCAAGGGGATTTATTTCATAATTATAAAAGTTACATTTTGTGATTGTCAAAAGGTTAATAGCTTAAGCCACATGCCTTCCACAAGGATAATTCTGGCTCCCTAAACAGAATCTTACAAAAAACTTTTACTTTATTAGCCATGCTATTTTCTTTTTATCATTGTTCTCTTGAAATCATAGGCCAAGAGTTGCAGATGGTATTAGGTGTAATGGGTCCATCCTACGTGGTATATAGGTATATGGCAATCAACTGCAAATTATTCTCGGTCTTATTGACTTGTTCTTAAACATCCTTGTTTGGAAGTCACGTTGGATGATATTGTAATATTGTCGCTAAAGTCTGTCACTGCCTCCTCTATTAGACAATCGGTCTTTCGATCATGGGCAACCTTATAAGCACAAACCCAACAATAAGTGTTACTAAGCGTGGATGGAGTCCGTTACAAGAATTTGCAACATATTACATCAGACGTGATTAATCCACCCTAGTTTTGCCAACAGAAACTATTGCTTAACTCAAAGCAAGGAAATTGTGTGTGTCGATGTTATGTGATGCTACATTTAGAATTTTTTTCCTATAATAGTGACATAGAAATTGGCATCTATTATATTGATTGAGAGGCTTGTTTTGGAGAAGTTTCCCATGTGGGTTTGATGAATCCACAGAAATTAACAATGGACCTAATCTAGAACTGTGTATATCTGAAGGCACAAATTAAGAATATCTTACATTGGTTTGATTTCAATTAAGTCTAAATTTATCTTGACAAGAGACCATCTAGTCCCTTATTATTTAGTCCTATTAGTATATGTTGGATTCATCTACTAAGCAAGCAAAACATAGATTAAATTCTACGTATTTAATGTCGGGCCTCCTTCCCGACGGCATGATTTCTTATGAAAATTGGGTAGAGATCTACTAGTCTTTATGCTAAGTATCATAAAGCTCAAGCGATCCCTATCCAATTGCCATAAGCTACATGCACAAAATACTAAATCTGCTAAAAACTTTTGACCTGCTCATTTCATTTATACTATTCATAAGATTACATCACAATTTATTTCATCCTGCTCAGATAACATAAGACTTTCACATTATTCAACACATGATTTCAGGCAATATAACTTTCATCACTATACTGCTATAAAGACCGTATGCACGAATTCATTCCACAATGACAGTCATTTCTCATAACTACCTAAGTCCAAAATACATCATGGGGTTACAATTATACATATCCATCCATATCCATTTTAAATACATATACAATCCAAGTAATATAAGTCCATGACATCAATCAATTTATCCACATCTAGTAGCCCATATCAAAATCAGGCATCCAAGAGCCAACCTGCTAACTCTGATCTGTAATCCAAAAATTTTAACAATAGAGAGGTGAGACCTAAGTTCCAGTGACTAGATAGCCATCTAACAATGGAGAAAAATTGAGAACCACATTTTAAAAGCAAATAAGCATACTGATGCAACATATCACAATTGATACAGAAATCTTTCCAATGAGATAAGAAAACTCATAAGTTAGCTTATGCTTTCAATAATGCAACTTAAATAAGATAATGTCACTTTTACAAAACTTCATGATGATGGGCTGGGTGTGCTACCACTAAGGTACATCCTTATAGTCGCCCTCCTGCAGGTTTACTCTTAGTGGGTGAGTGTACTGAGCGCCGAGGATCCCTGCACCACATGGCACCCCTTACATATGCAGTTCACCCCAGGTGTGAGCTTGCTCCTTTTCCCTGGGCCTCCTGTTTGCCCTCTCCATGGGCCTGTTTCTCTGAGCCCCCTCGGGCTATATAATAACCTAGCTCTTAACCGAGCTGTGATTCTTACCCCACTGGGCTGATATAGCTTGTACTCCCCCTGACCTTGGGATCATAGTACGATTGAGTCGCAAGGAGATGCCGACTATAATAGTGTGTGCAATGCTCATGCTATGGCATAGTCTATAGGGTGATCAGCCTCATAGATGGTCCCATGCTCTTTATGCTTATGCTGTAAAAATACTTCAATATAAGTTTATAATCCAATATACAACCAGTTATACTTTCTTTGAAACATTGATTTTCATGCATGCCCATGTATCTCTTTAAAACATAAATCTGAAAAGTAAATTACATGCTTTACTGAAGCATGTGTTTTTATCCAAACCATGCTTTTCATGAAATTCTATACTTTACTTTGAAACATGCTCTAGCCCATGGTTCCTTTTCTTTTCTTAAATTCATGCTTTGCTGAAATTCATGCTTTTTCTGAAACTTATGCTTTGCTGAAACTCACTTTGCTTTGAAACATGCTCTACCCCATGTTTCCTTTTCTTTTCTTAAATTCATGCTTTGCTGAAACTCATGCTTTTTCTAAAACTTATGTTTTGCTGAAACTCACTTTGCTTTGAAACATGCTCTAGCCTATATTTCCTTTTCTTCTCTTAAACTCTTGCTTTGCTTTAGAACATGCTTTAAACTCATGCTTTGCTCTTAAACTCATGCTTTAAACCCATGCTTTGCTTTAGAACATGCTTTAAACCTATGCTTTGCTTTAAAACATGCTTTAAACTCATTCTTTGCTCTTAAACTCATGCTTTAAACCCATGCTTTGCTTTAGAACATACTTTAAACTCATGCTTTGCTCTTAAACTCATGCTTTAAGAATAAGATACATTATAATGGGATTCGCATTTCCCATATTTAACTACTGAAAATACTATATTTAACATAAGATACTCTGATTTATAGCAAAATACCACTATGCTATCATAAAACATTTCTTAAAACTAGGTGAGAAACCCACTCACTTTAGCTGCTAACACACTGTTATTTCTCCAGTTCTAGCTCCTTTGAACCAATCTCTTGGCCTAAGTCATCATACATGCATTATTAGGGTCACAAGCACCAATGGTTTCATGAAACTATACATACATGCTTTATGTCTTCATATCTTAGCATAATACCCTTTAATCCCTAATATGCTCAAGGATTCACAATCTACACATGTTATCACCTCATTTGCCTCTAAATCATGAGATTTAAACATCATTATCTAGCTTAGGGAAGTTTGGACTTACCTTAGCAAAGATAGCTAAACCACCAAGCCTTTTTCTTTTCCTTCCCTTTCTCTTCTTCTCTTTTTCCTCTCTTCTTCTTCTTTTCTTTTTCTTCTTCTCTTCTTCTTCACGGCTGGCAAAACCTCTCCTCTTTTCTTTCCCTTTTCTTCCTTCTTTCTCTCTTTTTCTCTCTTTCCACACGGTCGCTTAAGGACTAAGGAGGGATGGGCGGCCTTAAATGCTCTTAAAAATTCCTATTTTGACCTTCTCCATCCTTAAGTCATGCTTTTCAAAGCCTATATGGCTTCCTTCTCCACCAAGTATTTTTACCCCTTCAATTTTTTTTTCCTATCTTACCCTTAATCAAATCCTCAAATAATTTTTTATCAATTTTTACTTTTGCCCCTAGTCAAATTTTTATTAATACCCCTGGCCAAATTTTCGTTATCAGATAAATAACATGGGTTACCCACCTATTAGTCACCATGGATGCTAGCTAATGAGAGTGAAATTAGCCTCAAATCACTTCCACGGAAGATTTTTATCCACATGAAACCTCAATTAAGCGTGCTTGGTAAGAGCGATGGGTGACCTCCCTGGGAAGTCCTTGATTAAGAGTAAAATTGGTCTCAAACCAACTCCACAGATAAAATTCTCACAGTAATCGACTAAATAGTCGGCTACTATAGTCAAAATTTCTTCCAAACCACTATTATAGAGTGTTTTTTCAAAGTAGTCGACTACTTTGGCCCAAAAAAAAAAAAATCCTTCCCAAGCAATATACAGAATGTTTTTCCACAGTAGTCGACTGAATAGTCGACTATTGTGGCAATAAAAACTTTTCCAAACCTTTAATAGTGAGCTTCAGAGTGTTAGCTGACTCTAGAGTCAGCTAACTATCCTTATTAATTCATCAGAATTCCACAGACAGCAAATTTTTCTTCGTTAGCCGACTCCAGAGTCAGCTAACCTCAAATTCTCTTCTTTCTTTCTTTCTTTCTTTCTTTCATTTTCAAAAGCCATTTTAGAGTTAGTTAACCTCAAATTCTCTTCTTCTTCTTCTTCTTTTTCTTTTCTTTTTTTTTTTTTCAAAAACCATTTTCTCTCCTAAAATCTTTTTCAAAAGCCCTTTTTATGCATTCTAACCTCCAAAATTTTCATTCCAACCTCTCCCAAGGATCAAAAGCAACTAGTAGACATTGAAATCATTACAAAAACTTTAATTATAAGCCTAAATAACTAACTTTATTAGCTTTTTGGAAGGATCATGAGGAAAACTCAAAATAACTTCAAATTTCAATTTCCACATCTTTTCAAGATTTTCACTCAAATCATTAATACCAGAAGACTAAAATAACAATAAAAACATGCTTAAAATAAAATTACAAGTCTTTCAAGTTCAGGATATTACATTTAATATTATAATTATATTTTAAATATAAAGATATTTTTACTAATTTTTACAATCATTACTTCCTAGTGAACCTCTATTAAATTTTCACTAGGCTGCTTAACTATAATATTATAATGCAATTTTTAGAATGATTTTATGAAGCTACTAATTTTTCATTTGGTACTTGTTATCACATTTCTCCCTTAGTTTAGCAATAAATCTATAAAATTTCCAACTATTTTGGAATAAATCTATAATATTTCCAACTATTTTAAAACTTATAGGAATGTAGAAGGTTTTGATAATATAGTTTAATAATGGAATTAAAATTTAATAAATATTAGTAAGAAATTTCATATTTTCATTGTTTAGCCTTAATTATGGATCCTACATTTAAATTAGATACTATTTTAACAATATCAGTAGAAATTTATACTAATATGATACATGACACTAGTAAAATTAAAGATAAAATTACTTATTTATTAAATGAAATGTATATATTATATGATCAAAAATATAATAAAGACAAAAGGTCCTCTACTTTAGGGTTAGCTCTAGATAGTAGTGGTGGAGGCAATAGTACTAATAAATTAAGAAACATTCTTATTAAGAAAAAAATAAAATATATAACTTCATCATCTAATGAATTATCCTTTTATTTAAGTAATGATTTTATAATTTTTTTTGACTTAGAAAAAATTAGAAAATTTTGATATTTTAACATGATGGTTAACACGCAAAAATAATTATCCTTTGCTTGTCGTTATGACCTATAATCTTCTCGCCCCTTTGGAGTCCATAATAGAATCAAAATTTGCTTTCAATATAGGAAGGTAGATACTTGACTATAGGAGGAGCTAATTGAAGCCTAAAATAATGAAGATGCTGATCTACCTAAAGGGTACTGGTCTGATGCGAAGGATAGGATGCAAAGTCATGTGAAAGGTGAAAATTAAGACTTCTCTTCAAATAAATAGAAGAGTAGAAGACAAGAGGCGAAAGATGATGCAATTGGTCATAGTTTTGAAGGCCAAACAAGAGGAGTGACCTTGATAAATCACACTAGGAGAAAGCCCCAAAAAATATTGTATATATAATATATTTTATTTCATTTCTCTAAAATTAGTTTTACAATCAAAAATATCAAACAAATTGCTTAATATATTGACCTGTCAAGCTTGATAACCTGAGCCCTTAGCTTTACGAAACAAAAGATGAAGATGAAGATGAAGAATACCTCTGAACAACTAAAAGAAAAAGACAGATAAGCAATACAATGGTGGAATTGCACGGTTATGATGATAAGCCACCTTCCCACCTAAAAATAGAGGTATATATATTTAATTTATTTAATTTAATTTTAAAAATATTTTAAATAATTAAATAAAATTGCTTGGCTTATTGCATTGATATAAAAAAATATTTAAAAAATTAAAAAATATTTGTTGGGTCATGCCGATGGGCCAGCACGTGCACCTGCATGTTGTGCTAGCCCGAAATGTTATCCGAGCTTGCATGTACAGCTTGGTCTGGCCCAGTCTACTTGCCCTAGTGGGCTTGTAGACTATGTCGAGTCCCCCTGAGTTTCGTGTGCTGTGCCAGCATAGCTTGCGATAGGAGTCTTACCAGACATAGCATGATGGTCCAATAGGTCGATGCCTTAGCAGGCTATGCCCACTCGTTATGGTTCATTTAACATCTCTAGATGTTACCTCATAATTTTCTTCTGACACTTCGGAGGATTTAGAACCGATGGAACCCAAACAGGAGTAGAGTCTGTGTTCATCTTCTCTGTGTTGGTTGGAAAAAAGTATAGAATTATGAGAAGATGCCGAATATACAGACTAGGATCTCACACCAGTCTGATACCATGTTAAAAAAAAAATATATGACGATGAAAGGATTTGTAGAGAACTCATTGTATCAGCCTGTGTTAGTTTTATGGTGAATTTATAGTGCAAGACTTATATGAGTGCAAGAAAAGAAATATATGCCAGGAAATATAGCTGAATATTTCCAGTGAAGATGATCAAAATTGGTTAAATAATATCTTCTGAATGAAATCGGATGATCTGCTGAAGCGAAATAATAGTTGGTGAGTGAAATTTCCAATATTTTTAATACTGCTGAAATAATGACTGAATAATATTTCAGTTACAAAGGCTACTGAATAATATTTTCAAGTATGAAGACTGCTGAGTAATATAATAACTATAATTATAAAGGCTGTCGAATAATATTTTCTGCTGTGAAGGCTGAAAGAAATTTCAAATATTTAGAATGTACAGGAACCTAGAAACATTAAAGTAGCAGTATTTGTAGTTTTTTTTTCTTAAAATTGAAAAAAAGAAAAGAAAAGAAAAGATTGATGAAATTATAAAGCTTTTATTAATGAAATTACTAAGCGCACAGTACTCCAGCTAGTTGCCACTGGACCACGTGGAGCCCGCAAATCAACAAATAACATTGATGTGGTTCTTTATAAAAAAAAAAAAAAAGCGCTCATTACTGAGATTGCTTTAAGATCCTTATTTATTATTGTGTGAATCGTACTACGTATGTTCGATGACGAGCTCGCATGCGGACGACCATGGCCCTTATTTCTTGCAGACGATTCCTCGGCCAGTGATGCCGCTCGAACACTTGACAGCAGCTGGGTCTGTAACCAATGCGATGCCTGCAACGTCCCGCCCAAAGCGTGAAACTTTGCAATCAGCGGCATGGAGATCAGATGTCAGGAACATATGCTCCCCTCCCATGATAGGCATGTTGGATGACATATTCACCCTGCTAACGTAACCCTCTCTGTATGTCTGCCCCAGGACTCCATGCACGTCGTTGGTAAGGGAATAGAACTTGAATCCTAAATCAAGGTGAGCAAAGCAGTCATCGGCGGTCACACCATATCGGTGCACCCGAGACTCTTCCTCCGTGATCGGGACCACGGTAGCAGTGATCTGAAGCATCCCTTCGACCTCGACCGTGACTGCATTGGTGCCGCTTGATCGAACGATGGACACGACCGGAACGACCGGCGATTGCCACTTGGCGCCCTCGTCGGTCGGGAGGTCGATGGGCTCGTCGTCAAATGTGATGGCAAGGCGGTCCACAGCATCATCCCACGTTGCGGTTTTCTGGGCGCCGACGTGCAGACGGTGGCGACCGAAGAGCACGGCGATGGATTGGACCCAGGTGAAGTCTCGGGTCATGTTCGGAGCTCGCTTGCCGATGAAGTGAGCATTGATGTGGAGGTCGGAGTCGGAAAGCAGGCAGAAGTCACGGTCCTTTCGGCCATGGAAGTAGAAAGTGATGCCGTCACCACCAACAAAGCGCGGATCGCAGCACGCTGCACCTCGTTTGTCACAATCTGTGGCACAAGATACGCCATGCTAACACGTCAATGCCTTACCACTACTCAGTACCGTTAGTGATGTTTGGGACAACAAGCAACCATGTAAACGAGACGAAGAAATAAGAAATTCTACTACTTGAATCGATACTTACGGCAGACGGGACGGCAGAGAAGGCAGTCGATTTTGCAAGACTTGGGGCACTGCCAGGGGCAGTAGAACTGGGCGGCGCAGTGGGGGTAACGCTTCCTGTCGCAATGCACTCTCTTGGGCTTCTGTGGTCTGGCCTCTGCTAGGGCCAGCAGAAGGAGGGCAGTCACTAGCAGCAGAATCATTAGGCTTGATCGTGCCATTTTAGCCGGCCGTTGCTGTGAACCTTAAGGCTATCGTTGTGGTTTTGGCTTTGGGCGGATTGTGGTGCAACCGAGGCAACGTTTTATAGTGTGTTTCACTTGAAAGTGGGGGGATGATGGCTCTCACCTTGACTTTTCAAGGGGCCAACACGTGGGCTCCACGTTAGGCAAACGAACCGGCCAGCCGGAATCTTGCCTGATCTAGCGTTTTCGGCAATACCAACACACACAGCGATTCGTGAATGAGTTGCGTTCGACATTTGGTGGATCAGCGGGGGTGGCAACTTCGTCCTGACAGAATTCGGTTGCTTAAATTAACTTTGTCCCCTCAACTTTGATCTGGTGGTTTTAAGGCCATACGAGCCATCATCCAACCTGGAAGGCTCTCACTTATTTTTGCCCCTCAATTGCTGGTTTTATTAAACCGGCTTGATTAAATTAGGCTGGAATGGCCAGGCTATTGCGCCTAACATCTGCCACTCTTCCATTTCTTTTTTTTTTTCCCCATAAAGTTTAGTTCTTCTACGAGTGCGAAAATACCTACTGGCATTGTTAACACACGAAAAGATACAAAGAGGTCAAATACTAGATAAGAAATACCTTCTGCATCAATCACCGATGAGGATCATCAATATCCATGTGCTCGGTAACACGGTCACCACCAACCCCGACAACCGTTGGTGGACTGAAATTGAGTTGCTGCTTAAAACTCAAAACAGAACAAATTTACTGAATAGGTTTCTAATTGCTAAACTAAATTTTTCATAGGCTTACATAGACTACTATAATCAAGTCAATATATATACATGTAAGACTCTTCTAGACTCATGAAAACCAACAGTAAACTTAATGACAATAGAAATACAAAGAGACGCTTGCTGCAAGTTACTGGAACAACTTTGCATATCACAAGAAATATCTTCTTAGTTAAATATTAGTAAATAACTCTATGTTTTCGAATGTGTATTACAGTCCAATACTCCCCCCTAATGCACTTTCTTCACAACTCTAGTTAATTCTCTAAGACTATAAAACCTCTCCTTTGGAGGTGCCTTTGTGAGAATATCAAGCAAGCTGTTCTTGAGTCTTGCAAGACTAACTGTCTCGAGTCTTGCAATACTCCAACTAAATTTCTCCTTTCTCTATGGCTTCTTTAATGAAGTGAAATTTTATTGTAGTATGCTTCATTATTGCTGACTGGACTTCTTTCAATAGCTATTGCTGGTTTATTATCACAATACAAAATGATGCCTTCTTTTGCTTCTTTGAAAGCCAAGAACAAATATCTAGATCAAGAGAAAAAATATAACCTGATGTGCTCTTCATATTATCAAGACTTTCAGCCCACTCACTGTCAGAATAAGCAATTAATCTTGAATTTTCTTCAGCCTTTTACATGATACCATAGTCAAATGTGCCTTGCGAATATCTTAATACTCTCCTCGCAGCTTCAAAGTGAATCTAACTTGGATCTTGCATAAATCTTGAGAATAGACTAGTTATAAATATGATGTCAGGTCTGGTATCAGTAAGATATCATAGACTTCTAATCAAACTTTTATAAATTAAAGCGTTAGCCTTCTTCGCACTATCCTCTTTCTTCAACTCCTTATTTGTAGCCAATGGTGTAGCTACGAACCTACAATTCTTCATGTTAAATTTTTTAGAAATATTTTTTGTATAGATTTTTTTGAGAAATAAAATTTTCATATTCCATTTATGAAGCTTCAATCACCAAGTAATGATGGAGTAAACCCAAATCGCTCATCTCATATGTTTGCATCATATCTTTCTTATTTCAATCCTCAGGAAATAATGGAGTAAACCCAAAGCATTCATCTCATATGTTTGCATCATATCTTTCTTGAACTCGACATCAAATTAAAGTTATCTCCTATAAAAATTAGATCATCTACATGAATACACACACAGTGAAAGTGCAATCATCTCTTTTCTTCACATAAAAAGTATATTCACTTTTGCTCCTTTGAAATCCATTCTTGATAAAATAATTATGAATCTCATTATACGATGCTCTGAGAGCTTGTCTCAATCTGTAAAAAGCCTTCTTTAATATATAAACTTTATCTTCTCCTACTTTTACCAAGAAGCCTTTAGATTGTTCAACATAAATTTCTTCTTTAAACTTGCCATTTAAGAAAGTTGATTATCATCAAGCTAAAAAATCTGTCATGCCTTGTATTTTTGAACACTTCCATCTTGATTTAGTTTTATCTTGTAAATCCACTTCAATCCAACAGTTTCTCTACCTTTAGGTTTGTCCACCAACTTCCAAATATGGTTCTTTTCAATCATGTACATCTCCTCTTCCATAGCTTTCTTCAATGTGCATCTTCAAATTTTTTTGATTTTATGGAAGAAAAATTGCAAGATCATAGAGTGCACTCAATCTTCTTGTTCTTCATGGAGGAGATTGTGGTAAAGAGAAATCTGAAAAAGAATATTCACTTGGTAAGTGATAGCCTTTAGTATCAAGACTAACCAAGAAATATGTATATTTGACTCTTCTCATCAAATTTAGTTCTTACCAAGAGGTATATCATCATAACTAATATAGCCAAATATTTTAAAATGACTTACCGAGTGCTTCCTTCCACTCCATAAGAATCTTATTCTTCATAACTTCAGTTGGATATCTATTGAGAATGTATACAACTATATTTACAGTTTTAGCCCAAAATCTTTTTGATAGCCCCTTTTCATTCAACATAAACCTTGCTAGTTTTACAATAGTCATGTTCTTTTCTGCGACTCTATTCTATTGTGGAGTGTATCTTACTATCAATTGCATCCAAATTCCTTAATCTTTACAAAAAATTTTAGATTTTTGTAAGGTATATTCACATCCTCTGTCACTTCAAGTTGCCTTTATGCAGAACCCTTTTGCTTTTCAACAAAAATTTTAAATCTCTTGAAAACTTAGAAGGTGTCTGATTTTTCATTCAAGAAATAAACCCATGCCATGCAAAAAATAATCATCAACAAATATAGGGAAGTATTTGTGCTGGCTTAATGATGGAGTCTTCATTTCTCTATAAATATCGGTACGTATGAGCTCCAATAGTGTATAGTTTCTCAAAAATCTTTCTTTTAGAAAATCAGCTCCTTTGTTGTTTGCCCAAGATCACATGGATCCATCTTGGTCTGAGTTTCAGATAGCCCATCCACCATGTTTTTCTGCTTAAATAGCTTCAACCCATGAAAATTCAAGTGACAAAACCTCTTGTGCTATAGCCAAGAGTCTTCAACAACTTGGCAATTTAAGGCATTAGAGTAAAATTTAATGGAGAAATTTTTGTTTTTCTCCATTTTCACTTTTATTATCACTTTATTTTTATTCTTTTTTGTCAAAAATTCTATAGCTATTATCTTGGAAAAGAAAATGGTAACTATTCTCAACAAACTATCCAACACTTAATAAGTTTTGCTCCAAATCATGCGCCAAAAGATCATGAATATATTTGACCTCTCTTTGTTTCTACTGCAATTGTTTCCTTTTCTTTGGCTTCTACAATAGTCCCATTTTCCATACGCACCTTTGAAGAAATGGTAGCATCCATGTCAATAAGTATTTTTTCATCTTTTGACATATGATTACTATAGCCACTATTAAGGTGCCAAATGTTTTTCTTTTCATGAGAGGCTGTCTAACATGCATAAAATAAGTTCCCATCATCTTTTTCTTTCATAAAATTAGATTGCTCTCTTGTTTTAAATCTTCAATTTTTTTCCAACATGGCCAAAATTTTTGTAATGATAACATTGGGGCTTACTACGAAACCAGCAACTAGTAATCAAATGACTTGTTCTCTTACAAATTTTACCAAGTTGTTTAGAATTATCTGAATTCATAACTTTGTCATGTTTTCTTCCTTCTTGTTTGTTTGGATCATGCTCTCTCCTTCCTGAGTTTGTGTTGCTTTGCTCATAATTTGAATTCCCTTCCTTTAAGAATCTTTGAGATTTTAAGTTCACCTTTGAATAAAAGGTACTTTCAAAGATTGACCTAAGTTCCTTTTTAAAAAATTTTATATTTTCATTGTTTAGCCTTAATTATGGATCCTACATTTAAATTAGATATTGTATTAAAAATATTAGTAGGAATTTATACTAATATGACACATAACATTGATAAAATTAAAGATGAAATTACTTATTTATTAAATTAAATATATATATTATATGACCAAAAATATAATAAAGGTAAAATATTCTCTACTTTAGGATCAACTCTAAATAATAGTGGTAGGGGCAATAGTACTAATAAATTATGAAATATTCTTATTAAGAAAAAATGTGTATATAACTTCATCATCTAATGAACTATCCTTTTATTTAAGTAATGATTTCATAGATTTTCTAACTTAGAAAGAATTATAAAATTTTGATATTTTGACCTGATGGTTAACATGTAAAAATAATTATCCTTTGCTTATCGTTATGACCTAGAATCTTCTAGCCCCTTCGGTGTTCACAACAACATCGAAATTTGCTTTCAATGCAAGAAGCTAGATACTTAACTATAGGAGGAGTTAATTGAAGTCTAAAATAATGGAGATGTTGATCTGCTTAAAGGGTACTGGTATGATGCGAAGGATAGGACGCAAAGTCATGTAAAAGATGAAAATAAAGACTTTTCTTCAAATAAATTGAAGAGTAGAAAACGAGAGACAAAAGATGATGCAACTAGTCATAGTCCTGAAGGCCAAAAAGAGGACTGACTTTGATGAATCACACCAAGAGTAAGCCCTAAAAAAGATTGTATATTTAATAAATTTTATTTTATTTATCCAAAATTAGTTTTACAATCAAAAAATATTAAACAAATTGCTTGGTATATTAACTTATGGGCTCGTTAACTTGGGGCTTGAGCTTTACCAAACAAAAGATGAATATGAAGATCCCTCTGAATGAGCTGAAGAAAAGATAGACAAGTAATACAAGGATGGGATTGCGCGACTACGACAATAAGTCGCCTGCCCATCCAAAAATAGAGATACATATATTTAATTTTTCATTTAATTTCAAAAAATTTAGTTTAAATAATTAAATAAAATTGCTTGGTCTATTATATTAATATAAAAAAAATATTTAAAAAATTACAAAATATTTATTGGGTCATGATGATGGGCTAACACGAGCACTTGCGTGTTGTGCCTGCCCGATATGGCATCCAGACTTGCATGGGCTGGTCTACTTGCCCTAGTGGGCTTGTAGACTATGTTGAAACCCCCTGAGTTAGGTATGCGGTGCCAGCATAGTCTGTAATAGGAGCTGCATCAGACTTGCATGACATGATGGCCCAATAGGTCGCTGCCTTGGCAGGCTGTACCGGCTCGTTATGATCCATTTGACATCTCTAGATGTTACCTCGTAACTTTCTTCTGACACTTCGGAGGATTTAGAACTCGTGGAACCCAAACAAGGAGTAGAGTCTGTGTTGGTGGAAAAAAGTATAGAATTATGAGAAGGTGTGAAGGTGTAGCATATACAGACTAGGATCTCACACCACTCTGATGCCATGTTTAAAAAAAAAAAAAAATGACGGTGGAAAGGATTTGTAGCGAACTCATAGTCAGAGCTTGTATTAGTTTTATGGTGAATTTATAGTGCAAGACTTATATGAGTGCAAGAAAAGAAATATATGCCAGGAAATATAGATGGATATTTCCAGTGAAAATAAACAAAATTGGTTAAATAATATCTTCTGAATGAAATTGGATGATCTGCTGAATGATACTTCCTACTGTGGGGCCGAAATAATAGTTGGTGAGTGAGATTTCCAATATATTTAATACTGCAGAAATAATGGCTGAATAATATTTCAGTTACAAAGGCTACTGAATAATATTTTCAAGTATGAAGACTGCTGAGGAATATAATAACTCTAATTATAAAGGCTGTCGAATAATATTTTCTGTTGTGAAGGCTGAAACAAATTTCAAATATTTAGAATGTACAGGAACCTAGAAACATTAAAGTAGCAGTATCTGTAGTTTTTTCTTCTTAAAATTGAAAAAAAATAGAAAAGAAAAGATTGATGAAATTATAAAGTTTTATTAATGAAATTTCTAAGCGCACAGTGCTCCGGCTAGTTGCCACTGGACCACGTGGAGCCCGCAAATCAACAAATAACACTGATGTGGTTCTTTATAAAAATAAAAAAAAAAGCGCTCATTACTGAGATTGCTTTAAGATCCTTATTTATTATTGTGTGAATCGTACTACGTATGTTCGATGACGAGCTCGCATGCGGACGACCATGGCCCTTATTTCTTGCAGACGATTCCTCGGCCAGTGATGCCGCTCGAACACTTGACAGCAGCTGGGTCTGTAACCAATGCGATGCCTGCAACGTCCCGCCCAAAGCGTGAAACTTTGCAATCAGCGGCATGGAGATCAGATGTCAGGAACATATGCTCCCCTCCCATGATAGGCATGTTGGATGACATATTCACCCTGCTAACGTAACCCTCTCTGTATGTCTGCCCCAGGACTCCATGCACGTCGTTGGTAAGGGAATAGAACTTGAATCCTAAATCAAGGTGAGCAAAGCAGTCATCGGCGGTCACACCATATCGGTGCACCCGAGACTCTTCCTCCGTGATCGGGACCACGGTAGCAGTGATCTGAAGCATCCCTTCGACCTCGACCGTGACTGCATTGGTGCCGCTTGATCGAACGATGGACACGACCGGAACGACCGGCGATTGCCACTTGGCGCCCTCGTCGGTCGGGAGGTCGATGGGCTCGTCGTCAAATGTGATGGCAAGGCGGTCCACAGCATCATCCCACGTTGCGGTTTTCTGGGCGCCGACGTACAGACGGTGACGACCGAAGAGCACGGCGATGGATTGGACCCAGGTGAAGTCTCGGGTCATGTTCGGAGCTCGCTTGCCGATGAAGTGAGCATTGATGTGGAGGTCGGAGTCGGAAAGCAGGCAGAAGTCACGGTCCTTTCGGCCATGGAAGTAGAAAGTGATGCCGTCACCACCAACAAAGCGCGGATCGCAGCACGCTGCACCTCGTTTGTCACAATCTGTGGCACAAGATACGCCATGCTAACACGTCAATGCCTTACCACTGCTCAGTACTGTTAGCGATGTTTGGGACAACAAGCAACATGTAAACGGGACGAAGAAATAAGAAATTCTACTACTTGGATCGATACTTACGGCAGACGGGACGGCAGAGAAGGCAGTCGATTTTGCAAGACTTGGGACACTGCCAGGGGCAGTAGAACTGGGCGGCGCAGTGGGGGTAACGCTTCCTGTCGCAATGCACTCTCTTGGGCTTCTGTGGTCTGGCCTCTGCTAGGGCCAGTAGAAGGAGGGCAGTCACTAGCAGCAGAATCATTAGTCTTGATCGTGCCATTTTAGCTGGTCGTTGCAGTGAACCCTAAGGCTATCGTTGTGGTTTTGGCTTTGGGCGGAGGGTGGCGGGCAACGTTTTATAGTGCGTTTCACTTGAAAGTGGGGGGGAGGATGGCTCTGTCGTTGACTTTTAAAGGTGCCAACACGTGGGCTCCACGTTAGGCAAACGAACCGGCCGGCCGGAATCTTGTCTGATCTAGCGTTTTTGGCAATGCCAGCACACAGCGGTTCGTGAATGAGTAGCATTCGACATTTAGTGGATCAGCGGGTGTGGCGACTTCGTCCTGACAGAATTCGGTTGCTTAAATTAACTTTGTCCCCTCAACTTTGATCTGGTGGCTTTAAGGCCATACGAGCCATCATCCAACCTGAAAGACTCTAACTTGCTTTTGCCCCTCAATTGCTGGTTTTATTAAACCGGCTTGATTAAATTAGGCAGGAATGGCCAGGCCATTGCGCCTAACATCTGCCACTCTGCCATTTCTTTTTTCTTTTCCCCCTTAAATTTTAGTTCTTCTGCGAGTGTGAAAATACCTACTGACATAAATAACACACCAAAAAAATACAAAGAGATTTAATGCTAGATGAAAAATACCTTCTGCATCAATCGCTGTTGAGGACCATCAATATCCATGTACTCGGTAACACGGTAACCAGCAACCCCGACAACCATGGGTGAGCTGAAATTGAGTTGCTGCTTAAAAGCTCAAAACAGAACAAATTTGCTGAACAGACTTCTAATTGCTAAACTAAATTTTTCAAAGGCTTACATAGACTACTATAATCAAGTCAGTATATACACATATAAGACTCTTCTAGGCTTCTGAAAATCAATAGTAAAAATAACAATGGGAATACAAAGAGACGCTTGCTGCAAGTTACTAGAACAACTTTGCGTATCACAATAAATATCTTCTTAGTCAAATCTTATGAATTAACTCTATGTTTTGGAAAGTGTTTTACAGTCCAATACTCCCCCTCAATGCGCTTTCTTCACTACTCCAATTAACCCTCTAAGATTGTAAAACCTCTGTAACGCCATGATATATATAATGCCGCAATCATTACGGCATTATAAAACCGAACCAGATAAGATTCGGCTGCCTCCTCCACTCTCTATTCACGCGATCCTCGAAAAGGTAACGAGGATAAAGAACCCTTCTTTTCGTCCCCTCATCCCATACCTGGTTCGTCTCTATTCCTATCGTCATCATCTCCTCCTCACAAGCCTGATCCTTCCGTAGGTAATCTCTCTCCCTTTGCCTTTATTTTATGTTTTAGTTTAATATTTGATCCAATGGATGGAGAGATGAGAGCGAGAGGTAGAGAGAGAGATCTGGGTTGTGCGTGAGAGAGGGAGATGGATCTGGGATCTGAGGAAAAAAAAAAAAAAGAGAGATGAAGCCGTGAGTTGAGCGTGAGAGAGGAAGAGGACCAGGAGAGATGGAGTACATTTTTGAAAAGAGGGAGAAAAAGATTAAAAAAAAAAATAGGAACAGAGAGTGGAAGGAAAAAAGCTGAACGTCTCTGTTTAAGTTTGGCTTGGCTATTCATTTGAGCCTTAAATTCAACTCATTTGAGCCCAGTTGGGTCCAACTTTTGGAACCCAAATTAGTCCTAACCCTACTATTCTAGAATCAGGATTAAATCTGGGATAGTTCTAGTTTATGAAAAAAATTTTGTTATACTATTTGGATTGATACGAGTTAAAATAATCAAGCCTCAAGTTGGATCCAAAACTAGACTTGGTAGAATGATAGGAATTATGATGACATCATGATTTTTAGAAATTAAAAATTTAAATATCATGTTGTAAGTGTCATAAGCCTAAACAGTTGATTTGGACTTGTGAATTAGCGATAAAAGATAAGTAAGCCATTTATCATGAGTAATTTAGTAAATTATTAAATTATGCAATTTTTGAATAAAATGTTTGTATATGTTTAGATATTGCTTTTTATCTGCTATTATCATGCAAATAAATTCTGATATGTTATTTCGTTCATTTGAAAGCTTAAGAATATTATTTTTAGATTTTAGATAAATTCTGCATAACTCATAAAATAAATAAATAAATAAAAATGATAAATAAATAAATAATGATAACAATAGTAATAATGATAGTAGTACATGTGATGATAATAAAAATAATAAATTAACATTGTTTATGCAAAATAATTAGTTATGATATATATATTCAAACCATAAATTAGTAAAAAAAAAATATTTGATATTAATATTATTAACACAACTAATATGATATGAATGTGTGCCTATGCTAAGTTAACTAAAGAATTTTATGGATGATATTTGAATAAGAAATAAAAATAAGTTCTAAATAATAAAAAAAAATATGTCACTCGCGGTCCACTATGATGTGACTTTGTGATATGATTTCTGATACCGGAACCCACCTCAATAGGGGATATATGTGGAGGATACACCTTCATCCACAGGGTTAAATGTGGTTGTCACGCCCTGGACCCAGCTGGTGGTAGCCCAGGGGTGACAGCCCGCCACATGCCAGGCATGCAAGGCATCCAGTACAATATCATTTATAAACAAGGAGGGTTAACAACTATATAACATACAAAATTTAATCCTCCATAATACAAATTATGTAATGTTGGGCAACATACCAAAGTTCCAAAATAAATCCAAATGGGGTTACATATAACAAAATAAAATCAATTTACATCAAGAAACTCCCAATTACCCCTGTTGTTGCCCCTGCTAATTCTGTGGCTCTGAAAAAACATTGTAAGATTTAATGAGTTTACACTCAGTAAGTAAGCCTACTATTACATGATATAGCCAAATAAGAATTTTTATTGAGTCAAATACATGTCATGCTTCCAAATTTAAAAACATTTCATCATATTATAGAATTGTATAAATCTCATATTCGAATAAATTGGAAGCAATTAATATAAAATAATATTTCAAAATACCAATTCAAATTCAAATCACTATAAATCTCATTTCATACTAATGTCCCACGTCCACGTAATAACATCCCAAGGATGTAACCTCCCTGTACGCCCCCAGTGGAGGAAGGGTGCCGGAGTCAATTAGCATCTAATGCTATATCCTGTCACAGCACATCCCTAGGATGTGTGTTCTCCACATATTCCCCCTGTGGAGGTGGGTCCCGGAGTCATATAACATGTAGTGTGGACCGTGACGACATATAATATCACAATCACAAATAGCATTTATTCGCATAATAGCAAACATATATCAATTTACTTTTCATATTTTACCAAAATTTGATAATTTTCCATAATCATGTAATAACCAGTTGCATGTATCAAATGCCAATTTAATTTACCAAAATTAACCATAATCAAGTCAAATATTCATTTATATAAATGTGGTACCACAACTATCATTTTTTAAATAATACTATAAATCAATTTCATTATTTCAATAATGGCATAATTTAATAATAATTTAAGAAAAATCATTATAACTGGCTTACTTACCTCAAAACACTAATCTAAAAGTGTAAATCAGCTGTAGGGATCTCTAGGTACCTACAACATAATTTTTTAGATTTTTAAATTTCAATTTTAGGATGTCAAGCTGACTCCTACACTTAACCCAATCTATTCCTGGGCCCAACTTGGGGCTTGAATATCTCCAAATATAGAAGCCCAAATGGGGAAATAAAAATTCTCTGACAAACTAGGATCTATGCTGATCCCGACCATATTTTTCTTTTATTGGGCCGAGCCCAAATTGGGACCAAAAAATTCAGCCCAAAGGGAGACCCAGCAGTGGCCCCGGGCCGAACCCGGCCGGAGTCCGGCCCCATTTTTCCCATTTACTCTCCTTTTCCTTCTCTCTTTTTTTTTCTTTTCTTTCTTTTCTTTCTCGCTTCACCCCTGGTTCACCCGGAACCGGGGGTGGCGTGAGTAGGCCGGCGGCCTAGAGCACGGCCTCTTCCCTCTTCTTTTCTTCTTCTTTTTCTTCTTCCTCCTTCTCTCTTTTCTTCTCCCTCCTTCATCATGGTCCCCTTTGGCGGCACGGCCGGCCACCGATTGGCCGGCCACCGTTGGCCGAACCTCACCGGGACGCCGCCCCGAGGCCGCGCGGTGGGGACGCCCCGGCCGTAGCCTAGGCCGGGCGATGCGGCCGGCGGGGCGCTGACTGCGGCTAACGGGCCGGTTGACCAACGCGGGAGCCGGGTTTGAGCTCCCGCGCGACGGGGAGAGGAGCCATTCGGCCCCTCTCCCTTCGTTTCGGTTCCCCTGTCGGCGTGGCCCGGCCGGCCACCAACGGCGGCGAGTCGGGACCCCGCCGGCACGCTGCCCACCGGCGCCGGCGGGGGTCGCCGACCAAGGCTCGGGCCCGGTGGAGCCGGCCAGGTGCATGCCACCCGAGGCACGAACCCACGATTCTGTGAAGAGGAAGGCCGTGGAGACGACCCTCCCCCCTTCTTCCTTGTCGGCGGCACGTCACGGCCTCCTCGCGGCCGGCCGGGACCCCACCTGGGACGCTCGCTTCCGGCGCCGGTGGGGGCTGCGCCCAGGGGACCAGAGCCGGCGAGCGAGAGGCGGGCACGCACGGGCCGTTGGGCCCCGAACTAAGCGCGCGGAGCCCGCTTGGCTCCCGCGTCGGGGGAGGGCCTCCTCGCGGCTCCCTCTCCCTCTCTCTCTCACGCTCTCTCTCTCTCCCTCTCCTCGTCGGTGAAGGGGGGGGGGCTTACGGCGGACGGCGAGGTGTCGGGGAGCGAGCGGAGGGCGGCACGGTGACGGGAGCTCGCGAAGAGCGGTGGGAGGGAGGAAGAGAGACGGGGGAGGGGGGGAGCCCTTCGGTCCTCTCCCCTCGTCTTTCTCTTTTAGCGAGGGGAGGGCCGAGCCCTCCCACGCTGCTTCTCCATGTGCGCGCGCGTGGGCGCGCGCGCGCGCGCCGCATGCGGCGCGCACGCAGTGATCGCGCACCCACGCCGCGTATAATGTTCCCAAAAAAATTTGCACACGGGTCGGCGGGGTTTACATCCTTCTTTCCCTCCTTATAAAAATTTCGGCCTCGAAATTAATGTACAATACGAATAAAATTTTTTGAGGCCCATTAAATAAAAATTACTATTTGTATTTATTTATTATTACGGTCAAAATACAACGGATAATTACACTTTTGTGCTTATATACAAATATCTACTTAGGATACAAATAGATGAGGATATTTCTTTTTCACCTCCTTCTTCCAAGTTCCCTCGTAGCCTCCCGTTCGAGGTGATTGCTCCCTTGAATCTTAACATAAGGAATGCTACGCCGTCTCGAGAACTTGATCTTTATGGTCCACAGCCATACGTATCTCGGATGCTCTTCGTATGTCAAATTCTTCTTTAGCAAAATGGGCTCCAAAAGCTTTCTATGACATAGTATTTGAGTCCAGAAAATGTATTTCTGGTCAACATAGAGACATGAAATACATTATGTACCCCGAGAGAGTGCAAGGAGGTAATGCGAGGCTATAAGCCACTTCCCCCACTTTCTCGCTCAAGGATCTCAAATGGGCCAACGTATCGTGGACTTCAAATTTTTTATCTTTAAGCCCAAAAACCTCATCACATGTCTTTGGTTGGTGAAACCTTTAAAAGGACATGGTCCCCAAGCCTGAAATTCCGGTACTCCCTTCTTCTAACATCGACATAACTTTTCTGTCGGCTCTGAGCTACTCGGAGTCTTTCCTCTAATCAGCCTGCACTTTTTCTACTACTGCGCAACCGCTAAATGCGGCTCGAGGGCCCAACAACTTCCTTTCCCCCACATCATTCCAACACAAGGGAGATCTCGCATTTTCTACCATAAGCGCAGCTTCAAAATGGAGCCATTTTGATGCTAGCTATAAATAGCTTGTTATTATAAGCAAACTCTTTACCAAAAGGTAGGTGGTTCTCCCCAAGCACCACCCAAGATCCATTACTAATGTAGCTAGCAACATGTCCTCTAAGATTTGTATGGTCCTCTCAGAATTGTACCATCTATGCGGGGGTGAAAAGCTATGTTCGAAATTGAGTTTGGTCCACAGAGGCCCTATGAAGACTCTTCCAAAGCTCGGGATACAAACACGATATCCCGATCGTACAGCCTAATCGACTCGAGGACACCATGAAGTCTCACTATCTCGCTCCAATGTACATGGTGGCCAATCTCTCGCTAGCAAGACCCCAACTACGAACGGCGAGAAAATGGGGCTGATTTGGTCAATCTATCAATAACTCAACCCGGACCGCATCATTGCATAGAGAGTTTTGAGTAAACACGTCATAAAATCCATAGTGATCTTCTTCCATTTCCACCTTTGAGGGACCTTCATTAGAGACTGAAGAGGTCCCGTTGAGCCTTTGATGTTCGGGCCTTCACTTGTTGGCACACTAAGCACTTGGCCACATATTGAGCAATTTTCTCTTTTTCATTCCTTTCCACCAGAAATTTTCTCATAGGTCTCTGTACATTTTTAATAGGTGCCTCTGCGGGTGAATAGTATGAGGAGAATAATGAGCCTCCCTCAAAATTTCCAGCCCTTAGATCTTCCACATTTGGCACACGAGCCTAAGTAATGTAAAATCTCGGGGATTCATCCTCATTTATTACAGAATTCATTAGAACCCACGATTGCACGGACTTCCTTTATCTTTTGTAGTCTCGAAGTCTTCTTTACTGGGAAGACTTAATCCTGTCAATCGGGGGTTGGCTGAATTTGGCTCTACCAAGTGTTGCAAGAAGCCCATCAAATCGTTGTACTCAAGCATAACCAACCTCCAATTTTTCGAAGGTCTCTCGTGAATGTGAGGTGAGAAGTAATTATAGAAGCTAGCTCTAAGAGAGGACTTTCTCTCTGCTTAAGGCATCGGCTACCACATTGGCCTTCCCCGGATGATAATGCGAGAGTGTTTAGGTCATAATCCTTAGTAGTAGCATCTGACCTACCTCCTACTTGCCTCAAGTTTAGCTTCCTTTATTGGGTAAAAATGTATTTGAGACTTTGATAGGTCTATATACACATCACAAGTCTCCCCACTGCGAATAATGCCGCCAAAATTTTCAAAGTGCAAAGATCACGGCCCCGGCCTAACTCCGGAGTCATGAGTAGGATAGTTCTCCGCTTTCATAAGGCTTCAGCCCGCACTCGGAGAGCATAGGCTATCACCTTCCTTCTGCATCAGAACGTACCTCCTCAATCCCCGCTTTCGAGAGGCGTCGGCCATGAATAACGTATATCCTCCGGATGTAGATGGAAGAGTAAGTGATAGGGGCCGACACCGTGCGGCGTCGAGCTCCCCTGGAAACTTCCCTCACACTCTCCTCGACCAAACAAACTTTGCTCGCTTTTGGAGTTACGCGGGCCAGAGGCAAAGCAATGCGAGAGAAGCCTTCCAATAATGCGATAATAACTAGCCAGCCCCAAGAAGCTTCTGACTTATACATTGGAAGGCCGACACCAGTTCACGACGGCCTCAATCTTCTTAGGATCTACATATATACCGTCTTTGGATACGATATGACCCAAGAAGGATATTTGACTCATCCAGAAGTCACATTTCTGCAGCTTGGCATAAAGTTTCTTTTCCCGAAGAGTCTGCAGAACAATCCTTAAGTGGTCTTCATGCTCCATATGACTTTTAAAATAAATCAAGATATCATCAATAGACACTACTATAAAGCGCGATCCAGAGTATGGTTTGGAAGATTCTATGCATCAAGTCCATGAATGCTGTAGGGGCATTAGTCAACCCAAAACGGCATCACCAAGAACTCATAATGGCCATACTGGTTACGAGATGCGATCTTAGAAACATCCTCGGCCTTAATCTTAAGACGTGGTACCACAAATCGAGGATCAATTTTTGAGAATACTTTGAGCTCTTTGAAGCTGATCAAATAGATCATCAATCCTCGGCAAAGGGTACTTATTCACATCCTTGTTACCTTATTAATTTCTCGGTAATCGATACGAGCGAAGGCTTGCCATCCTTCTTTTTAACAAATAATCTGGAGCACTTTGGAGACACTAGGTCGAATAAATTCTCGATCCGGAAACACCTGCAAGTGGCATTGCTCTTTTGCTCGGTGGAGCCATACGGTAAGGAGCTTTGGATGCAGAGTCCGGTGCCGAGGGCTAAATCAATAGTGAACTCGACTTCACGATCAGGAAGTCGTTCCGTCAATTCCTTCGGAAAGACATGGGGAAACTCTCGAGCCATTTGGAATATCTTCCAAGCGGTGTTCATCACATTGAAGGTCACTAACCATAGCAAGAAACCACGACCACCTTTTCAAGAAGTATTTCTCGGCTTGTAGAAGTGACACTAATACGAAAGCCGGATATTCACGACTCCCCATTAAAAGCTAAATTCAAGAAGATTAGGAATTTTAAAGATTACCCTTTTCTGGCTTGATCAATAGAAGCATGATAGGAGGCCAGCCAGTCCATCCCCAGGATTACATCAAAGAATTTCGAGTGGGAGGACTTCTCAGTTCAGCATTCGCCTCCTATCTTTACATGTCGATCGAGCAAGATTTACCTGCCCGAGTCTACCATCATGACATCTCCATTAGGAAATGCAATATGCAACTCTTGCTCTAGAGGAATGGGTGTCAATGATGCATTCTTGGCAAGAAAACTATCAGATATAAATGAATGTGTGGCACTCAGATCAATTAAAGTCTGAGCATAAGTGTTGCCTACTTTAAACATACATGTCATAAAGACTAACTTAACTTAGATGCCATGCAGCATCATATGTTTTTTCCTCTATCTACTACCATAAACCATACATTATACCAGGTATGAATGCAATAATTTTAAAGAAATAATTTAATTTAACAGACATACCTATCACCACAGTGTTAGGCGGCGTCTGGCGAGTGAGGGTAAAGTCCCTCCCTTGGGTCTAGAGTTTCTTCTTTAGCTCACCCGATCCGGAGAGGCTGCGATCCGGATTTCGAAGGGGAAAAAAAATAGGTGAAGCCATTTTGTGGTCCATCTTCCCCGCAAATAAACGGCAGAGACCGATCGGCTGCGTGCACGCACCCACTGATGGGGCCTAATATATATATATATATCCCGCAATAAGAGACGGCGGGAACATCTCCTTGAGTTTCGTCTTTAAAATGCGAGGGAGCTGAAAAGAAACCCTGGATTAGCTTTTGGCTATTCATTTGAGCCTTAAATTCAACCCATTTGAGCCCAGTTGGGTCCAACTTTTGGAACCCAAATTAGTCCTAACCCAACCATTCTAGAATCAGGATTAAATCTCGGATAGTTCTAGTTTATGAAAAAAAATTTGTTATACTATTTGGATTGATACGAGTTAAAATAATCAAGCCTCAAGTTGGATCCAAAACTAGACTCGGTAGAATGATAGGAATTATGATGGCATCATGATTTTTAGAAATTAAAAATTTAAATATTATGTTGTAGGTGTCAGAAGCCTAAACAGTTGATTTGGACTTGTGAATTAGCGATAAAAGGTAAGTAAGTCATTTATCATGAGTAATTTAAATAAATTATTAAATTGTATACCAATTTTTGAATAAAATATTTGTATATGTTTAGATATTACTTTTTATCTGCTATTATCATGCAAATAAATTCGATATGTTATTTAGTTCATTTGAAAGCTTAAGAATATTATTTTTAGATTTTAGGAGTAAATTCGCATAACTCATAAAATAACTCATAAAATAAATAAATAAATAAATAATGATAACAATAGTAATAATGATAGTAGTACATGTGATAATAATAAAAATAATAAATTAACATTGTTTATGCAAAATAATTAGTTATGATATATATATTCAAACCATAAATTAGTAAAAAAAAAATATTTGATATTAATATTATTAACATAGCTAATATGATATGAATGTATTATATATATGCACTAAGTTAACCTAAAGAATTTTATGGATGATATTTGAATAAGAAGTGAAAATAAGTTCTGAATAATAAAAAAAAATATGTCACTCGCGGTCCACTATGATGTGACTTTGTGATATGATTTCTAATACTGAGACCCACCTCCATAGGGG
>JACVBY030000613.1:0-342115 GCA_017589505.3 Metroxylon sagu
TCTAGTTGCAAAATTAGATAGAAATTATAAATTTAGAGCTTGCACCTAAATCCTGCAGTTTATGTTCTAAACTTAAGTCTTTTCCATGTATGGTTTGGGTTCGAATCCAATCCAATTCTGTAACGCCCTAAGCTTTACCTGCTGATCCGATTAACTTCATTAGCAGATTAAAATCATGTGGCTCAAAAGTTCGAGTAGAAGTTAATGGATAGCAAATAAACTTAAATTATAAGCATATAATATTTTTTTTACCATTCAATATGAAATTAAATTTAAGGTACCATAAATTTTTTCGATTAATTTGATGTTGCTGGACCTAGCAGGAGATGCACGTCCTCGTCGGATCCTACCAAAGATTAAGACGCTAAGATTGCTACAAAATGAGAGACAAATGCTAGAAACAAAACATATTCCTGGTGCTTTGTACTGCATACTTTCTTAGCTACCCACAGCCATGAAATTTCGTGACAAAAATCTCTTGAAAAGGTTTCGTAATAATATGACTTTTTCTAAGGTGCTGACTTGCAATTTTTGCAATTTCCAAAGCTTCTAATGGCGAACAGTAATGTAAAAGAGGCTACGTTTTTTTTATCATCCAATCTTTTGAGTTGTCCAAGAACATGGGCAGCGAGAGGTGATTTTGAAACCACGACTGTTAATTAAAATTTTATCAGGGAGGGGTTGTTTGGCCGGGCTACTTGTTCTCTTGTTCATGAATTCAAGAACAAATCGGCTTGGGAGTTTCGCGTTAGATTTAGATCAGATCTGCAACATTTAGAGTTGTGTATGGTATCGCCGGGTGCCAGTGGGTTGGATGATCTCATCTTGGCCCTGAACTGGCCTACAAGACTTCATGGCTTGGAACTTTGAATTGAATCCAATTAGGCTCAAGTCAATCCATGGCTCTGAACTTTGAATCCAATTAGACTCAAGTGAATCATGTATTTGTTTGATTTTGGTCTAGATTTTACATAGGTTTCATGATTATAAGGAGGGCCAGTTGAGAAGAAATTGTGTTAAATATAACTCAAGGTTCGAATATCGATATGGACTATTAGTTGGGCTTTGCTCTGGAATGCTAGTGTGATAGAAATAGGGTTGGAGGTAGGCTAGAGCTAGCTAAGGCTCGTTAAGCCGGCCCAACTTTAGGCGGGCTATGGGTTAAGCCTCAACTAATTTGGATTAGGTTTGGACAGTCAAAAAAATTTTCGAATTAAACTTGGGTCATCATTTAGCTTAGCCTGAACTTGACCGAAAGCCTGAGTCTAAAGAAAATCCAAACCATTAGTCCATAATAAAACTCAAATCTAACTCGAATCCAAATCGAAAATTTTAAACTGTGATAGACTTTTTAAATTTTATATTAAATCTTTAGCTCGAAGATGAAAAAAAATTTTAGAATTGGATTTCGACTAGGGCTAAGCGTGTTAGAATTGTTGCAAGCTGAATTTAGTTAACTTGCTCTTAGGGTCACACAACTACAATGATTGAGAAATAAAGCATAATTATATATGGATTAGAAAGGTAAAAAACTAGCATCTAGTTAATAACATCATATCATAAGTGAATAATTGCTCATCCTACTCATGACTAAAATATTTTAGTTGATCTTGGTAAAACCTTTTTTTTTATTAAAAAAGCATCTTTTTCCATCCAAAACAAAAGGCTGAAATTCAAGTTAATGAAGAAAATTTTGAAACTATTATTGATGTAAAGATAAAAATATTGTGAGAACTTAAACCTTACAATCATTTAACCTAAATCAAACATCAATACTGTTTGAAATCCAAGTATTAGGAGTAAGAACAGAATTGAATCTGCAGCACTTAACTAATTTGATCAATTGCCACGCTAACGACCTAGGCATTTTTAAGTCAAGTCTTGAAAAAAATTGGTATAATTAGTGCTATGCTTATTATATTTTTCAATAATTCTGGTAAACTACAACAACAATCAATAATGCTATCGAATTCAACACGCCTGTATCAACATTTTCAGGTCAAAGCAATGCAGTCAGCTCAGTCCAAATCGGCCTGCACTCCCTTCCCTTGACTGCGACTCCTTAAGCGGTAAACGGCTCCAATCTTTTGAAATCGTCAAACGTTAATATGAACAATTAAAAAAAAAAACAATTTTGAAGCAACATGTTCTGCACCCAAAACGCACCCACCCCAAAACAAGGGCTCCACGTGGATAAAAATAATTTTCCCAAGGAAAATAAAAAATTATTATTATTATTATTATCATTTCTAAGGCCAAGGGGAGAAGATGGATCCTAAATCCCTATCAATTGGCCGGCTTCTCTCCCCACCAATTTTGACCGGCGGCGTTGATTCATTAAAAGAAATCGAATTCCACCGTCTCCTCCTCCTCTAATTCGCTATTTATTTCCATCCTCCCCCAAGACCAGAGTCATCTCTCTCCTTCCCCAATTCTATTGTGTTGCTTTCGCTCTCTCGTTTGCTGGGATCCGGATCGAATCAAGGAAGGGAGCGAGGGAATAAAAAAAAGAGAAAGATGAATTGGATCAGCCGCAAGATCCATCTCTACAACGTGACGATGGGTCTCTACATGCTTGATTGGTGGGAGCGCTACCTCTTCAGTATCCATTTTCATCCAATATTTCCCTAGGCTTATATCAGATCGAATTATTTTTTTTTTTTTTTTTCCGGATTAGGCTTCTTGATTTGGAATTGAAGAATCCTGTCATTGGATCGCTGCTTGAGTTTTTTCTTTAGCTATGTGTCACTTTTTTCTGTTATGATTCATTAACCCCGTCTGAAATTTCTATTCACATGCATGCAGCGGCTGCAGAATTGCATCAAATTTGCAATTTTTAGGGTTTCTTATGCTGTGAAAAGCTTTCCCCCCTTTTTTATGTTATGGGCTGTTTCAGATATAGCAGAAGTGCTGATCTTTGTTTTGCACTGCTTCAGCTGTTTCCTTCCTCTTTTATATTGTAGAATCACCGCGATTTCCTTGTAGTTTTGTTCATGGGTTACGAATATGTTTTTGGATTTTATGTTCCTACTATTTTACTGTAAGTATACTGTTGGATAGTGGGCTTTCCTAACTCTAGTTGACATTTTAACCCTTATTTTGCTCTGGTTCATCTGCTACAATGTTGTTCTTAACTCTAGTAGACATTTTAATCCTTATTTTGCTCTGGTTCATCTGCTACAATGTATCTCATTTCGCGACTGAGTTTTATGAAAGGTAAAATCTCTTTCCCTCCTTTTTATCTTTTTTTTTTTTTTTTTTTTTTTTAAGGAGAAAAAAAAATCTAAGAGTGATATTTGTCAGAGGAATGACTCTAAGAAGAGTATCTTCGGATTGTGGAGGCGGCCATTTGGATAGGACCATAACTTGAGCTGATAAATAGTAACTACCACATACCATAGAAGATTTCTTAATAGATTGCTCATGATACACTGACACAAAATGACCACACTTGTACTACCAATTAATAGCTTGCTATTCAATCATGGTGTATCCATACAATAGTTAGTTTATGTAACAATATATATATATATATATATATTACTTGAAATCCTAGACCGCTTATTGTATTACCCTTAGAAACCAGTACAAAAAATATATAATTAAAGCTAGTGATAAATACACAAAAATCTTGCAAGTTGAATTTATCTTACAAATCAAGCTCAATCTGAAACCATAATACATAACGTTGGCCCTGGATTGCTTATTGAAATTTCTACAAGACATTAATATGGCCCAATGGGTTCTTATAATTAGAGTAGTGGGCAATTAAGAGGATCCACCACTATGAGCATTTTAGATATTAGATTGCCATGGTATATGTGTGGTAAGACCAAGAAGAGCAGACTCTATTATGTATAAATTAAATCAAGCACTAAGAATGGCACCAATCAGACATAATGATGGAAAACAAGACAATAGGAGCTATTAAGGATTTGTATCAGAATATCAAGAAATAAGCAAGAAAGGTTGGGAAGAAGTATTGGAAAAAACTTGTGTTGGCAATGAAGGTAGGCCTCCATAGGAATGAGCAAAGTGGGATTTTTAAGGCTGGTTTGATGTGTTGTAGTTATTACTATATGGGGCATTTGTACCTTGGCATTGTTATTTCCTGTTTCTGCTTGGCTGGTCTACCTTTCTATTAATCTTAACCATTCTCATGTTCTTGCTATATTTCGGATCATTTCTTCCATGGTATCATTTCTTACATGGTGTTGTCTATTGTTTGTTTAAACTTACTGTTCATCTCTTTTATGGACCTGTCCAATTTCTTCAAACCCTGTCTACAATTTGTTTAAACCTTATTGGCCATCTGTCCATTTTCTTCAAACCCCTATCATTTTAATTACTATATTCTAACAGCTATTTATATAATTCAAAAATCTATCAAGAATTTCATGTGCATAATAATTCAGGGGATGCTATTTTAAATGCTATGAATAATTCTTTATTGACAATGATTAAACAACATGTGTTAATTGATGGACCCTTTCCTTCCCTCTTTTTTCAGCTATCTCAAGTCTGGAGTGTTGGCTAGCGGCAACGTTGCAGTCGGAAGGAGTGTTCCATCCTAATTGACGATCATAATATAGAAGAGCATGCATGCTGATCCTATTTAGTGGTTTGCAAACCTTTTTTTTTTTAAATTAATTTCCTGTAAAACATCTAAGCCATGAGCTTATCTGTACAATAGATGTCCATGGGATGTTTCTTGAAATATTGTTCTTTAGAGAACCTGTCTCTTGCTATATTATTTGTAGCTACGTTTAAGTTTGGTTTATAAGTTGGTGGAGCTTGACTCCTTCCCTTTTTTGGGAGAGAAAAAAAAAGAAGAAAACTATAGTTTTTTTATGTGTAATTACTTCCATACAACACTATGTATGATCTTGTATTTCTTTTTCCCACTGGGAGTTATGTTAGTGGCTTTAACATACTACAACGGACTTCCAATTTAACCCTAAATATCACTTTATGAGTGGCACTCTGAGAAAATTTACTAACATAATTATTGCTGACTTGGTTGGTCTTCCGGCAAGGCAATAAAATTGTAGGTGCTTCGGTTTGTGTTTATGTTTCTTAACAACGGAGGAAATACCTTTGGCTTCTATGGTATTCTAAAATTCCTTATCTAGTAGTAGTTATGCCAAGGCTCTTTGGAAAATAGTGAAGTTTGTCAACTATTTCAAGGTAGTAAACGAGCTAAAAAGGCAGTAGAAATTGTCCTAACTTGGTTTCACTTAATCTATCGTGCAGTTCCTTGGCCATTTTGACACCGGATGTGTTGGCCTCTTGATGTTCTTATAAATTCAAGCGTTGGATATGCTGATTTGTTACGAATTTCTCCTAAACTTGGTCCAAACAAACTGAGTAAAGGGGAAAAAAAAACAGTATAACTAGTAATCAGTAACTGCCCCTCTTCATCAACGGACAGGATTTATTCCTCGTTTTTGACAAATAAAATAAAAAAAAAGTACCGTAAACGGATCCTTCTTTGAAATCATTTAATCGTACAATAATATTAAATGGTAACTCTTACAAGGCAAGCCTAATAAAATAGGAGCAGGATATAAGTAAAGGCTAACAAAATAATGAGGAGGATATAAGTAATCAAAAAGGCCTGTAATGCATGCCAAAAAAATTATAAAAAAATAATAAAAAAAAAAAAACACAGCGCTTTGAGTGGTTTAATTTTAAGGAGTTCATATATTTCAGATAACCTTAAATCCAGGATTTTTTTATGCATGTCATCTATAAATGTATGCTTTCATCTTTTTTAAAACAATTTTGAACCCAAGGGAGCTAAGCTATTAGATATTATATTACATATTATGATTTTTCATGTACAAATCAAAATATGTAACATAGTTTCTAACTCACCAAATTGATAATTTCTTAGTAGCTTTATAAGAGACATGGATTTAAATTTTGCATTCATTGGAGTTTAAAGTGTTAAGAGTATCAAAAATGCCCGTTTTATTATTTATGTCTCTTTTCTACGACATACACATACATTATGCACGCTGATTACATAAATAAAACGAAACTTAGTTATAAATTATAAAAGACCCATTTGGTATTATTTGTCATGAAAAAATAAACGCAAGGAATGTCTCGGTTCGCATACTCAAGGCCGGTCTTGATCGAATCGGATTCGGTCCGCGTCAGTCAGGGCCGGACCCGGCGCCGACCCACTTCCGGTGCATAAATGTCGATTGTCCCCGTTCCATTTCCCTCCTTGATTGCTTGGAGACGGGCGGTGCGCAGCAGCGGAGGGAGCCGGCGGTGGGATTCCGGCAGCCCGGGGCGGTGCCTGCCACTGGAATGAGGCCGTCGTCCTTCTCGCGGAGAGGACTGCGGGCCGGTCGGCGGGGATCGAATCTGATTGGAGTCGGACCGGGCCGCTTCGATCTCCCGTTCTGGTCTTTTTCTCCTCATCAAGGGTTGGGACGTATTCGTGGGTATCCGGCGTAGAACACGACGCCACCCTTCATCTACGTGCAAGCGGTGAACGTTACGGAAGTCAGATCCTTGTTCCGCATTGCATTGAAGGATATGATGGGACGTCGGCAAAAGACTGCAGCGCCTCTGATTATAAGGACAGGGCCCTTATTCTCGCGGACCAGGCCCCCTGTCCAAGGTTGGGGACCGTAGACGAAGATGGCCTTTTTATCGTTTTTGTCAGGTCTTTAGCCAGTGCATTCACTGCCTGTGGGAGTACGCGGGAGGGCACTTACTATAACGCACAGGTAGCCCGAAGAAATGAAGAAACCAGCGTTTCAAAACAAGCCTCTTCTTTCTGGTTTTCATCAGAGGTTTCATTCTCTCCTTTTATTCTCATAATCCATCCTCCCTTACCTTCCAGTCATCTGGTTTCGTCTTCGGAAGAAAGATAACGGAAAGCGAAGAAAGAAGCCAACTTTGAGGAAGTACGCGATCTTTGATGGCTTACCTTTCTGGCTTTCGATGAGAATTTTGATAAATGATTGAATTCTTCATTTTTTTTCCTCTTTTTTTTTCTCCTTAGCGCTTCCCAAAACCTTCCATCTAGACATGCTTTCACCTTCTCGTGGTTCGTGTCATGCTCTGTTTCAATCTTCTTTCAGTTTTCTTTCAGGATAAACGCCGGGGAAAGGGAAGAGAGGAGCCCTACTCAAGGTTATCATCGCATGTTATGGATTACTCTTTGTTTTTAATAAGGAATTTGTTGAAAAATTAGAGAAAGAAGCCATTTTGTATGCTCATTTCAAAATTTTGATATCTTTGATTGATTTTTTATCCTCCTTGTCAGAACGAATGGTTTAGATGCTCCTTTCCCATGTTCTTTCAAAAAAACATAAGGAAAGCGAGGAGGGGGCTCTAAGGTAGTAAACTGTTAGTTATGACTCACAGATGTTTGCTATTGATGAGAAATTTGTTGGAAGATTGGATTCTTGACGACTTTGATGACTGGTTTTGTCTTTAAATGCCCTTTTTAAGAATATGCAGTTTAGACGTTTAGATGCTCCATTCCTGTCTCAGAGAAACACAAGGGAAAGGAAAGAAAGGTGAGAGCTCTAAGTCTTTTGACGAGAAGTTGGCTGAAAGATTAGAGAAAGAGCCCATATTGTTGACTTTTGATGTTATGAAAAACTGCTTTTCCTCTTCTTTTCTTCTAATGTGTTGTCTTTGTAAGAACAAATAGTTCAAATTCTCTATATCCATTTTCCTTTACAAGAAACATAGGGAAAAAGAAAGAAAGCAGGGAGCTTTAAGGCAGAGTACCGGCTTTTAGGGCTTGTCTTCATTGCTTTTGACAAGAAATTTGCATAAGAACTAGAAAAAGCCTCTGTATGCCCGTTTTAGATTCTTGATGTCTTGGATGATTGGCTCTATATTTCTTTAAATGTTTTGTTACTGTAAGAAATGCTTTACACGTGCTATTTCCATCTTGTTTTAGAAGAAACAAGGACAAGATTAACAAAAGGGACAAGATTTTTAAGGTTTACCCTATTTGTTTTCCATGAGAAAAAGGTTAAAAGATAAGAAAAAACACCCATCTTTCTGTGACTTTTCAAATATTTCGATGTATTGGATGGTTAATTTTCTGTTTCTTTATGAATCTCTATAAATTATACATGCCCATATGTGCCTATTTTTTAAAAACTAGTCATCCAGTAATCTTGCAAAAATTACTGCATAGCTGGATATCAAAATGCACATGCATCCAGTAATCTTGAAAAAATTACTGCATAGCTGGATATCAAAATGCACATGCATGGACATGTATATTTTATAACTTCTTATATTTTGAATTTGTGGAATGCTTCATATTCTATAACATTATTTAGTGTGTAAGGATGCAGTTGAAACTTGTGGATATCTTCTTTTGTTTCATGATTGTTTGCAAGAAAAGGGCTGAAATAAATATCTGTTCTATTAGACTTTCATTAGCATGACAACCGCCTATTCCTCTCCTTTATATTTTTTTCATTTTCTTTTATATTTGCGAGGCAATTCTTACTTATAAAGAACTAGTTTGATATATGAGTAGCAGTTGGATGCAGGGGTGATATTTTATATATGTATTCTTGTTCTTTCCATTCTTTTGTTTTAGCTTTTTCTGAAAGAAACCTTGCATCATCCATGGGAGTTTCTCCAGTATTTTGTTCTAAAGGGTTGTATATGTTGGTTCAAGGCACTTTGCATTGGTCTCCGCAAGTTACTTCCTTTCCTTCCCTTCGATGGAAGTAACTGATTAATTTGAATGCTTCAATATCACTATGTGCGCCTTATTCTAGATGGTTCATTTACATATCTGCAGCTAAAATCTTTTAGAGCTATCAGTTTTTGATGCTTGGCATCAAATTCCTGAATTTGGTGCTTATTTAAGGGTTTCTCAACTTTTTGGATATCTATATTCAGATGTAAGATTATGAAATGTGCAGTCCATAGCATATACGTACATATACACATATGTATGTGTGTGTGTCTTTCTTTCTTTTTCTGGTATACACTTACACATATCTGTCTAAAATATGGCTAGTGACTTTAAAAGTTATCCAGATGTCGACAGTTGCAGGTCAATACTTGCCTACTATTGGATCAACACTTCTATTATCCATCGAATACATTGACCTTGGTAAATGGGTAGCAGCTATCGAGGGTGGTGCACATATGGGTCTTCATCTTATACTAGTGGTGTTATTTTTCAATTGCTCTGGTATTTTGTGCCAATATCTTGCAAACCTTATTGTCATAGTCACGAGAAAGAATCTTGCTCAGGTAATCTCTTTAGTCCTTGCTAAGCTTGAATGTTTAGATTCTTTTGTCCTTGATCATTTTGAATGTTCTTTACCTTAAAATCCATGATACCTTCCTTATGTTAATTTGAAGAATCCACTCATACATAATTTTGCCTTGGCACTTGGTTTAACTTTAAATGATGTTTTTTGCAGTGACTCTGTTTTCTGAGTGTTGCAAATGCTATTAATCTTTATCTCCCTCCAATAATTAGAGATACTTATGCTAATGGCCTGAGCATTTTTGGCAGGTTAAGCAGTCAATACTTTATCAATAGTGTACATTATCTTGCTATTAATACCCTTTTTTTTTGTTGATGTGAAAGATTTGCACCGAGGAGTATTGCAGCTTGACATGTGTTCTGCTGGGAGTACAAGCATATATATCTATTATTGTTTCCGACCTGACAATGGTACTTGTTATGCTTCATTGAATAAATGAAAAGCAATGCTTATTTTTCTTGTTTCTTCATGTTTCTTTACAACATTGATGATGCCAGATTCTGAGCTTTGCACATGCATTCAATTTATTATTTGGGGTGGACCAGTTCATTTGCATCTATTTCTCTGCTATCATTGCTGTTCTAATTCCATATTTCTTCACCCTCTTGGTAAGTTTTATGATTTGCGTTTTATCGACCTTCAATTATTCAATTCTCACATGTCATTTTAATGTGTTTTGTGACAATATCACATCTCCAATGATCCTTAGGGCTCTTGCAAATTAGAGGTGTTCTACAGCATATCAAGCTTCATATGGCTCTTTTATTTGCTCGGAGTGTTCTTCAGTCAACCAAAAATTCCATCTGTAGCTCATGATAGATATCCAGGGTTGGATTTGCAGACTGCTTGCTCAATCATGGCTCTTCTTGGCTCTAATGTCATGCCTCACAATTTTTACATTTGCTCTTCTATTGTACAGGTAAGCATAGCCATCATACTCTTGATTAGGTTGGAAAATATGTTTGTGATGGTCATACTTAAAATTCAGCTGTTAATATCCCTGTGATCTTATTTTATTGCTTGAGAAGATTGTGCTGCATAAACCTTTGGATTGCTAACAGATTTTTTCCAAACAACCTCTCAATTCTATTTTTGAGCAATCATATATGCACGTGCATCACTTCTCTCTTCTAATTTCATGCTCAAGGATGGAGTGGAACTAGCCATTCATCCAGTACTATATCTTATGTACAAAAGCTCTCAAATTTGATAATGAGAAGTAACAGATGACTAGGAAAAGAAGAAAAGAAAGGAAGAGTTGGAAGAAGAGTTGCTTGCCTCAAACTGGGCAAAGTCAGCTCATTTTTGTTTTAAAAATACCATCAAATAGGTTAATGGTAGAATTGAAAGATTTTTGTGAAGGATATCTCTATTTGTGGTTATAGATGGTTGTATGTATATGTCTCCATGTTATATGAATGTACAGGATTCATGCTTTTATACAAAGGGACTTGGCTTGTTAGTTAGTATACCTTACACACACACATATTATATCCACCATTATGGATTATTGCAAGTTGTTCGAAGTTCGCTTCCTCAGTCACATTTTGTTACAGTCAATTGTATTTTTCAGGATTTCATGATTGACTTTATAAAATAAACCATGTCAGATCAGCATTATTTAAAGTTATCCACAATTGGAAGTAGTTATGTTGCTATGCTGCTCTTATTGTTTATGCAGCACTAGAAATGCCACTAGAATCTCAAATATTTTATAACTTCTATTTATTTAAGAATAGTATCAAACGATCGGACTTGCATCATTTCATGATATATTGACCCTCTTTTCTTGATGTATGACCTATCTTCAATGTTAGATAGTTTTTGGGCTAGAAGTTGTTGTGCCTGGGTAATTTTAACACCTCTTGCATCCTCTAGTGTCTCTAGTTCATCCTATAATCTTCATTAGGAGATTCTTCATTCCTTCCATATGAATCCAACAACAACAACAACAAAAAGTCCTTAATCCCAAACTAGTTGGGATTGGCTATATGAATCCTTTTCTACTCGATTTAGAGTCATACTTTCTATAAAATACAAAAATATTAAATCTTTTTTAATTACTTCTTTTTATATAATTTTCAATTTGCTTCTATCTTCATATTCATAGGATGTAACTATAGTTTTACGCTAACCGGAGTGTTGTCAAAAGCCCTAGGTACACTTAAGCGTAAAGGGTTCTTGAAATTTAAACGCAAGGTGCACGCCTGGACGAAGTGAGGTATGCATTTTTGAAATATATAGTAGAGTAATTTATATAAGTAATATTTGTAACATATAGTATTTTTTGGACAGATGCTCAGATAGCATCTCTGACCAATAAGTTAGGTCTTCTTACTTGCCAGCCAACCTTTCAAGTTTATGGTAGATCTCTCTTGCCTAAAGTTTCCTTAGTTAGTGCTAGGTTGATAAGCAATTGCAAACATTTGCTCAACCCTTTGGGGGAGCTTTCTCAATGTAGGCCTTTTCTTCGGTTTCCATATATTCTTCTCCGGGATATTGGAATAAGTGGAAAAATTCTGGGTAAAGATAGATGGAAAAGTCTAAGAAAACTATCTGGCCATTTTAGGTAAAAGTTAGCCTACTAGGTTGACAACTTTTTCAGTATCCCCCTTTTACCCTTAATTTTGACCTTCTTGGTTCCGTTATCAGAAAGGTTGTTTGGTGGAATAAAGCTGGGTACTTTGGTTTCATTCAAGTCAACTACATTTTGCAGACCAAAGAAGGCTTTAAGTGGTCCTCAATGGTCAAGTTCATTTTCATGGAAAAAGAATTGGCGAATAATGATTGTTAAGTCAACCATCATCTAACTACCATTCCAGTCTCCACATATGCAATCATTGCCACACTTTTTTTTATGGTAAGGGAGTGTTAAGCCTGCTATCAACCTACCTCCATTCGATCTCCTTGAGCATAATCTGTGCTACATGTCAGGGGGCTTGTTAAGCCTGATATATATTGTCAACCCATTTTCTATGTGCTTAAGCTTTTGAGAGCTAGTTGTTAACTAACAATGATGGCAATGATGACAACTATGATGGTGATGAATATTGGACTAGCATATTGTGTATGTGATGTACTAAATGCAACAGTGACATGTGCATGGCAGATTCAAATGAATGTGCATGAGTTATGAAGTATAAGCAATGCACCTTCACCTTTTGTGTCCAGCAGAGGAATATAGGGAAGCACTTTGTTGTACTCCTGCTATTTGTTTGGGTTCATTATGGGCCATCAAATTGCTTTTGATATTTGCTGCTAAAAAGGAGTTCCTGGGCCTTTTCTCTTGAAGTAGTGGAAGGATTTTTGCGAACCATTATTCTTACATGTATTTATAGTATCCAAAGTGATCTTGTCATTTGGTTATTTAGAAGAAGCATGGAGGCTGGATTTCTCTATATGGATGGTCATTGAATTTAAATGGAGGCTCATGGGTATATTTGGGGATTGGTGTGTTTTAGAAGATGGAAGCTAATACTATACTTGTAATGAATGATAAGTGGAACAGGTAAGTTTTTAAAGTGTGCAAGGTAAAAACGAAGTTAAAAACGAAGCCATTGTATTTTTGTCATTTTATTGAACATGTAATTCATGCATACACTAAAAACATTTAATGGGCTTGGGGATACTATCAAATCATTGAGTTTTGCTAATATTATAATCGAGGTTATTAATGCCTTCATTTATTTTAGTGTTAATTTCATTCATGTTCTACATCATTCCATTTATCCGAAGGATGGCTAACTGTTAGTGGGCACTCTGACCTCACTCTGACCTTTTTTAACTTTCAATTGTCACCATGCAATTTTCTAATTACTACTCCCATCACTTTAATAAATAATTATTTAAAATTATGTAGTTTTGTATAAATCAAGGATGAACCTTGGCGCAATAGTAAGGTTGCTCTATTGTGACTTAGAGGCTATATGTTTAAAATATGAAAACAGCCTCTTCGCAGCTGAGGATAAGGTTGCATGCATATGATTCTTTCTAAACCTTACAATGGCATGGACTTCGTACATTGGGCTACCCTTTGGAAAGTTTTGTATAAACTATTTCTTTTTTAGTCAAGCTAATACAACTTGTGTCTTTTTCTTAATCCCCTTATCAAAGAACCTCCCATAAAAAGAAAAAAGGGAAAGAATTCTTGCTATTACTCTAAGATAACCGTAATTTGCAAACTTTTATTCTTTTATTCTGAGTGTTGGGTTTGGTTTTTATCTCCTATAAACTGTTATGTTTTCTATTATTGCTCAAAGCTTCAATCCCTTACACTTTAGGTTTTAGTTTTGCCCCTCAACACAAAACCAACCCATCATATGAAGAATTAAGCTTACAAACAACCTTTTTTGATAAAAAATCTTCGCAATCCTCCTTTATTAGTTGTGCATGATTGCATTGCTTACATTTAATATTCATATCCAATGAATTAGCTTACAAACTACTACATCGATTACACTGAATGTTATTTCAACTTATGTGCTTAAAATCAATTTTTTAGATCTCAATGGCTAAGGTTGGTTTTTCAAACAGCAAAAAGTGCATTCTTTTGGATACTTTCTTGGCTACTCATATTGTGGCCTTGGTTATGATTTGGTTGGTTCCCAATTGTTAAGACTTTTCATTCTTTGTGATTTTTCATTTGCCTTTATTGTGCTAGCTTGGTTGCTTAGGAAAATGATGCTATCTTCTTCAGTCCATTCTTGTAACTATGAGGAATTCTATTAGCGAAGCTTTTTTTTTAAAATAAAAAAAAATCGGTTGCTGGTGGAGTTAACATGTCAAAGGGAATCAAATGTTGGAGCAACAATTTCTATGCCACATGCATCATGCTAATTGATTTACTCAAGACCTTTGTTAGAAAGAATAAAGATCCTTGATGACAATGTTTTGCTAATAAAGTTATGCTATGCTAATTTTTGAAGAACAAAAAGAGAAGCATTCTACATGTCCTTTTTTTTCTCAAACTATTGTATTAACATGATTTTTAATTTTGTGAATTTTAGTTATCTTGCCATTGGTTTAGTGTGATCCACTTGATTATCATATTTCTGAACCAAGGAAAATTGGAAAAAAAATAGAAGGGAAGTATTATTGGTGTGTTGTGCACACCAATCATACTTTTTTTTTTTTTTTTATGGCGGGTAGTGTAGTCAAGCGAACCAAGCTAACTTTAGTAACTATGAAGCAAAAATACAGAAGAACTTTAGTAAACTAGTCCCACCTAAAGGAGCAAGCTAAATTGCATTTATTTGGGTTGAGGAGAAAGTTAAACTGCGTTCATTTGGGCTAATTAGGAAAATGGTTGTTTACCAAATTGAAATATTCTAGCAATGTCCCTTTTGGCCTTGGCTTCAGCCATGTTGCAAGTGGTCATTTGGCAACAACTCTTAATAAAGGGGTTGTTCTGTCCCTTGTTTTATCATCACCAAAAAAAAGCCTAATACACCCTTAAAGAATGAATATGTTGGGGGAATGGGGTTAATTTGAGGCATATGACCTTTAATTTTTTTTGTTAGTTGTAGAATCATAGTGCAGCAATGTAGCCTAATTTTTTGAAAATTAACTATTTTCCCCATGAATAAAAGGTGAGATGAATCATTATGAAAGGTTTCTATTGAAAGGGCAATCATCGAATTGGACTATAAGTTAGTGGTAGGCAAAGTTTGCCATCTCAATACAAGATCCTATACCGGTACCGCATTGGTACAATATCGGTATGCTCGGTATATGGGTCAGTTCGGTGTATTGAAACTTGATACGCTTCTATATGAAGTCTTGGTTTAGTATTAGTATGGTATAGTACGTCTAGTACAATGCGATACGCACCGATATGGCTGCTAGGCATATTGTTATTTTGTGAGGAATGCATTATAATTTTGACTTTGAGTTTTACTTTCTGTAGATGAATTTTCTTTTTAGGAAAATTATCTTCATGTGAATAAGGTGTACAACATCCAACAAAACTTATTAAAATAATGGTTATAGACTATAACATACGGTGTTTCTTGATATATGAATACAGAGAGAGAGAGAGAGAGAGAGAGAGAGAGAGAATTAGTTGGGATGCTTTTGAGTCCCAATGTTTCCTGATTAAAATCGATGAGGACCTTCACAATGAAAATCAATGCCATCAATCATGATTTTAGATATATAAAATACTTAGAACTTTTTTTAATTTTAAAGTTTGATGCCTTTACATCAAGTCAGCAAAAAATGAATGGTAGCAATATAACTGATGAGAAAAAACATAATATAAACTATATGATTTGCAATTCCACAACATTGATATTCTAAATATCCTAAATATGTAGATAAAATTTGGACTAATTTGAATGCATCTAAGCTATAGATCTAACCAAAATATGGTATCATATTGTTGAAATGGTCAGTTTTGATTTCATTTGATTTAAGAGTAGAAGACCTTAAAAAATTGATATTTTTGGTTTCTCACTGGCATAAATGTCTCAGATCATGATCAATGGCGTTGATTTTTATTTGAGAGGCCTTTTATTGAGTTTGATTGGGAGGCATGTAGAGCCAAATGCTCTCAGAAGCATCCTATTCTAACTCTGTGTCTGTGTGTGTGTGTGTGTGTATGCGTGTGTGCATATATATGGGAATGGTAATGGCAGTAAATTTCTGTTTTTCAGATTTAGATGCTACAAGTGACATTGTCAGAAGTCAGTTTGACATTCAATCAAAAAGACATCTCTGCTTGATTTAACAGGTGTTAACATGTGTTAATTGCTGCATCAAAATTTAGATGTTATTAAGTTCTTTCATACCTTGAACAGAAAAAGAGTTAGGTTGGTTGCATTTTGTATCTTGGATTCAAGTTCCACCACTAATCTTTTTGTTACTACATGCTTCTCTAGGAGTGTTAAGCCATAGATCGAGGTATTGTATCATGTTGGTCCATAATTTTGGTACATATTGTGCTGGTAAGGTGTGACCAGGTATAGCAGTTTGCACTGTTGTATTGGACGTGGTGCTGGTACATGCCAGCTTGTAGCAGTTCTTACGGATGAATTCTGGTTGAAGCATGCTAGATTGGACTCATTTTCATTAGCACAAGCCATGTGTCATGCCCCAAACCCGGTGGTGGTTGATCTAGTGGTGGCAACCCGCCGCATGCCAGGCATGCAAGGCGTCCAGTAACAGAACAATTAATACAAGGAAGGATAGCAAACTACCATGTCATTGAAGGTTCATAGTATTCATAATACAAACCATATAGAGCAATGTCTGGACAACATACCAATAGATAACATAATATCAAAGTCTAGACTACAAGCAAGATAGATGACATAAGATCAAAATCTAGGCTAGAGGGATAGAAGCTCCATTCTACCCATGTTTCCCCTCCTTCAATTCTTTGGCTCTGAAAAACATAAATAAGAATTTAATGAGCTCACGCTCAGCAAGTAAGCCTAATATAAACATATCATAATAACTTCGAAATAGTGCATATCATGAATTTTCATGCTTCCATATATCAAAAATACATATCTTGTTATCCGAAATATTCATTCTTTTATAAATATGCTGAAATTATATTCACTTATATGTTTGAAATCAATGGAAAACAGATGTCATATTCAATTCGAACTTTTCACAAATCAAAATCCACTGTTATTAATATTGATATTCTATGTTGTTACAAATACATCACGGTCGCACACTATGTCTACATATACCCCTATGATAGGGTCAGAACAGAACACCACACAGAGTGTATCGTCCATATACATCTCCTGTGGAGGAAGGGTCCTATTACCAGAATCATATCAAAAGTCTGTCATATCACAGAACAGAGCACCACATGAGTGTATCCTCCATATATATCCCCTATGGAAATAGGTTCCGGAGTCAAAAATCATATCATGTCATATCATGTCATTTCATATCATATCATAGCGGACCATGGGTAGCATATTTTCATGTTCAAAGCTGATTTTCATAGCATATTCAGATGATAGCAAAATATTTTTGCATAATACAATCAAATACTATCATCAATTATTGTGGTTTGAACATATCAAATATATATACACTTGCATAAGAAATTTTTAATGTACTTATTCTCATTATGCAGAAATTAGCTAAAGCCAAAAATAACGATATCAAGTATCCAAATGCCTATCTTGTAACAACAAATTCATTTTGTACTTTTGCAAAATAACACGTATTGTTGCAAAAGTATAATCAATATGCTTTTCACATTTATAGTGGTTTAAACATGTCAAATACACATGTACACTTGTATAAAAATTTTGATGTGCCAATTATTTTGCAGAAATTAGCAATTTTAAAATACCATGTTAAATAATCAATTGCATGTATGGGTACAAAATAATTTGCAGAAATTAGCAATTTCAAAATAACCATGTAAAATAGTCATTTGCATGTATGGGGTACCAAATCCATTTTTTCATTTTTCAAATAATACACTATGTAAAACAATATAGCATTTAAATCCATAATTTGCATATTTTAATAATTCATAGAAATCATGATAAATGGCTTATTTACCTCCTAACGCTAATCCACGGATACAAATCAGCTATTTGGGCTCCTGGGTACTTACAACATAATTTTTAAATTTTTAATTTCCAAAATCAGGATGTCAAAATGATTCCTATACTCTATCCAGTCTTATCCTGGATCCAACTTGGGGCTCGAATATCTCTAAATATAGAAGCCCAAATGGAAAAATAAAAATTCATCAACAAATTAGGATCAAAGGTGATCCAAACCCTACTCTCCTCTTGTTGGGCCCAGCCCAAATAGAGTCCCAAAAATTAGGCCCAATCGGGCTCACTGGGTTGAACCAATCCCAGGCTCAGCCCCCCTCTTCCTCCCTGCCCCTGATTCACCCGAACTAGGGGAAGGTGCTGGTGGCCAAGGGCCGCTGCCGGCCCTCTCCCCGGGCCGTCCAATCAGCCATCGATGACTGGCCCAATGCCGACTGCCGCTAGCGGCCGCCCCTCTCTCTTCTTCCTTCTTTTGCTTTCTTCCTCCTCTTCTTCTTCTTGCTTCCCTCTCCCCCTTCTCCCTGGGCGGTGGCACAGCCGACCTCCTCCGACCGGCCGAACCCCATCGAACGCCGCCTTGGCACCGATGGGGGCCGCTGCCAATGGCCTGGGGCTGGCAAGCCGGCGGGCACACCGCTGGGCTCGAACCAATCACGAGAGCCGATTCGGCTCCCGCGTCAGGGAAAGGCCGCCCAACAGCCCTCTCCCTCACCTCCCTTGCCGCCCGACGACACCCCCCCTTTACCCCATGGGAGTGGCCGGTCCGGGGGGGGCCGCACGAGGCCGCCAAGGCCTCAGCATAGCCCGGCCGCGGCTTGGCCAAGGCGCGGCCGCGCCTCCCTCTTTCTCTTCTTTCGCCCCCCACTCTCTCTCTCTCCTCTTCGTCGGTGGTGGAGGGCTTACTGGAGTTGCGTGGCGACTGGCGGAGCGGAGGGCAGAGGGGGGCCGGCACGGCCCCCTTTTTATCGCGCCGCACATGCATGTGCTGTACGGCACCGCGCGTGCCTGCCCATGCGCTGCAGCGCTCAGGCACGTGCGGTGCCGTGCCGCACATGCTGGCGCATGGCAGACGCCTACTATGCGCGCAGGCGCGCGGCAGTCGCCAGGCACTTGCGTGCACGGCACGCAAATTTTTTTTTTTAATTTATTGTGGGGTATTACACCATGACACGTGGTTGAGCATGTCTTCAGCATGGCCAGACATGGCATCAATTGGCGTGGCATAAATATACCATTCCAGGTTGTGACCATTATGGGCATGACACACTGTTTTAATCCTAGGTATTAGCACATGCTCATCCAATAAATCATTCAGCTGTACTCCAAACCTCTTAAATCAGTCACTAAAATTTTTCTAAAAGATAAATCCTGTGGTCAGTACATTTCCTAGGTCATATTTGGTCAGGTGTCACATTAGTTTTGGAGTTTGTTACATTTATAATTTGCTTGGAACACTGCTGATTTGAATAACCTACAGTTATTTCTGATTTAAAGTTTAAAGTATTGCATTTCTGAGTTTGCAACCGATGGACTCCAGGTGGTGAACCTTAAACTATGAATATGCTTGCCTCACCTCATGTCTGGTGGCAAGTTCTCCATATATGCCTTGAGGTTCATTAGTAAAGTGAGGATTAGGTGACCTGCACGTCTTGTGTACTTTTTCTAGGAGGCATACATATTAGGCTTCAATTACTATTGCTACTAAAGAATCAGAAAGAATGGTTCTATAAATCTTGGAATGAATGGAGTTCTATGTAGCATATTCTCCAATTCTGCACCTATCTGGTCACCTTTTGATCTATTTTCTTCTGGATTTGTGCACATTTAAAATATTCATGTTAGGTTCTTTCTTTGGTAACTAAGCACCAAAAAGTACTCATAACCTTCAGTTTGCTTCTTTGCTAATTTGGTCTTCTTTCTGAATATTTCTTTATATGCTAAAGATCCATGAGGCCTACACGTTGCTTCATTGAAAACTGGAACATCTTTCGTTATGCCTCACTTATCTTGAATAATAACTTTTTTATGATTTTTATAGTTCAAAACAAATAACATATTTTAAGTAATGCACCAACTGAATAGGAACCTGTCCACCTATAGGTCCGGTTCTGGTTGCTTGGTCCCACCAGTCTGTCTGGTTTCGTTTCATAATAACAGTTTATGTTCTTTTTTCTTCACAGTAGTGATTTTAATACATTAATGTTGTGCAGGAACTGATAAAATACTTGATACTCAGAGCATACTGCTTGTTTATCTTTTTTAACAAATGCTAAAGTTGTCATTTACCATATATTCTGTGTCACTCTAAAAGTACACATGCTTTAATTCATTCTTTTGCGGTATTTTCCTAATCGTACATTCTGAAGCATATGTGTTCAAAATTGACATTTATCCTTGACTAATTCTTCTTGATACAGAGTTGTGATGCCTTTTTGTATCAAAAAAAATAATTATATACCATCATCAAGTGCCAACTTTCAGCTACTTCTAATACATGACTGCCTCTTTCATTTGTCTTTGTGCAGCAGCAGAGGCCAACTAGTGCCAGTATGGGTGCTTTAATTCATGATAAACTTTTTTCTATAATATCTAATTTTGCTGCTATTTTCCTGGTGAATTATGTTTTGATGAGCTCTGCAGCAGCTCTATTTGACAATGCGGGCCTTATAATGCCTTCTTTTCAAGATGCTTTTATGTTGATGGACCAGGTTATATCTCATCTCTTCTAGTACACTATCTCTTCACTCCTTAAGTCCGCACATGGTATATGATTAACATCACTATGCCTCCATCCTATAATTTGAGGAGATATATGGTACAGTTCCATATATAGGATGTACAAATTGCATCTGAATGAATATCATGACCAGATTTTTTTTGTGTTGGTGTACTTCTAAGTTGCATTTTCATTGATATTATATGGCATAAACTGCACTGGGTCCACTTAACATGCATTTTGATAAGTATGTTGGCTTTGTTGCATTTGCAGTGCATATTGGCCAGAGATCTGTATCAGAAGTTCATAAAATGATAGGTGTATATTTTCTACAATTTTTTCCATAGTTAATGCATGTTGATTGTTTTGGTTTTCTTTATTCTTGACTTGATACAGAAAGGCCAGCACTAAAATTGATTTTGATGGAGTCAAAGTTGTCATCATGTTATATCTGTTATCAAACTATGACAGGTCTAGACAGTTCCTTGTCAAACAAATTATCTCATAATCTCATCCAAACTAAAGGACTCATATGGCTTGCCTAAAGGTCAGATCACATAAAAAACTGCATTAATCACATAAATAGTTGCAGCAAATATTGAATGAAAAGTGTAGTAGTAGAAATAACTATAACATTTTCTGGACTTAATTTAGATTTTTAAGAATGTGTGATGAAGTTAGCGGACAACAATGTTATCTTCTTTGAATTAGATGATCAAAAGATGATCCTTCCATGATTAAATGGTTGACTCATTTTCATGTGATTATCGTTTACCCATCTCTTTAGTTTCTGGTTGCAAACTGGCTTACCTAATTTGGGGCATCATATATGTAGCTGAGTAAATTCACACCCCATCAACCATATAAAAGATTACAAAATATTAAATGCACTACTATTACTTGGGCACCACTGAAATACACTAACAAAATGCCTTTTAATTTATCAATTTGTCTATTTGTGTCTTTTGACCTTGTAAATCCATATTGCTTGTCTGCTTGAACATTATCTGCGCCTGCAATCAGGTTGTAGTATCGTCTCTATTCCGTCTCTTTACCTGATACTTGCTAGCTTTTGTTCATTGATCAACTTAATTTGGGGCATTGCACATATCACTTGGTAAATTTTACTCCCCATCAGTCGAATTAAGAAATTTAGAAAATGTACCATTGAAATGCAATGGCCAAAATGCCCTTAAATTTGCATTACCCTGAAAAATGCCAACTATATTCATTTGCCTCTCCCAATCTGAAGAACTCATAATGCAAGCCCCCTCCGGCATTATTAGCACTACTGGTTGCATTCTGGTGTAATCTCCACTTTAGGCCCATGCCCAACAAAGTGAAACTTGGTTCAAGATGGGCAGAAGCATAATATCAGAGGCCTTGGCATTGGTTTTAGCTCCATGCCCCACATGGCCTGGCCTCCAGGCTGATGTGTTCAGCTTAAGCCTGACTTGCTCCATTTGATCTAGATCTATGACCAACTTGGCTTGGCTCATTCAATTTATCAGATATAGATCAATTCCCTTCCTCAGCCAGTTGTCATTGGCAAGGAGGGAGAGGGGAGGGAAGGGAGGGGATTGAGGTCATGAATGGTGATGAGCGATGAGGTGCTAGTAGTTGATAGAGGGTGAGAGTAGGGGATGGCACGTAATCGAATGGTGGTCGGTCCTGTGTATCGATGGAAGGGGAAATAGAGGCATTCTCAGGTAGTTGTCCACATTTGCACAGGTGGGGGAGGGTAGAGGGAAGAGGTGGTTGGTAGCAAGGCAATGATGAGAGTTGTGACAAAGACAAGGTAGGGGGAGGCCACGATGAAGATGGATATTTAGTGATGAAGAAACAAATTGATAAAATAATTCAAATATATATTAATATTAGTAAATATAAAAATATTGATGCATATAATATTTGTATATCCAACTTTAGGCTAAGTTAGGTTAGGTCTATATTTTTTTTTTTTCAGATAGCATAAATTTAATATGAAATTTAATTAATTCACATGTTTTAGGCCTGACTAAGCCTACCTTCTAAGCTTGAGCCTAACCCTTACTTCAGCTTCATGCTTTGGACCAAGCCTCAAGCTTTATGACCCATTTCTAAATTTAAAAATAGAAATATTTTTTAAAAACATCTGAATATGCTCAATGAATTATTATGAAGACCTACAATATATGTAGCATCTCATTAAGCTCACATATCAACAATAATTATCAATTAAATCTACAAATATATCAAACATCAATAAAAAAATAAGAAAAAAAATTATTCCAGTCAAGTCGGGCTTCGGTTGGGTTTTATTCCCACGTTTGAGTTTGGCTCACCTATTGAATGAGCCTATTTTTCAGGCCTGGCCCAACTGGCCTAAAACCTTGGCCCGATTCTACCTAAAAGTCTTCAAGCTTCGTTGCCTAACCTGTGAATAGGTTTTGGCCTAACCTAACCTGATGGGATGAAAATCTTTGTGCCTGCTAAAATAGGGTCAAGTAGGTTGAGCTTGCTCAAGCCTCTTTCTAGTCTAATTTTTTTTGCCTATATTTGTTAGCTTCAATTTGGAATATTATGCATTTAATGAAATAAATTTATTCCTTGGTCCTTAATTATTAAATACAAAACTTTAGAAAATGCTGATCATATCACCATTGCAAAGGCACCTTCTGAGGTAAAAAAAAAGGGTACCTTTTAAAAGTTTACTTGAAGAATGGTACCTTTTGAAATACAATAAAGGAAATGTGCTTCAATGTTTACATAGCATTGAAAAACACATTCAACTATATTTAAAGGGGGACCCAATTGTCTTTTTCAATCGAGAAAATACTCGTAATGCTTAGTTCTTTTTTCCTTGACATTATTTGCACCAACAACTGCATTTTGGTGTCACCTTTGGCCCATATCTTCACCCATTATCCTTACTTTCTATTTGCGGTCTAGTGTACCTTATTTGAAATATTGTATATCTTAGTGAATCTATTCTTTATTAACTAAATCAAAAGAATTAGAAAATATTCAATATTCTACCATTATTATGTGGTCACTAAGTGCAATGAACCAAATGCTCTTAACGTAACAACAAAGCCTGTGACGCTTAACCTTCTTGCTTTGACATTGTTTGCACCAACTGAATTGCAGTATTATCTCTGGTCCATTTCTTCTTTTCAGCATCGGTATGCTCCATGAGAACCCTTTTTTGTGTTATAGTTTTTCAAAGTAACCTTACTTAAGTTGCTTTCTTGAAAAATGAAAAAAGAGAAATAAGTGGAAGGATGATTTTGGCATCTTGTGGATCATTGTGTACATCTATCATTTTGCATGCTAGGTATTGGCTCAACACTAGTTCAAATAGGTGCCCACGAACCAATGGAGAAAAACTAGAAGATCTTTAAGACCAGATATGGATGTCAGTAAACCTTTTTCTTTTGAGATCTAGGATGGAAGAAAACTCTGCCAAGTCGAGTGAGGGTTGGACTTGAACTCAAGTCATTGGTAAGAGCACTCGATAACTTTACCAATTGCAGTAGTTGGCCCCCTCACCGAGGTTTTAATATTTTGCTATAACTTAGTTCACAATAGAAATATCTTCTTTAAAGTTTGAGATTTAGGTTTTATTGTTATTGTTGTAACTTACATCACAATGGAAACATTTTGATTTTCTTTGAAATTGATCCTAAATTGATGTTAGAGGCAACTTGTGTTTACTTTGTTTTATATATTCATTTATTTTAGTTCCATTATATGCTTTATTGAGACTAAACTTGGATTTATTGAAGAAAATTTTGTGGAGTAGAAGAAAGCATCCCCATTAATTTCATTAAGATGATGAAAGAAACTAGAAACATCGAGTAGCCATGATGAATTAACTAGTTTCAAGCTTAGATTTGTAGCCTAAAACTTTTTATAGGGTGTCAAGTTCCAAAATCCTAGAAGTTGCATCTTAGTATTTTCTTCTATAGATTTTGTAGAACAATCATCTTCATGTGAAATTTGTTAATCTTTTATGATTTTTTTAAGAAAGGGTGAAAAACTTTCAAGTTTCACCAAAAATATGGGTTATCTATCTTTTTTTTTGTACATGACATATACCTCATAAATGCTAGATGCCATTTATTTCTGGGGTGTAATAAATATTATTTCCTATATCTTCTTTTATACACAAATATAACTACTCAGGACCTCACTTAGAAATGCTAGCTGAAAGGTGTTATTTGGGTCTTTGATTGATGCAGGCGGAATTGTCGAAGAAGATGATTGTTGGTTTTGCACCAACTTCTTGAAGGTCTTTGATTAAACGCTTCTGACCTCTTTAGGAAAAATCGTAGTTTCACATCATGTCAAGTTTTGAATTGCTCTAAGTTAGGAAAGAAACTTAGAATTATCAAATTGAATTGATTCAATAATGAGGTAGATTAGGGGCCTATTCATAGATAAGATTTCCTAAAGCCAACAGGCTTCCTGCTTTTTATAGGGTATGAACTTTATAAAAAAAGAGATAAATATCAAATAAATTTTTGAAAATATATTTCTAAGTCATAACTGATTTCTAACTCTTGTAATATGAATTACTAGACAAAATAAATATAGTAATTTGAGAAAAAGTGAAGAAAAAAATTCATTTTCTCCACCATAAGCATAGAATGGCATTTTTATAATTTTTAAGAACTTCATCAGCACTGACATATCTTTCATAATTAACTTATAACTTCCTTATCTGACCTTTGTTTTGAGTGACTCAAGATGCATTGGAAGGCTAACTCGTCAAGCACATCTTGGAAGTAAATTATCTTATAAACTTTAATTATATTGGTATTGGTGAAGTTTTCTTTTAGACTGATATGCAATAGATTACCTTTTCAGATATAGCTAGAGATAAACTTTGAAACTTAAACTCACTAGACCCTTATGAATTAAGCGTCACCTTTATTCTTTTTTGAATAAGTGTATTAGTCTAGTGGTCTTATAGAATATGTTCCATTCTATTATTTTAGCTTAACATAAATATCATAAGATCCCCCTTCTAGCTTGTTTAGATATAACTTTCAATGTAACCATGCTTTTTATTTGATTTTCGATGGTCCATAATTTGATTCTTTTTGATAAGCCCTCTTTATAGGCATCAACTTCTCTGATTTGATTAATTGATAGATATGGGAATCTTTAGCTACATCAACTCCCCCCAACTTGAAAGACTCGGCTCTCGACAAATCAACATGGGGTAAGATGTAATAACCATCAAAATTATTTTTCTCTTTAGTTGCATCATTGATCCTATATAAGTGTCTAAGATCTACCTAGTGCATAGCCGATGTACGACTAAACAAATGCTAGCATGGGTTCTCACATACTCCTTCCGTTTAAGCCCTGCCATCCTCATCAGGACAAAGGTCCTTGTTAGGATAAAGGTTCAAATCCAATTGAATTCAATCACAATCACAAACACCATGGTCGACTCGTGTTCAACCCCAAAAAGCCCATTTTGGATGCCCCTCAGTTCACATGGGCCATAGTTAGGTCCGCGTTGATACAATTTATAACTACTCAGGATCTCACCCAAAAAAAGCTAATCAGAAGATATTTTTTAGGCTCTTTAATCTTATAGTATCTAAGATCTATCTTGTACATGGCTAACAGAGGACTAGACACATGCTAACATAGGCTCTCACAATAACCTCTTTAACTTTAGGCACCTGAATTCACATGCATATGGGGCACCATGTGGCTTGGAATTAGACCTAAACTCTCTTTTGTCTCTGGTATAAGATCCTCATGAGGGTTGAAATTAGGGAGAGCTGAACTAACTTGAACCAGCCAGTTTGGGGTGAACCAAACCAGACCGGTTGGGAACTAGATCGGTTCGGCCAATCATTTTAGTACGTAGCTTCCTGAGTCAAATATGGGTTGTGGGTTTGGATCCATCAAACGAACCTGTTTAGTAGATATAAAAACTATCGCCTTTTTGTCTCTTCCCATGATTTGAAACGCTAACCACCCCTTCATCTCTCCCCACAATTTAAAACCATAGACATCTTCGCTCACCGGTCACCATCACTTGTCGTCGTCATCATCACTTGTTGTACCAGAGATACGAATCTTCTCCTCATTCTCCTCTTCTTCCTCAAGGCCCTCTTTCTTCTTCTAGCTTCAAAGGCACACCTCTCACTTTATTTTTTTTTTCCCCAACAACAGTGGCTCTCTCTCTTTCGCTCCTCCCCCCCCTCTTCTGTCTTTTTTTTCCTTTTTTTGGGCAATGGTGGGAAACTAATTCCAGGCATCTCTCCCTTCTCTCCTCCTCCACAAGTTAGGTTTTTTTCCTTTTTTTCCTTTTCTTTGCTTTCTTCTATAGCATCAATTGGCCACAATACGGTTTGATACCATACCTAACTGGTTGCCGGTCGATACAGGATGCCGGTTTGGTTTGGCAGACCTTGGTTGAAATAAAGAAAGGTGGTTGAGAAGCACAAGCAAAGAAACCTACCCCTGTCTTGATTGTAGCATTATGATTATTTTCTGTTCTTGTTATACTAACTTATCTTAAAATAGATCATGACTTTATTGGTTAATAAATTCACAAATGGATGTTGAACTTTAGCTTATAGTTTTACTAGGAGTGTATGCAGGAGTAGAGCTTAAGAATTTAGGGAATGAAAGCATTGAAGAAGGGTCCACATGATAATATTAACAATTTTTGAAATACTAGAATTTTTTTAATTTATTTTATGATAACTGAATTATATTATAATAAAGAAAATGATATGACAGATTCATCAACCACAAAATAAATGACGATCATGAATAGTTACAGCTATCATGGAACTGAGGTAGATTTTAGTAGAACAGAGGTTGGTTGGAAGCATTTATAAGTGGGTATAGGTTTGGGAGGAGATCTGGAGAGTGTGTGGCCCCCTTTGGGCAAAGATCATGGCTACCACATTTTAGCTGATATCTTTTGTGGCTCTATGTTTCATGATGCTGTGGCAATTATTGGTGAACAACCATTTGTAGGTCCATTGTTTTGGGATGCTTTTCAACAGAAGCCCTAAACATAAGTAGTTCTTTCACTGTAGTTCATAGGACACAGGACATTTACTAAGGTGAACAACATATTTCTAAAGGCTCAGTTACTCTGTCAAAAACAGGGATTGATTACTCTTGGTATTTCGCAGATTTTCTTCTGCTAAATATGGCACTCCAATTTGCATGCCTCAAGCACATTGCTTTGGTAAATGTTCTTTTCTTCATTTACTATTTATGCTTCCATCACTCATGATTTCTAAATGTTGCACAGAACAATAATCCTCTCAAGGAATAGTTCTGTTTATGAGTTTCTGGTTCTTTAGACGGAGCATTTCTGTGATGGAATTCTAAATAAAGTTTCAAAAATAATCTTATTATCTATAGTGTAATTTAATTGTGAATTTGATCTCTGAGAATGCTATGATTATAGTCCCCGATGACTATTTCTTTTAAGTTACATAAGATTGTTCAGTAGAACATGACAGCCCTGTGGTATGTTTCTTTAAATTATTATTAATGTTTTCCTGTTCTTTAAGTTTGTTCTGAAGTTTGTACATTGGATGTGCTAAACAACTAAACCAATTATCTAATAGAACATTCACTATTTTCATCCTTGCAGATTTTTCAAAGTCCTGCTGCACCAGTTTCCTTTGCTCTGATTTTTCTTATCGCTATTGTAATCACCTCTTGCACAAGGAATCTTGGTGTGCAAGTCATCTTGCATGACTTCTTTCACATCAACAACCCACCTATTTGGGTTCATCATATTGTTGTGAAATTTCTTGTTATCATTCCAGCTCAATACTGCATCCAGAGTGTTGGATCAGAAGGGATCTATCAGTTGCTTCTCTTCTGTCAAGTTATATTGGCTACCCTTGTGCCACCTTTGGTGATTCCCCTTTTCCGAGTGTCATTGTCCAGATCAATCATGGGTGCCTTCAAGATCTCCCAGCATACAGATATCTTTGCTTTTTGTGCCTTTCTGGTGTTGTTTGCAGCAGATACTATCTTCATTGTTGAGTTGCTACTTGAAAATTGCAACTGGATGGTTGAGCTTGGTGAAAGCATGGGGAGAGGTGTGAGACTTGTCCTTCTTCTCCTTGCCATCACATCCTTTGTCTTTACACTTTATATGGCATTCACACCACTAAGGTCTGAAAGCAGCAGGCTATATGAAGATAAGAGCAAAGGATCAGATATGCAGATATTTACACAGGGCATGAAAAAAGACAAACTTGAGCTATTTGATACTAGAGAAGAGTACTCTTCAAGTCAGGCTACTGATGGTGAAGAAAAGGTGTGCTTAAAAGAGATGACCTCCAAAGAGTTGTTGGAAAATCAATCCAATAATCTGCTTGCAGAATTCTGTCTTGATCAACCTAAAACAGCCATTCGTTCTGCATGTGAAGCTCAGAAACCAGCTACCATTCCATCTTTTAATAAGGATTGTATTAACCAGTCCTTTCATTCAGAAGAATTTAATTCCATGGTTAACGTAGTTTCTAGCAACAAGGTGGTAAGTAAAGGTATTGCAGAGAATTATGAAACTGAAGTCTCCAGGGAAGAAAATGTAGGAGTGACAGTCCACCCTCACAAGGATGAGAAGGGTGATGCTTCTGAACTTGTCAAGTCTTTGAGTGCTTCAACCTCTTATGTACCTGGGTCTTCTAAGAATGCCAGAGCAAAGGGTGGTACTATTAGAAATGATGGCAAGAAGGCAGCATTGTGTGGATTGGGTCGTGCAGGACGGCGCCAATTAGCTGCCATTCTTGATGAATTTTGGGCGCATCTGTTTGACTTACATGGTCTGCTAACAGAAGAAGCAAAGGCCATAAGAACGGATCTTTTACTGAATTTGGATTTAGAGATGTACTGTGCATCTGCAAGAGCAGATACCAAAGATGAAACTTCCCAGAAAAGCTCTTCAGACACAGAAAGTGGACCACTGCATTCAGCAAACTTGAGGGACTATGCGTCCATGCAAGTGAAGGCTATGAATTTGGAATTGTCTTACATGCCACCGGCACGACCTCCATTTTTGTCAGTGGAAACTCAGTTTCCGGATATGAGTGGCCAACTTGATGGCCAGAATTGTTCCATACCCAAGATTTATGATTTGGAGAGTCTGCAGTTTGACACCTCGTTTGCTGGAGACCAACCAGTGACTCCTAATTTTGCTAAATATTCTGTTACAATATATGGGAATAAACTCAAGGATACTTCAAGCCGGAATGCATGTAGTTTGCCTGATATTTCAGAGCTCACAGATTCCTTCAGACATTCATCTCTCGATATTTCTGGCTCTTTTTCATCTGTGAGTGGCACAGCATATGCACAATCACAAAATCTGTCTAATATGGCCTCTGAAGCTGGAGAGGCTCCATTAGTATTCCACAAGTTGTCGGCTTCAATGCACCATACAAGCTTCATATGTCAAGCAGTTAGTCCTATTCTGGAATCAGAACCATTCTGGATTAAACAACCATTAGAAAATATGTTCACTTCCACAATCAAAGCTAGGAAGGCAAGGAAGAAGCAGGAAATAAAGAATACCCCTTTTACCTCAAAAATAGTCATGTCTTTTCGAGAATCAGAAGCTTTGATTATCCAATATCTAAGAGTTTGTATTGCAAAGCTCTTAGATTTGGAAGGGTCAGGTTGGTTATTTACTCAGAATGGTGGGTATGATGAGAAGTTAATAGACTGGGTAGCTGCAGCAGAGGGTTATATATGGAAAGAGAGGACTGGCTTCGTGAATCAGGTAAGCGAGGAGGAAGACATGAATGATGTCATCTCCTCCGTGCCTAACTGTGGAGACCACTGCACCTGGCAATCTGGCCTGGTCATAAGCTTTGGTGTTTGGTGCATCTACCGGATCTTGGAACTGTTGCTCATGGAAAGTCGACCAGAGTTATGGGGCAGATACACCTATGTTCTCAACCGTCTCCAGGTAAAAATTCACACATTTAATTTTTTTTTGAAAAATAAAAAAAAATCACCCATTATCAAGAACCCTTTTTGAAAATAAAAGAAAATTATGTCATATAGGGGTTTATTGTTCTATAATATGTGCATATTCTTTTATGACATTAGCACACATGGACATGAGTCAGGCAATTCTACAGACATGCATAGTTAGTTAACATGCACAGAGAACCTGTATGGCTATATCTGATATAGGTGAGCCCTGCGATGGCACGATGTTTCTATACATGTCAAAAAAGAAACCGGCCATAGTGCGTGTTCCAAGGATCAAATGTTTAGAAGGTAAAATGGTTGGATGTAGGAAAATAAACAGCATTTAAGAGGGCTGAAACCTATGATTTTTACAAAAATTGGTCACTTGATACTTGTGAAATCCATGATTTGTCAGGATTTCAGTGAGGGTTTTCTCTTTAAACCTAGTGTTTTGTTCATCTCATCAGGCATTCTGAAATTATCTCTAAACCTTGTTAAAGTCATGATATAAAACAACTCCATGCCTAAGGATACCTCTTTCCTCACTCAGGAAAAAGTGAACATGGATTTCTGGGATACATATTGGAGCATTCATAAGATCCCTTGTGTTTTAAGACAACTGGTATTGTGATTTGACACTTGAATTATCATGTAAAGAATCTGAATTTATTTTCTAGTAACCAATTTTGTCGAAATATATTACAACAATAACAACAAAGTCTTAAAATTCTAAACTAATCGGATCAGCTATTTGCTAAAATATGTTGTTGCACCTAAAGTTTTGTGCATGTCTAGCCATGCATCGATGATAGAGAACTAAATGCTTGAGATTTTTTTTTTTTTTTAATGGTCTTTCATCTGTTTATACTCAAGATTACAACTTTAGCAGTAGTTCCTCTTCATGGTTCTATTTTCCAAGCTCTTCCACAGTATACACAACTCCTAGCAACCTGACAATGGAAGAATGAACTCATTACCGGGTTTTATCACAGCTAGACAGTTGGGCTATATACCATTTAAGGAAGAGTCATGCATAATTGTATGTACTATTTTGATAAAATAAATAAGATAAAAACAGAGAATAAATTTGTATTCCATGTTTAAAACTGTTTCTGCTGGCATTTCCATTAGCTATGCGGACAAATTTTTATGGATCATATGAGATGCAGGGGGTACTTGATCCAGCATTCATGAATCCCCGTCTTCCTCTCAACCCATGCCGGTGCATCGACCACCTTGGAATGCACGCCAGTGGGTTTGAGCAGACCAAGGAAAGTCTTGGCAGAACCCAGCTCACTACTGCAAGCTCAGTGCTGCAGATGATCAAACAGGTTGAAGGCGCAATTTCTGGGCGCAAGGGTCGGTCTGGCACGGCAGCTGGAGACATTGCCTTCCCCAAAGGGAAGGAAAACTTGGCTTCTGTTCTAAAGCGCTACAAGCGTCGCCTGTCCAAGAAGTCATCTGCTACTGCTGGAGGAACCTCTGCACCATATGAAAAGGCTTGTACCAATCACCCTGCTTACTACCCCTAACTTGATAGAGGTTTTTCTTTTTTATTTTTTTTTATGCTGTTGAGTGATTAAGCTAGCTAGCCTTGTGTTGTTAAGTGGACTGAGGTGAACTTTGCTTGCATTTGCGTTGATCAACACGATTAGAAAATGACAGATAGAAAAATTCTCTGAATCAAGTGAGCCATTTTTAAATTAGAGGAAAAAGACATATCATAATTTAATCTAAATATTTGCATTTTTTAATATATTTTTTCATCAATCTTCTATGAATTTTTTTTTTTAAAAAAAAATTATATATATAGCGTTTGCAATAAAATGTCTTGAAATTAAATGGATTGCTAAGGATTTGTTTTGGGTAGTGCAGCAAGATTAGATGAGATTTGTGATCTCAAATTTAATCCTATAATAAATATATAAAAAAAAATGTCATGTACTTATAATTTAAATTTACTTGCTATTCATTAATTTTTCGTGTGATTTCAATTCATTAACAGAGTTAATTGAATCGATAAGCGAGCTTAGGGTATTATAGGATTCCTACTGGATGCGTAGATCGACCACCCCTCCAAATCAATCCAACACCTCTGCGGTTTGAATCTTGCAGCAGAAAAAAATAATATCCACGGAGGCCTATAGGAACTTGGACGGGACCTTAGGTTAGGGTTGGGCGGGTGCTTAAAAAGTACGGGCTGGGATTCGAGTAGGCGAACTGGCTCGATTAGAGCAGGAACATCGAAACCGCCCCTGTGAATTGGAGCGTGGAAACGAGAAGATTTGCGTAGAAACACCCTAGATTGAGCCAATCAGAAGAGAAGACACCAGCCATCTGATGAATTTTATGACATGCGAAGCCTTCATTTGATGGAGACCATACACTGTAGGTCAACAACCACTCTTACACTCTCGTTCTCTTTTAATCTTCTTCCCTTCTCCCCTCTGAAAGAAGGAAGCCAGTCTCTAAAGTTTCCTTCTCCGATCCAGTGGATTCGATCCGAACCTCCGCGGTAGCATCAGAGAGGTACGTTACCTTCGCTCTCCGATCTTGTATTTAAGGGGTTGTTTTGGGATAGAAGTCTTTCCAAATTTTCATTGATTTGATTTGAATCTTTATCTGAAACGGATTCCGAGTTGCAGAGCATACTCAGTTGCTGAACAAATCTCTTCCCCTTCTCTATCTGTAACGTACTTCTCTATTATAGTCATATTTTTATCACCACGAACATTTTTTAGTTCACTATTTTATGAAAATTGGTCTGATCATAAATTTATATAATACAGAAGCATTTTATTTGATAAACAAACATAAAAATTTACTTATTTGTTTTAGCCTTCAAGTTATGCTGATAAGAATCCATTACCGTATTTATTCAAAATATTTAATATATAGATTGGCCATGATCAAAATTAAATTTTGTTTTAATCTGATTTTTTTCCTTTTTTTTTTTTCTTTTTTCTTTTTTCTGAGCACTTGTACAGATCAAAATAATATTAATCCCACTCTTTATTTTATTAAGTCTGTCATATAATTTAACGGATCAGATATATATATATATATGGATGGATGAAATCTTGTTAAATAAGCTGTTCTTGAATGGTCTTGAGTGCTGCTAGAAGTTGAATGAAATTAGAGTTTCTTTGAGGGCTGAAGCTGGGATCGTCGTACTGATGTTCAGGGAAGGACAACGTTTAGAAGGTGATGGGACCCGAGCTGGTGATAACGGTGCCGTTGCTTATCCTGATCGCGATCCTGGCCCTTGGCTGCTACCTTTTCGGTAGGGCCAAGGGCCGCTCCTAGTGGCGGGCTATCGCCCACCGGATCTACCCGCGCCGACCCAGGCAAGATGCTATATAGATTGTGTCTCTGCTTCAATCTTCTGTCGTTTTATTATTAGGATATTATGATGTTTGCGGTGGATTTGGTAGCATTTTATCCTTACATGTTAAGCATCGACTTCGAATGATAATATTATATTTGTATCATTATTATTTAGATGATTAATTCGCTAAACATGACCCTCGCACTTGCTTGGTTGGTTGGTTGGTTTGTTGGCTGGTTGGCTGGCTGATTCTTCTTGAACTTGTACTAGTCACGATGGGAAGTGTGTGGAGGAGAGAGATGGGAACCATCAGCATGGAGAATGCGACATGCGGATTTCACACGATCCGAAATTGTTTTTAATTGTAGAGATAGAAAGAACGCCTTTTCTCTTCAATACAAAAAATAAAAAAATAAAAAAAAAAAAAGGAAAAGATGTTAAGAGCTTGTGGGGTACAACCTCCGCGGGTGAAACGCCTTTCTTTTCAAGGTACCGACCACTTCTTCCTTACGTCCAATGGCGACTTTAATGTTATCTTGACCCGTTTGCGAGAAATCCGTGGGCTGTCAATTTTGTACTCGGTCCAACAGGAGCTGGCGCGCTATCGTCGCTTTTGATATGAAAGAAAGACTTGATCAAATAGCTCAAAAGAAATCAATGCTACGACTTCTCCAATTTGAAGCCTCTACGTCCCTCTTAGACACCCGCTTAATTATGGTCCCTTGGATGCGCATCAGTAATTCCGGTTTGGGATCTGGCATGACTTTCATCCAGGTTAGAAAACCTAGAAGGTAGTATCCATATCATTTGTAGGCCTCAACGGCTTTGAATAACCATCTTCTTGGATTGAACAAGAGAAGTCAAGAATAAATGTTCCATACTTGTTAAGATATGATTCAAGGTTAATTTAGATATATATAAAAATTAATTTAATATTAATTAATACATTTTTTTAAAATATATATATATTTAATATTTTTTTAATAGAAAGATTGATCAAGTATTTTATAAAGATTATAAAATTATATCGGATGAGAGTCTAACTATATAACATAAACTAATGATTATGAATATATATGTATTCAAAAATGAAGGAAAATAATCACAAGATATAAAAAATTCAATGATTAGGTAGTGAAATTTGAAAGGAGAGAAACTAATAAATTTTAAAGATCCAATGATAAAAAAAGAAAGATGCAATATAGATGGATAAATTAATATCACATGAAAAGTATCATATAGAAAGAAATAACTAATAGTATTAGAAAAGTAGATATAGAGGCGTTAGGATAGTCAAAAAAAAAAGGGATAATATGATAAGAAAACTTGATAGTGGAATGAGAAAGTTCAATTAGTAGTTAAAGCTAAAAAAGAGTGCTATAAAAAATTATCTAAATATAAGAATGGAGAAGCATATCAAACTATAAGATGATTAAGAAAGAAGTTAAAAAACGATAAGAGGCTAGATGTAAGATATATGAAGAATTATATCATAAGTTAAAAACTAAAGATGGAGAGAAAAACATATATAAAATTGTAAGAATAAGAGACAGAAAAAGTAGAGATATACTTTAACTTAAATGCATTAAAGATAATGATTGAAAAATTTTGGTTAAGAAAAAAGAGATCAAAGAAGGATAGAGAAACTATTTTAATAAATCATTAAATAAAAATCATATAGATAATTTAGGATGCCCTATTAGCTCCATTGAGGATAAAGTTATAGTGTATACTCGTAGAATTAGAACGTTTGAAGTAAACGAGGGTATAAAAAATATGAAAGTTGAAAAAACTATGGGACCTAATAAGATTTCTATATAAGTTTGAAAATGTTTAGGTGATGCTGTAGTAAATTAAATGATAAATTTATTTAATAAGATTTTAGAAATTAAAAAAAGCTTAATGAATAAAGAAAAAGTATTATACTATCAATTTATAAGAACAAAGGAGATATTCAAAATCATGTTATCAAATTCATGAGTCATACTAAGAAAATTTGAGAGAAAGTAATTGAACATATGTTGAAATATACTACAAAAATATCAAATAATCAATTTATCGAATAATCAATTTGGTTTTAAGCCAGAAAGGTTAACTATAAAAGCTATTTCTTTCTAGGAGATTAATTAGGAAGTATAGAGAAAACAAATAGGATCTTCATATAGTTTTTATTGATTTAGAGAGAGCATATGATAGGGTTCCTAGAAAAATTTTATGCTGGATAAAAGGAGTATTCATTAGGTATATTAACATAATAAAAGATATGTATGATGAAGTAGTTACTAGTGTAAGAACCACTGGATATTTAAATTAACTAACCCACCCAATCGGTCCAACAAGGCCTCTTGCTCCTTAGGAGAAAAAGATAATTCCTTGCTACTTTCTCCCTCTCTCCTTCACTCACTCTTAGGGGCGGGCATGGGTGTTTAAATTTTGGGCTGGATCCGGACTTAAGAAAAATAGACTCAACCTAACGGGACACGGCCAAACTGGGCTAGGCCTGGGCCTCAAGTAATCCCGCGGGCCGAAGCCTCCGGTGGCAAGGCCTGCAGGAACTCGGAAGGGGCCTTAGGCTAGACTTGGGCTGGTGCTTAGAAAACGACGGGCTGGAATTTGAGTGGGCCAACGGCCTCTCAATTGGTGCAGGAATTATGGGAAACGAGAAGCCATGCAGGACCCTAGACCGAGCCAACAGAAGGACACCTGATGATTATATGACACGTAGCGCCTTTTTTTGGTGGAGGCTAAGCTTCCAAGGAAGCACAATAGACCGACGGTGGACAATCCCTCGCTCTCGGTTTCTTCTCTCCTCTTATCCCCTCTTAAGGAAGGAAGGAAGGAAGGAAGGAAGGAAGGAAATCTCTAGTGTTTCTCCTTCGCCGATCGCAGTGGATTCGGATCCGATCCCCCGCCATAGAATCAGAAAGGCACGTTATCTTCTCTCTCGGATCTTGAATTTAGGGTGTTGTTTAGGGAACAGAAGTCTTCCAAATTCCCACTGACTTGATTTGAGTCTGTATCTGAAACCACTTGAAACCATTTGTATATACGTTCATATATATATATATATTTTTTCATAATTTAACAAATTTTGTATTATCTTTTACAATGAGACAGGGCATATGGCTATCACCTCCTAAATCCCTAAGTCTCCCTCTTCAGTTAGCCTTAGATTAAAAAGAGAGAAAAAAAAAAAAAGGATATATCATAATTTAATCTAAATATCTGCATTTTTTAATATATTTTTTCACCAATCTTTTACGAAATTTTTTTAAAAATATTATATACAGCGTTTGCAATAAAATGTCTTGAAATTAAATGGATTGCAGCAAGATTAGATAGGATTTCTTACTGGATGCTACGGATCGAGCTCTTCTCCAGATCAATCCAACACCCCTGCGGTTTGAATCTCGCAGCCCTCGCGGATTCTCTCTCTCTCCCTCCCTTTTGACGAGGCCAACACTTGGGCCGGTGCTCAGAAAAACTACGGGCTGGAATTTGAGTGGGCCAAGGGACCCGATTAGTGCCGGAATATGGAACCGCCTCGATGGGGGAGATAAAGAAGATAGGCATGAAGAAAGCCAACTAGAAGAAGCCAGTCATCTGATGATTTTGCGACACGTGGCGGCTTTATTTGGCGGAAGCTGAGCTTCGAAGGAAGCATCGGTCAACGATCCCTCCGTTGCTTAAGTTTTCTTCTCTCCTCTCTTCTTCCATCCGATGGAAGGAAATCTCTAGCGTTTCTCCCTCCTCCGATTCTCCCTCCTCCGATCTCAGTGGATTCGATCCGATACTCCGCCAGAGGTACGTTACCTTCTCTCTCGGATCTTGAATTTTAAGGGGATGTTTGGGGAACAGAAGTCTTCCAAATCCTCACTGATTTGATTTGAGTTGAGTTGAGTCTTTATCTGAAATGGATTACGAGTTGCAGAGTATACTCACTTACAGAACAAATCTCCTCATGCCTCTCTAATGCAGTCATATTTTTATCATCATTTTTTTTTTATGAAAATTAACTTATTTGTTTTAACTCTCAAGATATGTGTAGATTGGTCATGATCTATATATATATATATATATATATATATATGTATGTATGTATGTATGAAATCTTCTCAAATAATCTGTTCATGAATGACCTTTGAGAGCTGAAGCTGGGATCGTCGTTCTGATGTTCCTGCAGGGAAGGATAACGTTTAGAAGGCGATGGGATTCGTGGTGGTGATATCGGTGCCGTTCCTTATCCTGATCGCGATCCTGGCCCTTGCTTGCTACCTTTGCGGCAGGGCCAAGGGCCGCTCCCAGCCGCGGGCCCCGCAGTTCTATGGGCCGCCCGCTCCACCCGCTTCCGCCCCGGCCCAGGGAAGTAACGAAAACGAGTTGCCAAAGATGCCATAGATTGTGGATCTGCTTCAATCTTCTGCGATTTTATTATACGATATGACGTTGGTGGAGGGTTAGGTAGCATTTTTTATTATAGGATACGAAGTTGGTGGTGGGTTTGGAAATTTTTTTTTTTTTTTTTTTGTTGGTTCCTTACATGTTAAGCATCGACTTGAATGACAATATTATATTTGTTCCATTATTATTCAGATGATTAATTAATTCTCTAAACATGGCCCTCACGTTTGGTTGGTTAACTTCTTTAGCTCATACAAGTCAACATAGAGAACGTGACATGCGGATTTCACACGATCCGAAACTTTATTATTATTATTATTATTATTAGATGGAAAGAGTAGAACAAAAGATAAGAGCTTGTGGGGTACAGCCTCTGTGGATGGACCACCTTTTTCTTTTCAAAGTACTAACCACTCCTTGCATATTTTCCTCTCAGTGACGACTTTAATATTGTTAAGATCCGTTTTGGACTCGGTCATCCTAGCTTTTTTGATACGAAAGCGGATGATCGAAAGGCATAGCTCAACGAAATCAATGCGAATATTTTTGGAAGGAATCTTGTACGAACCCTTGCCCACCCGACTAATTATTGTGCCTTGGATGCATCTCAGTAATTTAATAATATTGCTCCTATAAACTAGCCACTATAAGTGACTGTGCCAGCTGGCTTGGTTTTCGGTGACTGCTTGGGAGCAGACCTCACTTTCATCCAGGTTAGAAAAGTTAGAAGGAATCATCAATGGTTTCAATAATCAACTTGGTAGATCCAAGTAAGAGGAACAGGAGTCCACGGTAAATGTTTCATACCTATTAAAATATGATTCAAGATAAATTTAGGCATGCAAAATTAAGAGCACCACTATCATAAAATTATTGTACATATGCACATTCTACATCAAAATAAATATTGTAATATTCATATATAATCAAATTTAGTTACATCTCTAAATTATTATATCATATTTCTATAATAAAAATATGAGCTGTATTGTCTTATCTCATTAAATATTTTTTTATTTATTTTTAAAAATAAATAATGATATTTTACTAGTAATTTTTTGATTTTGAAATATATGTAAATTAAAAAATAATCAAATTTAAACTTTGATTATACATGATTACAGCCAAGCCGAACTGCTCTATGCCATCAATTGGACTCACAATTGATCATACATTAAAAGTTTGGTTAGAATAAAAAAAAAAAAAAGAAAAAAAAATCACTTGTTGCATAGAGAAGGTAGAGAGCATCCAAATAATATAATGATGCCAACTAAAATGACAACCAAACTCAACATATTTATTACGTTCGTAAAATATTAGGCTGTATTGGTGCAGTCGAATATGGGATTTGAGTGGGCCAAGGGGCTCTCCATTGGTGCAGGAATATGGAAACCGCCCTATTGAATGGGAAACGAGAAGCTATGCAGACAAGGAAGAAGCAAGGTAGTCAAGTCAACAATATTTTTATATTGGTGCAGGACCCTAAACTGAGCCAACGGGAGGACCCCTGATGATTATATGACACGTAGCGCCTTTATTTGGTGGAGGCTAAGCTTTCAAGGAATCACAATGGACTGACGGTCAACAATCCCTCAACTCTCGTTTACTACTTCTCTCCTCTTATCCTCTTATCCCCACTGAAGGAAGGAAATCTCTAGTGTTTCTCCTCCTCCGATTGCAGTGGATTCGGATTCGGATCCGATCCTCCGCCATAGAATCAGAAAGGTACGTTACCTTTTACTCTAGGATCTTGAATTTAGGGAGTTGTTTTGGGAATAGAAGTCTGCCAAATTCTCACTGACTTGATCTCAGTTCTTATCTGAAACGGATTCCATTCCGAGTTAGGAACCGTACTCGGCTGCAAAACTCGTCCGCTTTTCTCTCCGTATCGTGTGCCTCTATCGTAATATTTTTATCATCATCTACTTTTTTTTTTCTTTTTTTTTTTTTTTGTAAAAAGGAAATTATAAAGAACAATTGCCAATTATTAGTTCACTATTTTGTAAAAATTGATCAGATCATAAAGTTATAAAGTTATATAATACAGAAACAAATCATCTGATTTTATTTGACAAACGATCATGGGAATTCATTTAGTTGTTTTAGCTTTCAAGATATGCGGATAAGAGTCGAATATTAACGGTATATTTATTTATTCAAAATATATTTATCATATAGATTGGCTGTGGATAAAATTAAATTTTGTTTTATTTTTATTTTTATTTTTTTTTGCCGAACAGTTATACAAATCAAAATAATACACCTTTCTGGTAAACGCATATGCCAACTTTGTAGACAGAATATTAATCTCGCACTTTGTTTCATTAAAACTGCTCTATAATTTAACTCAAACTATATGCATGAAATATTTGTGGATGGATCACTAAATACGCTGTTCTGTTCATGAGTGGTCTTGAGGGCTGCTAGAAATTGAATGAGTTGGGACTCCCAGCTTGGCCCGATTACAAGATGAGATTCTTTGAGCAAAGCTGAAGCTTGGATCGGCATTCTGATGTTCCCTGCAGGAAAGGATAACGTTTAGAAGGGTGATGGACGACGTGGTGGTGATATCGCTGCCGATCCTTCTCCTGATCGCGATCCTGGCCCTTGCTTGCTACTTTCTTGGCAGGGCCAGGAGCCGCTCCGAGTGCCGGTAACCACAGTAATATGAATTACTACAGATGCTAGCTAGCTTGTATATCTGCTACAATCTTCCATGGTTTTATTATAGGATATCAAAAGCTCGTGGGTTTGGTAGCCTTTTTCTACTTGTTTGTTAAGCATGGACTTAAATAAAATGATGATATTATGCTTGTTTCATTATTATTTAGATGATGATTAATTCGATGAACATGACCCTCACTCACTCGTGTTGATTAACTTCTTAGCTTAAACTTAAGTCAAGATGAAAGTGTTTACAGAAGAGATTTTCGCACAATCCGAAACTTTCTTCTTTTTTTTTTTTCATTATAGATAGAAGGAGAGATGAGAGCTTGCGGAGTACAACTTCTGTGAATGAAACACCTTTCTTTCCAAGTACCAACCATTCATTCCAGACGCTAGAAATCCATGGGTTGACTAATTATTGTTCCTTGGATACACATCAGTAATTTTGCTCCTGAGTAAATGTTTCATGCTCATTAAGATATGATTCAAGGTAAATATAAACCACTATCATCATGACCAAACCATAATACATACGCTACATCCTAAATACGCTACAAAAGGAGGATACCTTGGTTTACAACTATTCCACCTTAAAAGAACACGATATTGGCCCAAAAAAAAAAAGATTTCTATAGGGTAAGGAATTTGAATTTGTCCATGCACATTTTTAAGGATAAAATAGAACAAAAGAACTTTATTGATTTCTTGTAAACGATAAAGCATTTAACAAACTACCTCGAATTAAATATTGTTTGTAAAGAAGTACAATAGGATGAACATATACATGTCCATGAATGCTTGCAGGCTATTCATGCCAAACAAATGCACCAATAACTAGTATAAGATTGACAAGCTCCAGCTAGATTAGAAATGTTTCAAATTATAAGGGTCGCAGAAGCCAGTGGACCTTGAAACATGGGATTGAGAACATGGATATGCATCTGAATGCAGGATGGAGGACACGATGGAGCTCAAGCTAACGGACTCAGAATAAATCAAGGAAACAATGCAGCTAGGAAAATGACTATGATAAGCTACTTATATAGAATTAACAATTAAGTTCATGATTTCAAATTCTAGCAGAACATTCCGTTTGGACTTAGGGATCGGTTATTATCCCAAATATCGAAATGAAATTATTCCACCATCCTTCCATCATTCCAATTCAAATTATTATCTTATACGATTTAAAACTTTGATTAAGCTATTAATATAAGAGTGCATGAGGCTATAAGATGATTGTCTATTGCACTTTCCCACATGAAATGCTTAATTCTAGGGCTAAAATGGTGTCGGGTGGATTGCCTATGTCCAATATAAAAAAAAAATTGATAAATATAATTAAAGTAAAGAAAAATAAGATTTATATCATTGAGGTTCATGAGTCTAGTCGAGTTGGGTCTAGTTCCCGACTTAATCCAAAATTTAGATCGAATCTATTTTTTCAATCCAATCTGACCTATAAGTCTTTTGATACAGGTCGGGTTTAAATCTCATCAGGCTTAAAAATATAAGATTCAGTTCGAATCTGAAATTTAAATTATGAATTTGCAAATGAATTCGACGAAAATCATAAAATTCATTTGCTCCACATGGGGGTGTTATAATATTCACCATATCATTTCCAAATAAATTTTGTGTAAAAGGAAAACAGCCGTTATAGGGTATGAACGTGAATACGTGCTATGATAATATCAGTGTTGCACACATCAGCCCTATGTTAGAATTATCAAAGTAATTGTCTGCTTGGATCAGAGCGTTGTTGACGTGCTCTAGAACATCTGAATGTGCTGCATACTTTTTTATTTGGCTTTCTATGACGTGCTAAACACTAATAATTGTAAGTAGAGCCTTGTTGACAGCATTTTGCAATATCATATAAATATTATGGAGCTAAATCATGTGCCCCATGCATGAAAGAGGAAGTTTGATCCAGCTTTTGAAACATCACCGATAATGCAGTGCTCAGATGGTTTTGTCTCTATGTAGTTTGTAATGAACAAATTCTAGATTAAATCTTGCCTGAGACAATTTGGAACATTATCATCTACATTGTATATAGAAGTGTCAGTGATTTCTGTCCACAACCAATTGCAGCATTTGGATTTAGTTAGAAGCATCCCATCGATCAAAACAACATCACTTATCAACCTGGTCCTGTTTCCATCTTAGCATGAACACAGGATATCGATAGAATATCAAATGATAATTTTTTTAATTATTATTTTTTCGCTTCTTTCCGTTGGCAGCCTTGTTACAAATGAGGTACCATTTGCACCACACATTATAGTACAAAATTCCTCCAAATTTGAGACAATCCATCATGCTTGTTGCTTTTGCAGAGCAACTCCGAGTCCGAGCACCATAAAAGTTATACCAGCTGTCAGAATGCATGATGATGCCTCATTCAAATTAAAAATTCCCACCATCAGTCATTATATATGCTCCATTTAAACCCAAAATAACATAGAATATAAATAAACATCATATACACAATAGTATGTGTAGAACGATGTTTAATTACTGCTTACAAAACGACATATTGACTCCCACCCTCCATGGAAAAAAAGAAAAGGGCCAGGATGTCTATTATGCCAATTCCACTGCCGCTAATCGTCCGGGTTTGGCCGTTTAACTCCAATGTGAGAGCCTGCAGGACGCGAAGGGAAATCAGAGGTGGAGGGAGAAGGAGAGGTACCCGAACCCTCTGCTTGATGACTTCCACCAATGGATAGGATCGGCTCAGCAGCAGATAATGAGATACCCATGCCATCAAAAATTTGTTGCTGGCTCCACCTACTCCCATACTGGGGCCGAAGATTTGACGCAGACGTGGAAGGTCCGGAGGCATGGAGATGTGAAGCGAGTCCACACTGCATATTTCTAAGGTGAAGGTCTAAAATGGAAGGAAGCATGGAGCTGGAATGAAATCTAACTGGATTGCTCGACAAGACAGCAGGAGTGCCATGCATTGACTGAACTGGTGGGACAGGGACCACAGCTGAGGATTGGCGCCTCACCTCCACTGAGGGAAGAGGGAACTGGTTTTGTGATGGAGTTAAGCTGGCGAGGAGAGGGCCACCACTTGAGGGTGTGGCCGTGACTGGACTTTGTGCAAAATGTTGCTGTAGTGCCTGAATAAACTGCTGTCCAGTACTCGAACTTGCACCTGGTATGGTCACAACATGAATCAGCAACGGGGTTAAAAAACAACAGCAAACCAGTTTATTTATTTTGTCCACGTAGTATTTATTTTTTTCTCTCTCCTTCAAGGAAAAGTGTGCAGTATTTGATACAAAAATATTGCAGCTGATAAAAAAGTTGGCAGCAGAGTATCAAAAACTAGACAGGACATTTAAGTAACAATAGACACAAGATTTCATGCAGTTCCATCAGAATTGGGTTGGCATACGTATCAAAAAGATGCCAATACTAACAGTAATATGTTTTCATTGGTAGAATAGCACGGTTTGCCATGGTTAAGGAGGACTGGCCCCTTCACATATTTTCTCCTTCCTTGCACTCCCACAAGAACAATTAATACTTAAAAGAACGTAAGCACACCACCCCCTTCTACACATGGCCTCCCTAAATTGCTCAATAAAATTATTGATGATATCTAGCATACAAGTTATATCCGTTAGCAACTGAGATTAACTACAACAACCACCCAAAGCTAGGATTGAAACTAAATTTCAAGAAACTGAGTTCTTCCTTTTGTTGTTATTGATTCTAAAGGGCTACTGAAATGCTTCTCTAGTGACTTTAATATATTTAACTGTCTAATCCATATCTGACTTCGGAAAACTTCAATTCCCTTCTTTCAGTAATTTATATAGAAAAAAAATTACAATTTTCCTGTTTAAGTTTCACCATCTTATTTTTGACAATCCAGTGGCTTCAATCATTTTCCTCTTCCTCCTGAATCCATTCTAAAACTATGGGCCTCTGTTGTGCACTCATGTGTCCCTCGGTATCACTATGCACTAGTTGCATAATAAGCTCTTTTTCTTTTCTTTTTTTTTTAAAAAAAAGAAAAAGCTACATTTGATCTACTTTTAAAAATGACAACGTTCATCTCTTTATTTTTGGTGTAGCCAAAACATATGCTCATCTCTGCTTAACAATATAGAGCAGCCATATTTTGACATTTTTTATTTAGTTTGCATTTATCACTTTGATAGTCTCCTAGGTAATGTTCCTATCTTCTTTGTGTGTGTGTGTGTGTGTGTGTAGTGTTTGCATGCGAAACCATGTATTTATTAAAGAAATAATATTAAACCTAATGTGTGTGTGTAGTGTTTGCATGCGAAACCATGTATTTATTAAAGAAATAATATTAAACCTAATGTGGGTTAGCAGATGTCTCTCGTATGCCAAAATTAGAAGATGTGTATGCTATATATGTATTTATATCAAGGTTTTAAATATCAGTACGGAAAACTCATACCGCTTTTCCATCAGAACAGCACACTATTGATACAGTACTAGTACCAATGGTTGTATTGAAGCTGAAAGATTTTAAAAAATTAAAAAACCATTGATACCAACCAATACGGTGCCATTGGTATGCACCAATATGGACTGGCATAAACCAGTATTGCCAGTACATACCCATTCAGCTGTTTTGGCATCCCAGCAACTGTACCAGTGCTGATTCTGCACCAGAATTCTACTGGCCGTACCATCTCATTTCAATGGTTTTTGAAACCATGATGTGCATGTAATAAATAACGATGTGCACTTCTGCAAAGGAGAATTCTTGATAATACATCTAAGTTCCAATATTACATGAAAAAACATGCATGAAATGCGAACACAAATATTTGCACCAGTTTTTAATCCACTTGAAAGCTTTTTGCAGCTTAGAACATAGATGAATGCTTGCTGGCAGATTTAAGCTGCTATACAAAATCAAACTAGATAGATGAAAGAGTATGGTGGTAATTTTCATACCTTGATAATCATTTCTAGCCTCTTCAATGGTTTCATTAAATATCTCCCGAAATCGCTCAGCTAATTCTTGATGCTTGCTAACTTTACTGTACATCATCTCAATTTCCTTACTTCTCCTCACATGTTCTCTTTCAGCCTCCTGAATTAGTGCATCATACTTTTTTCTTAGCTTGTCTATTTCTTTTTCACATGCTAATTTAAGTTCATGCTTCTGTCCAACAAAAACAAGATAAACAGTCACGACAACAGCTAGAGAAAAATCTAAGAACGTGAACAACCAAAGACTATTTGCAAAAGAATGTCTTGAGCAGTCACCTTTTCTGCATGTCTTCGGACACATAAAGCCTTCAATCCATATAATCTCTTCAACTCATTATGAAATATATTGAGATGAGGATCTTGCTGAGGCATGGATTGTGTTACTGTCCAACTGAATGGAAAATGACTGCATCTCTCTGGTTGACCACCAGTGGCTCTGAGATACTCAGAGTGTGTTCTTGCGGGAGGAATATCGGTAGTGGGAAGCATTGGATGGACAGAAGGGTGTGAGAGTGAATGACTAAATTGCTCCCAACGTGCAGCTGTGAATGCAACGGGTCGCCGCATGGACACCTCTGTAAGCTGAGAAGAAAAATGTATTTGACTGAAAGACTCCAGGTCACTTCCTGCAGGTGCAGGTGTGCTTGGATGACCATGCACAGCTGAAGTCAAGCCAATATATGGAGGCAGAGGCTGCGAGGATATATGATTAGACTCTGTAACTACAAGCTGCTGTTGCATCGGCACTTCTGTAGGTTGAGTGGCACCATGTATTTGAACTTGATCACTTCTTACAGATGCAGGTCTGCTTGCAAGATCATGCACAGTGGAAGCCAAGCCAACAGGTGGAGAAAGAGGTTGTGATGATGTAAAATCAGAATGTTCCAGCTGTGCAGTTGTGCCTACAACTGGCTGTTGCATTGAAGCTTCAGTTAGTTGAGCAGAACAATGTACCTGATTGCAAACACTCCCTACAGGTGCAGGCGAGCTTCCTTGATCATGCATGACTGACGCTAAGCCAACTGATAAAGGAAGCCCCAGCAAAATGGAATTTGAGACTGTTGAAGGACTGATGCTTGGGTCATTCCTTTGAAATCCCATATCAACTGAACTTAATGCAGAAGACACATTATTTGGCAAAGAATTTGAGCCTTGGTCACCTCCCACTGTGGATACAGCAGATCTTTCCTGTCCACTGATGGAGGGCCCCTGCTGAGGCACAACGATGATTAGAACTCATTTTCAGCCACCTCTCTAACACATAACTAACAGGACCACAATCTTTGTAATGTAATATAAGGTTGTTACCCAGATAATGATCATAATAATGAGGATGGACTTCAAATAAATCATCCCAAATAATTCCAGAAATGAAATTTGTCCTGACAGGGTAGCCATTAATGTGTGCATCAGGTACTATCATGGAAGCGTAAAATATATAATGACTGTCTCACAGTTTAAAGACTAAATGTAGCACACAGCAGCTTTGTGGGGTAAGCATGAGTCAAAGACAACAAAATTTTAAGCAGAAAATGCAATATAAGTTTTTTTTATCAAACAGTACTACAATATTTTGAGAAATAGACTGTCAAACTTACAACAGTTAGCAGTATCTATCAATGTGCAAACAAGCACTTAATGCTAAAATGTGATTTAAGTTTCTAACCAAGTTTTCTTCACCATTGTTCCTATCACATTCAACTTCTCTCAACTGCAGTTTCCCTTGCGCATGATCCTATTATTTCATTCATTCTGCATCAGCACATCCTCTATTTCTGCAATCAGTGTTTTCAGAACTGGTACCAGACCCCATATCTGTCAGATACTGGGTCAGTATGGGTGCCAGCATGCTAAAAGTTCCATTTTTTCTCCCTTTTGTTAAAATTGGTTTCTTCTATCATTTTGCCGGTTCTTGGCATTGTCTTTCTAGGTTTAATGGTTTCTCTAGGATTCTAGGCCCTAAAACATCTTGAGAAAAACTAAAATCTAGGTTAATTGGGATGCAATTTGGTACAAGTTAAAAAAATTTAAAGGTAAAAAAATGATTTTGGCACGGATGTCTAGATCCATTCTAGATCTACATCATTTCAAGAGATCATGCCAAAGGAAAATTTTTGGCATAATTTCCTTTTTTTGGATTTTTGACTGTTTTTAGTGGCAAAAAATGGGAAGCAAGAATGATTTACCTTCCTAGAAGCATCTTCCATGGCGATATGCACTTGCAGGGGTAATATCAAGAAGATGAGGAAAACATAATTTCCACCCTCACTCACCCTCCATCCTGCTCAAAACCCAAATGAAAAGATCAAAAAGGGTATTGGACCCTTTTTCACTCGATACCACTTGGTAACCATTGAAACTAAGTAGTATAGAATGGTTGGTTTGTCTAGGAATTGAGTATCAAAACCAATTTTTGTACTAGTTCTTAATAGCTACAATCCCATACCTCCCAATAAGACTTGCCATCTCGGTATCAAACCTCGTATCTATATCATACTAGTATAGTATCAGTACTCCCAGTATGCAGGTCGATTCAGTATACAAAGACAATATGCATCAATATCGAGTCTCAATTAAATAATGATAAGGTACATCCAATACGGGGTGGTATAGTATGCACTTGTACAACATACTATGCCTCCCAATTTGGTCCAATTCCTCAAACACTTGGAGCAATTCTAAACTTCCACGGATGTACTTATCAATATCCTAATCCTTCTTATTTGACTACAGATTCATCACACCACATTTGAACGCTCTATGCTACAATTATTGCTGAAATAGCAAACAGGGACATTTGATGCATGTTTAAGAGGAAAAAGAAACAAATGCAGAACTAAAAAATTATAGAGGATCGACTAAAAACAAGAAATATAAATTACAAAAAATTGTAAAATAATGACAGTAAAAGAAAATGAAATAACATATAGAATAAGCTGACAATAAACTAAAATTATATAAATAATTTAAAAGAATAAAACAGAATAAATAATACTGAAAATACCTAATGAAAATACAACAAAATAACATCCTTAAAAACAATCATAACTAGAAATGTGAAAAAAATGAAAGCACATAGGAGTGTGGGGAGGGGGAGTTGAAGAAACAAACACATGGACTTGCACCAATATAGAGATGTGAGGAGGTCGGATTAAAATGGAGTATTTATAGCACCATTAATGAATCCACCACAAAGGTAATTATTCTGAGAAAGTAAGGATGAAGCACTTAAGAAGAGATCAAGGAGAATTTGGAGAAGAATAATAGGCAAGTATTAGATGGATCAGAGGTGACGGTGGTGTGGTAAGTGGGACAATTACGAAAAGGTTCCAAATTGAGATAGAAGGCCTGCGATAAGTATTTGGGATCACACAATGGATTTAGGGGCATTTATAGAATAAAATTTATAGGCTAGTATTCCAAGGATATCCTTAATATTTAAAAGTATCTCTTTTTAATATAGGTAGTACAATATATATTGCCTATCTACCATTTATTACTGTCACCATACATTAATTCTCATTCTTCTTGGGCTCATTGTTGTTCATTTTGCATCTTCTTATGTTCTATTAGTGTAAAGCTCTGACTTATTTAATGTCCCATTCATGGCTCTATTTATTTTTTATCTTATGGCATAAAATCTTTCATTCCTAAACAAAAATAATAATCAAAAACATTCTATAGCACCTAACATCATTATGAGCAGAGTTTAAGGCAAGGTTTGCCATCTCAACACCAAACCCCACACTAGTACATTATCAGTACGCGAGTCAATTCTCATACTAAACCCTGGTTCGATATTGGTATGATACAGTATATTCAGTACCAGGCAATAGGCATTGATATTGCATACCATGACTTAATAAGGTGTATTAGTATTTACGAAAAGAATTACTAAGTTGGACTTGCATGTTGCAAACACATCATCTTTTTCCCCAGAATTAATTCTTCCAAAAAAAATCTTTGTCTCTATCTACTGAACGCAATAGACCCAACTTAGAAAATAACCATTTGCAAGGTCATTTTATCCATATCTTCATTTGCAGTCCCCTTTAAACTAATATACCTGAAACTCTTTAAACAAACTTTATGAGTAAAATGTGGGGTGCATTCCTATGCTGTATAATTAAGTGTTGTTTATGGGAATACATGTATAATTTGATGATAAAAAGAAAAGAACACAAAACCTTAGATTTTGATCATACAATACATATCTAGCTTTGGCATTCAATCCTAGTGACAAAAGCAGATTGAATATTTAACTGCAAATGGAGTTCCATTAATTTCTCATGGTACTTCAAAATCTTAAATTCAATCATTTCGGATAAAGTAAATAGTTTACTATTGTGAAATATTTGATAAGTATAATGCTAAGTACATAGCAAGAATAACAATGCATAAAAACAATGGACAGAATTTAAATAGTATGATGACAGGAATAAATATCATCTCATATGATTTATTGCAACTGCAGGACCATATATTTAGCATTTATCAATGACAACCTAGCCAGCATGGTATTAAAGCAAGTTTACACTAGTTAGGAAGTTTACACTAGTTAGGATGCAGAAGTAGGGTGTAGGTTTCTGCAAACGAACAACAAACCCATGTTCTAACTATAGTTTCTAGATGCAGGCAAGATTCAACAAGACATCATCCAAACCTAGCAAGAAAAAGGAACCTAGTTTCTTTTTTCAAATTTTTAATCTGCTTAACAATGAAAGAAGCAAGCTTGCATAAAAGACAAAGCTTGAAGGTAGAACATGAAACGAAGTTATAACACCTACTAGTGCATCCATAGTATTAAAGCACTTTGCCGATGCTTGAAACCCACCAAGATCTTTAAGTCACTTAAAGCTCCTTGGAAACTACAAACTGGTCATCAAATGATCATCAGACTCCACCACAGTAGCTTTGGAATCCACCAAAGCATGAAAAATCCACCATGCAGAAAAAGAAACATTAAAAATGCACTCAAGATAAGAATTCTTTCGTTGATGTCTGACTTGAGTAATATAAGAGACATATTTGTGGCATTTAAAAAAGCAACTCAAAATAAGAATTCTTTATTTGATGTCTGATTTGAGTAATACGAGAGGGATATTTCCAGCATTCTATGTCCCCTTGTATCAATAGGACTTCAATCCATGCTATTAAACAACTTTGTTGATGCTCAAAGGTCAAAACTCATCATGGCTGTAAAAGTCACTTGCAGCCCCTTGGAATCTACCAACTAGCCATTGAATGGTCACCAGCCTCCACTAAGTTTTCTTCAAAATCCACCAAAGCATGCCAAGTCCACCATGTAGAAAGAGATACACTAAAAGTTCACTCAAGAGAAGAACACTTTTATCAATGTGTGGTTTGAGTAATGTGAGAGGTATATTCATCATGTTCAAGGGCCCTTATATCAATAGGACTCATGGAAGCCTCCATTTACCTTCCAACTTCAAAATACTATAAAAGGATACCCTAATATGTGTCAAACCAAGCAAAACAATCATTATGGCAGTTTGGGTATTTTGACAATGGATTTTGGATTATTAAATGCTTCACAACTATCATAAACCTAAAAGGACTCAAAATGGCTTTTTGGCTTTTGATATCTGATGGCGAGCTTTTGTTGTCATATACCATGAATGCAAGGCCTGCACCATTAGAAACAGGTGGCCTGACAATGCTTTGGTATTTGCCATAACACCTTTGTTCACTCCAGTCGAGGTGATTTAAAAAGCATGAGAAAACTAAAATGATGAAATAGGCAATGAAAAGAAAAGGTGGTTTAAGTTCCAACGTTGCTACTTCTAGTAAAACCTTTACTAGAACTAAGGTGCATCATACTAGTCTTTGGAGGGAAACCTAATCGATGATGCACCGCCTAAACATAAGTACCGAACTTAAGCTCATAGATACCTGAGTCAAATGTCTAACATGTGATAATCTAAAATCTGGCATCAGGTGGGCTTGGATCAATTATTTCACAGCAGAGAGCAGATTAAGACAGATGAGCTTGTTGTCATATTTATTACCCTGTGAACAGCTCAGACAGTGTAGCCAGTACCTTTTTTTTCTTCTTCTTCTTCTTTTTTTTTTTTTTTTTTTTTTAAAAAGAGAGGAGCAGCTACAAAAAGTTGGATATTCATGTTCAAGCATACTAGCATAACCTACTTGTCCCCAACTTATGGTTAGACACTTCGACTTGAGTTTCAGATGTCAAAACACCAGTAATACAAGTGAGCTTACAAAAGATACTAGTAAAATTAACATGAGTCAGCATTGTCTTGAAAAGCTTATGAATAGTAAATTCCAACTATAGTTTGATATAGTTTTAGTTTTACATTGGATTAACATATGCAGTTTTCTTTTTTGGTTTCATGAATGTAACCTCAATGACAATTCAGTGATATCTTGATGAAAAAAGGTAGAACTCTATTATTTGATTAAACAAATGAAGACATATCAGCTGCACATGACTGCTTAAGTTTTTGATACACATAACTGCTTCAAGTTGGATGATAAAAGGATAAGAAATGAAATATTTAAGGTAGACTAAATCACTTATCTATGCACTGACTACACAAATACTTTTCATTTCCAAACACCTAAAATTATGCTTTTGCTTTTAGACCAGTTTCATTTTCTAATTAATTAAACAGCTTGAAAGACTTCCATCCAGAATTGGCTCAAGCTGCTTTTTACAACTTGCTGTTTAGCTGTAAGAAAGGTCATCCATTGCAAACAGTCTAAACAACAAGAATATCAGATAACTAAAAGATATTAAGCAGGTTTATGCAAACAAGATTTCATAAAAGTGTTGGGACAGACAACCTGATCACATAATACGGATTTGGCACCTTCAGAACTTTTCAATGCATGGGCAAAGGAAGGAATCTCTGTCTGGTCTTGCTCAGTAGGAGCTGTCGAGCAAACAAAACTGGAACCTGTACCTCCATGTTTCTTACTGGCAACAGTTGTTGCAATTCCCAAATCAGTATCTCCTCCATCAAACTTATCGCACATGCCGTTCATTGTGTCAGAATGTGAGGCAAGATCTTTGGTTTCTAGAGGCATATTCTCTGTCCAGACATTCTGGTTTATTGGTAAAATACCAGGAGATGGTCTACTCAGTTCACAAGATTCCACAACATTTGTGCAACTGGACACAGAACTAGTGGGTCTATTGGTCAGTTCAATAGATTCTACTGGCCTTGTTGTCAGATCTGAAGAACTAGCAACTGCTTTATCATTCCTTAAACCATCATAAGCTCCATAATGTTCACTCAACTTGAATTTCTCCAGCTTGAATCCAATACCTGACAGTGGAAGCTCATCCAAAGATTCTTCAAGCATACCAGCTTTAGCTTTTTCCAACCAGCGATCCTTCAGCTGCTTCTCCTTATTCCTAGCCTCAATCTGCATTACCACAAGTTTTCTACGTTGGCCCTTCATATGCTTATCAAATTCATCCATTCTTCTTGAAAATTCTTCATTTAATGATTTTATTCTATAGTCTCGATCTGAAGGGATAATATCCATAGCATGAATCAGATTCAAATCCAATTTTTTCATTTTAACCAATTCTAACTGTTGTTCACTTTTCAAGGTTTTGAACTCTTGGAGTTCTTCATTTTGCCTCAAGAGGAGGATCCTTAACCTTCTTGAATAAATTTTATCAATCAAATCAATCTGTTTCTTCAATATCTCATCCTTCAATGACCTAATTTGTTGGCGAATCATTGCAGACGGAGCTTCAAGAACGGAAATCTCATCCTGCTCCACCAAATTTGGTTGTCCAGGGGGTATATGACCAGCAGGACTCTCTCTGATCTCACCTTCCTCCAGTTCATCATCTAAAGATGTTACATCTGCACTAGTTTCATGCAAGAAGTCTTTAGCACCATCATTTCTAGTCACAGATGACTGACCCTCTCTGACACCAGCTTCTCCTATTTCTTCAACATCAGATAACGAAATTTCTGAAATAGCTTCATGTATGAGGTTTTCAAAAGCATTTTGTCCTGGCGCAGATGTCAGACCCTCCCTGATCTCACCTTCTTCCAGCTCTTCATTGACATATGAAATGGTTCTTGAATCACCTTCACGCATGCTGCATATGGCAGTATCTTTGCCTGGTATCAATGGTTGATCCTCTCTGATTTCACCTTCTTCCAATTCTTCCAGCTCAAATAATGCTGCTTTTGAACTTGCTTCATCCATGAGGACTTTAGAAATAACTTGTTCAGGAACAGATGGCTAAGCCTCTCCAATATCCCATTTCTCCACTTTGTGCTGTTCAGATGATGACCTTCCAAGGCTTCCTTTGTCCATTTTTATCACTTAATCCCAGTCTGAGGCCAACAAAATCTAGGAAAATTCAAATCAATACAAATAACTCAAGAGAGAATTCATGAATGTACAGAAAAACTAAAAGTATAAAGACACAAAATATTTCATCATGCAATCATGTACTAGTTCATGCGAACACAAGCATGAGCAAGGCAGCAGCAACAATGATAGTCACATCAATAAATAATATACTTCATCAATAATTCATGTGCATCCCATGAACAAACAACATTGTTGTAGTATCAAATTGCTGAAAAAAAGGAAAAAAAAAACTGAAAAGTTTTCAACTTTCATAAATACAGTGACCTGCTACAGAAGACTAATCTCCACAAAATAAAGAAGAAAAAGCTAAAGGTTGTGTTTGAATTTTGAAAATATTTTCTGTTTCCTTTTTCTCTTTTCATTTTCTATTTTCTGATTTCTAGAACATATGTTTGATAAGTGAGAATAAAAACTATTTTCTGAGAATCAGAGATGCAAATATCAACAACAACAACAACAATAATAAATTTTCAAGTTTTCTGACTTTTGTTTTCCATTCCTTTCTTTGTTTTAATTGAAACTAGTGAAAATAGAACAGTTCTAAAAAACCAAACGCAGTTTAAACTTCTCCGAAACATCATCAGCGTTCCAGCATCATTGGTGTCCTCAAATCACAGAAAAAAAATAATAATAATAAGTTTCCCCATTCTAGTTCCACCAAGAGAATGGCCGAGTTCTCCATAAGAACACCAAACCAAAGAAAAGCCCGAAAAAACTAAACAAGAGACAAAATCAGACCAGGAAAAATCCGCAAAACGTCACAATCAAGAAACAGGAATCCTCACCTGCAAACCTGCAAACAAAATTTCTCAAATAATACGAAATATTCGTATGGATCGAAAAATAACTCCAAACGTCGCTACGGAACAGACGTCGGTGCATAAAGAACACCACGAGACAACAAAAGACCGAACGAATGGAGAAAAAATTGGGAGAGAAAAGCGTAAAAGATGGCATAAAACAGCGACATTGAATCGAAGTGGGATAAGAAGTGGGCTCTTACGACGGAAAGGCGAGTTCTCTCGGGGCTTCGAACAATCCGACGACCGAAACAGAGAGCAAGAGCAAGAGCGAGAGCGAGAGCGAGAGTGATAGGGGAAAGCAGAGTGGCTCGAAAGGCAGCAGAGGTGAGGAAGCGTACAAATTAAAGAACCGAGGCAAGCTGTGTTGCGAAAATGCCCTCCGTTTTCTCCCCGTTTCGGCCACGTGTGCTTCGGAAACGGGGAGACACCAGCTGATTATAAAATCATGAAGCGATGGATTACCAAAATACCCTCGACTAATAACGGGTGAGTTGTTGACACCGCGATGACGAGCGGTTTGAAACCTTGCTTCCCGAGCTGGCCAACCGAGCGTGCACATCTCTTCAGGGCAGCAGACGCCGCGTGACATCTTGGCTGCTGCTGTCCACTGCTGGCTTTCACACGCATTATTAGTCCTTAAAAATGATTAATTGATAAGTAATTACCTATAAGAAGAAGCTGCTCATTAAAATTATCTCATTTTAAAATAAATAGTAATCCTGATAACATCCGGACCTCCCCCCTTTCTCCGAAACAGAGAAGAATTAATGCAGGTTTATCTCATTGGCTGACAAAAACGATTCCATGAGACCCAAACATGGCGTCAAAAAGTCATAGCATAACTCCGATGGTGCTAAGAGATTGATCTATTTCATGTGGTTGATGCCATTCACCGCAGTGAAAATAATTAATCCCCTTGTTCTACCTGGCATGCCAATTATAAAGAATAAAAAGAGGGGAAGAGATTGGTTTGCATATACTTTTTTTTAATGAAAGAAAAAAGAATATTATATTTATGAAAGAGGTTCAATTCATGCGACAATCTTTAAGAGTTTTCATTGTATATAATAGATGCGTAACTTTTCCTTTTTGTGCCACCTCTCCATCTCAATTGATCTCTCATAAATATTTTAATCAATTCCTAACATGCACATATGTAAAGTAATTAGCTTTGGGCCCACTTTATATCCTTTTCTCCTTCCTTCATATTTTTTTTACTTTATCTTTGCGCTTTTATGCTTTATACTCTTTTAAAAGAATATAAATTTTGAGTTTTGAAATATTCAATGAAGATTTTACTTGTCGTTTTTTTTTTTTCCAATACTCTTAACCATTTTATTATCAGAACAACTACATATTTTCATGATTAAATTTTATTTGTATGATCAAAAAAAATATTAAAAGCTATAATTTCTTATAAATAATTTATTATTTTATTAGTAGGTTTCAATTGTTAACTTCTTATGCGCATGCAAATGCATATTCTATTTTATAATTTTTAAATTTCAATATAATCCGTAATTCACTTTATGTTAGTGTATATATATATATATTTAACTTGTACTATACTTATTTTGCCAAATTTCTATACTATATTAGGAGTGAGCCGTGGTCTTTATTAAATTTGACTTTTGATAGGAAATATATATATATATATATAAAACTAATATGCTTATTAAAAGATGATATTATATAGATTTATATGAATTGAAAAAATAATAGCAATCCAAAATTCTTCATTACATAAAAACTTCATTCAGATTTAAAGATGGTCTCTCTCTTTTCCTCTCAATTTCTCTACCTAACAATTACATTTTATCTTACTTCTTTCAAAAGTTTAGCCATTCAACCTACTAGATTGATTCATATTGTTGATAAATTAATTTCCTAAACATGCAGTTTTATGCATCCATTTGCTAATTTTTACTATAGTTCAATTATTTATATTTTCATGCTATTTAAAAGAATAACAATGGTTCATATTATGAAGTGGATTCATGTTGCAAATCCCTCCAAAACAATGACCATTAGAACCAACTTTTTTTGTTTGTAATTTTTTTAATTAAACTAATTTTTTATAAGTTACTGTTATATTCTATTTTGGCTTTCTAATGCTAAGTTTGATAAATATTTTTTATCCGTTCATTAATAACTTAAACTTAAATTTAGCTTATTTTATATATGTTTCCATACATGATGTTTGTCCATTGAACATTCTCTTACCAAAATAGATGGCCGAATTGGTTTGAACCTCGACTACCTTAAAACAATGCTACCTTAAAAACCTTGACCCTAAAAACTTTTATCATTAAGCTATTCAACACTATTTAGATAGGATTTAACTCATTTCAGCAAATAAAATTAATCAGGGAAAGGTTAAATTCCTCCCTTTGAATCAACAAAAATTTTCAATATTTTTCCTTTAGAAGATGGTAGGAAATATGTATAGCCTGGATAGGCAAATTTTGAACAAGCTTAAGGTTTGGTTCTAAAATGAGGTTAGATATATATACCATTAAAAAAAACAGTATCAAAGTTTTTAATACCATGTTCAAATCCAATCTCTTATCTTCACCTATAACCTTAGCTTCTTCTATTTTACATTAAAATAACCCATCCCAATGCCAGATGCTTTTTAAGTATGTTTTTACGGTTCGCAAAATAAAATTTTCAAAAATAAACTATCGAACCTTTCAACCATATCCCTTTCTCACACAACAAAAAGCTAATACACTTCTAATTACAATGCATCAATCAATTAGTTACTTAATTTGATCCTTTTTTTTTTCTTTTGAATGGATAAATAGATATATTTGTATATACAAATGCTTTTTGGTGGAAATTTTGATTAATAATTTTTTATATGAAAAGCTTTAGAAAAATCTAAAAGATTATTCCCTAGTATTTTCTAAATATTTTTAAGATTAATCATGAATCATGCTAGGTTTGGAATGGTGTGTTGTTAGGTTGCTCCAAAGCAATTAGCGTGCTATGGATGTGGTTTGATTTGTTTAAATTGGATCAACGCCCCACTTCAAGCCTGCGGACTGAAACCATTAGGCCCAAAAACTCATGTAAAAGTTAATGGATAGCAAGTAGACTTCAATTATAAGCATATAACACTTTTTTTTCTTATTCAATACAGAACTAAAGTCAAACTATTACATATCTCTACTATAAAAAAAAAAAAGAAAAAAAAAAAAGTATACATAATGCTTATTAGGTTTCAAAATATTATGTTCTCTTCCCCTACATTGCCATGGATAAAATAAGAGGGAAAGTGAAATAACGTATCGAACAGGATAGAAAATGGACCTGATAGACTTTCTCATGGATTATACTTGGATTGATGGAACGGCGAGCCTTAACATTCCTTTCTTTTTTGTTATATAAAAGGAATATCTTGGGCTCATCCACCCGACAAACTCATAGTGGAGAGGTGCCAGCCTGACCACTTGTGCATCTGGACGACTATATTGAGAATGGCTAGATTTCACCAGCTATCAATCGTTATTTAGTGTCCTACATGCGTTAAATTTCTGATCAAAGATAACTATGATTCACATTTCATTGGTTCTCTCCTCTTTGAAAATCATAATTATTATCATAATGATAAGGATACGGACGGAGAAAACTAATTTATGGGTTCTGCCAAAAAAAAAGTTTGGTGACATTTCACTAATTTATTTATTTGCTAATTTATGGTCCCATATCGACCATGGTTCCGGGCACCAGGTGAAAGTCATGCGTTGCTAATCCAATCGGACCTAAAGTGCCAGCCAAAATTAAGATGGTTGGAAACCCAAGCCTAAAAGTCCCAAACTCCAAATAAAAGCAAGTCCGGTTGAGTCGAAACCGAACCGGACCCGGTCGAATGAGGTCCGCCAGGCCTGAGCCAAAACGAACCTACTACCCGGCCACCCCACCCACCTACTCCGGCGGAGCCGCGGAGCCAGATGGTAGGTGAGAGAAAGGGACCCCTCCCCGGCCCCTGCCCTCCTATAAGTAGCCCTAACATATCTCGTTCTGAGTGCCTCAGATCAGATCTCCCGTTGCGCGCCCTCCCTCGAGCTCGGTTGCCCTTCGCTCGCTTGCTCTCCGAAATGGCTTACGACGGTGTTCTCCTAGGGATGGGGAATCCCCTTCTCGACATCTCCGCGATCGTCGACGAGGAGTTCCTCCACAAGTATAACAATCTCTCTCTCTCTCTGATCTCGTGTTCTGACATTTTCTTGTAGTTTCTCATTCGTTGATCCAGTTGCTGCTTGCATATTTTGATACGAATGCGTTGAGATTTTAAATCTTAGATCTCGTGCTCTGATTAGTTCTTGGTAGGTCGCACCGTGGACTTACGTGTGACTCGAAATGTCTGATCTGATTTATGGAAAGTGCTCTGATTCGCTCTTCATAGCTCGCTTCATGGATTTGAGTGTTTTTTGTAATTTTTGGTTCTGTGATCTGTGTTTTGGTTACGGATTTCAACGGGAGCGCGTCGAGATCTTAGACCTTAGCTTGTTGGAGAATCGGTGAAGCATTGGATCTCGTTATGAGATCTGTAGCTTGTGGGTTTGTGGCGTAGGATGATTCAGAAATTTAGGTTTCTTGATCTATTTCGGTTAAGAGGAGTGCTTGTTCTTTGCATCTTATATTCCAGCGAAGGTCGGAGCATATGATCTTTCTTGAACGTGAATGGATAGCGCGTTTCATGGTTTTGAAGCTCTCATGGCACACTAACGAGCTATTTGGATTCTTTTCTATTTTAGACATTTTTTTGATTTTCTTTTTGATGCTTCTCTCTAGAATTGGCTTTTTTCTGTTGATGTCTGTGTTTCTAGAAGCAGTAGAAGCAGTAATAGCACGAGGTTTTTTTTCCTGTACCTGGGAAAAAGGAGACTTTTATCACATACTTCACTTTTTGTGGTAAATCTGGCTTCTTTTATGTCTATCAGTTTCTCTAATATATAGATATTGATTCTTTGAGCTTTTTCATTAGGAGTTCAGATATTGAAATTTCTGGTTTTTGAACTAATCTTGGGTAAATTAGGTAGTTAATTCTAAGTTGGCATTCCGTTATGCTTCAAATGTTGTGGACAGTGTATGATGGTTATTATCTTATAATCCTTCTATATGCTCTGTCATTCACATATAGTTAAAGTCATTTAAATGCTGAGATTGCTTCACTTGATTATCTTTTACTGAATTCTAGAATTGCAGATTGAATAACTTTATTCTGTCTGAGATCTTGTGAATGATAATGAATAGTTTTTAATTTTTCTCCCTCCTGATTATTTTTCATGGTTTTTGTTGTTCTCTTGGTGTCCTGACATGGATTTTTTAATTTATCCTTCTATTCTTTTGCGGCTTTTATGATGTTCATAGGGCTGATTGTATTAATTTTTGTTGTTGTTGCTGTAGCATGTAAAATAAAAAATAAAAAAAAATCATATTTTATGATACATTACTGTGAAAAGCACAGTCCTTCTGTTTCTTTACTTTATTATCTCAATTCTTCATAAATTTAGTCTCTTATGCTGGCTATGTTATGTGTCATAATGAACTCCAATAACTTGAGTCTTTGTGAGTCAGGTGTGTGTGTTTTTATGATCAGGTGCTTTTGTTTTTTTTTCCCTTTGTGCATTTTACTTTCAATATGTTGAATACAATTATAGTTCTTTGATCTCTTCTATAGAGCTTAGAGCTCCAGATTTGCAGGTTATGCATGTTTCTTTGATCTCATTTATGAGTTTGATTAAATTTCTAAAATCTCGATTCTTGAAATTGCTTTGCATTTGTTGGCACTTAAATTGTTTTCTATAATACAATTGGGTTTTTGGGGATTTTTTTTTTAAAAAAATCATTCTGGAAGCTTCTTCTCTGCATGTTCTGTACATTTCAAATCCATAAAGCTATGGATCTAGCAATTAATTATATCTCATTTTAATTATATAGAATTGGTTTTACATTAATTAAAGAATTATATGGATGTGTCAGAGCATTTTGACTTTCATGACTAGGAGAACTCACATTTCCGATTTCATTCCAGATATGACGTCAAGTTGAACGATGCAATTCTTGCTGAGGAAAAGCATTTACCTATGTAAGTTTTCAATCACTAAATAAAAAATGACATGGCATTTCTGCATAAGTCCTATGATACCCGTAGACAAAATTATGACAGTCTTGACTCTGTTTATGTTACTGCAGATTTTTCTGACATTTTTTTTTCAATAAGCATATGAAGTTTATTTTTTTTTTGTATGAAATTAAAAGATGAGAGTATATAGGAGGTTTTGAATCTCATGTTTTTTATTTTATTTTATTTTATTTTATTTTTTTTTTTTGGGGGGGGGGGTTATCTGTACGCCATTGTCATACATTTTCTGCTGCTCTAAACTTACATACCATTGCTCCAGGTATGATGAACTAGCTACAAAGTACAGTGTTGAGTACATTGCTGGAGGTAATGCTTTGACTTTGCTGGTGCTCATCCTATATCTCTTTTTTTATCCTTTATTTTATTTTATTTTATTTTGTGGAGGGGGGGCACTTTGGTCTAATGTATAGAACTATGTTCTAACTTTCTAGTCCCATGCTCTATTTATCTGTTCAGGGGCCACCCAGAATTCAATCAGGGTTGCACAGGTAAGCTTTACCATGAACAAATTAATATATAATATTGAAGGGTTATCATTGTTCACATAGTTGAATTAATCCATGCTTTTGCAGTGGATGCTTCAAATTCCTGGCGCAACTAGTTATATGGGTTGCATTGGAAAGGACAAGTTCGGAGAGGAAATGAAGAAGAAGTTAAAATATGCAGGTGTTAATGTGAGTTATTCTTTCCTTCTTTCTTCTCCTCCTCCTCCTCCTCCTCCTCCCCCATACCTCTCCATTTGTATTCTCCAACTCTTTTCTGCTGCTGGATCATGCTCAACTAAAATTTTCAATTACTATTAAACAGGGCCACTATTATGAGGATGAGACTGCTCCAACTGGCACTTGCGCTGTTTGTGTTGTTGGTGGTGAAAGGTAAGTTTTGATAAGATTAGTTTGACAGATATCTCTTGCATGAATATGCATCTGCTTGTCACATGCCTAGTAACTCATGTCCTAAAATCAAAATTTTTGTCTCCATGAATTGTACCAACAATTATCACCTCTATCTTGGTTCCTGGTGATGATGACCTTGGTGGTCATCGCCTTCTGTTTCAACTTTCAACTGACCAAATTTTATACATAAGCCTGCCAATATTGTTTCAGGAAAAATGTATACTAATATCACTTTGTCTAGTAGGATAAAAAGGTCCAATCCTAGGTTGGCCCCCAAATTTGATCGGCCTTCATGACTCATTTGTATCTCTGACCATACTCAGCAGATGACCACTGTAATTAAGCCTTGTCATTATATTTGTTTCTGATATTTATGTCATTACAAATTTTCCCAATATCTGATGCTGTAAGACATTGTTCCATTTTTCTTTTTACAATATAGATTGTGTATTTAAGAATGGTGCATGCGATGTATCTTGATTTGTTACCAAATGAAAACTTCATACTGTTTCTAGATCAGTGAGTTCCATGGTTCAGGACCAAATGTTCATCTGCCAGATATCTTATTTGTATGCAAGTTCTCCATGAGGAGCACTCTCATCAAATCCATGCTTTATATGATATTGATGTACTTTCTTGATTCTATTTCACGGAGTGATGTTGTAAAGATTAATTTAATTTCTTAACAGTATATTCATTTGTTTACTTTCTACTGTATGTATATCAGTAGTTGAATGTGCTTGCAGTCTTCAAGATACTTAATGTCATTTTTCTTTCTATGACAAATAGGTCTCTTGTTGCCAACTTATCTGCAGCAAATTGCTATAAGTCAGAACATTTAAAGAAGCCTGAAAACTGGGCATTAGGTAACTTTCTGCTCTTTGAATATAGCCCTTTAGAATATCTATTGTATTCATTCATTTCAAGCACACATCAGTGATATGAATGGAGATTAAAAATTTTGCATAAACTCGAGGTCTTTAAGCCTTTTTTAAGTTATGCAGAAATTAAAGCAGAAACAGATTAAAAGGTGGTTTTTATTCCTGGCTGCTTAGAGGGTTTCCCGGTTGTAAGAAAATGTGGGATCCTGCTGCTTCTCATATGAATAAAGCTTCTGTGGTTCTAATAGTTCCTGATCCTGATTTTTTTTTAATTGCTTAATTAGAAAAGAGGCCATTTCCTCAACTATATTCAAGAGGGAGTCTAACACCTCTTTCTACAATTTGACCTCGCTTTGCATCTGATATCTAAATTTGGTTAATCTGCACTAGCCAAGATTTGTTATTGATCGTAACCTATGCCAATTTGAAGCTTTGCTAGAGAGAGAATTGTGGAGCATGCTTCCCCATGCCTTATGGTGGGAAGTGATGAAAGGATTTTTTTTTTTTTTCTTTGGGGGGGGGGGGGGGGGTTGGTGGTGCAAAGATAATCAAAAAGGAAAAGCAAAATATGCATTACACTTTGTTTCTGCTAAGCTTGCCAAACTTTTTTTTCCCCAAAATGTGCACACCATTGAGAGGACAAAATTGAAGATTGAAGAAGTTTTGTTTAGAAGTGCTACAACCTGAGGTCCTCGCTAGCACTGTTTGTATTGCCAATAACAACAATTCCACCAGCGCTTCTGCTTTTACCACCAAACTGCTGCCGGTTGCCAATATTGCCATAACCTTCATCACCATTTGCCACAACTGTTGTTGTGCTGCCACAATTGCTAGGTTTCTTGTGCTGCCATGGCTACTTCTTTCCACTTATACCATCATCTCACTGGCTCGCATTTGCAATCGTGTTGCAGTCACACCATTGTTGGTACTAGTAGTGGAGCTGCCATTGTTGGCCTACTGTTGTTGCAACTACTGTAGCTACCATTGCAGCTTGTACTACATAACCTTTGCTTATGCAGAAGTGATGGTAACCACCACTTCTACTACTACTACCATTCTTGTTGAGACCTTTGTCACTGTAACCGCCACCATCGCTAGATAATCACTCCAACTCATAAAACTAATACCTGGCCCTGCCCTGACCCAATTGCAACCAAAACTTGACCCCAACCCTTATTCATTGTTGAATATGGGTCCAAAGTCAGACCCGTTGATAATTTTGGGTCTGGTTCTGGTTTAGGTTAAGGTTTTTAGATTCTATCCAACTTGGCCCTGACTACTTACCTTATTTTTTTTATATAGTAATAATGGTAGTAGTAGTTGTTGTTGTTGCTCCTGTTGTTTTATGTATGTACCTTTGTTCTATAACTTAATGGTGCAGTGAAATAAAAATGGTTACAATTTTTAATCAACAATTATTACTTGGTAAACTATAATGTGTTGATTGTTCATGATTTAATTTTTGGAGCATGTAATTGGATATTTCATTGATAAACTTGTCAAAGCATGGATAATTTTAGCTTGCTTAATTGTTAAAAATATATTGTTTGACACTTCCTAACTAGTTTGGAATTAAGGTTTTGTTGTTATTGTTGTATATTATTTGGTACTTGATAGGAACTTGGACCCAATTCACACTGAACCAAGCCTGATGCACATTGGGTAGAGTACGTGTCTTAACATACCTAAACACAATTTGAATAAGTGACAGGTCCAATGACATTTCTTTTCTCGAGCACGGACCTAGGTCCTTCAATGTGCCAGATGTGAAGTAAAATTAGATATGAAACACCAATGTGTTTGGCTCTAGGTTTTACTAAAATTGGGAACCTGACCCAATAGCACCCTTGATGATTGCCTTTGCTACCTTCATTAGAACTACCAGCAATATAGCATGGCTTTGTAGTTCTTTTACACTTTCGCTTGATGATTTTCACTCTTCCCTTTTATCTTGTAAATTTTTGTTTGACATCATATTTAAGATAAAATGTTCTCAAAATATTTGGGCCCTAATGCCATGAAATGAATGAATGTGCTAAAACTTTTAAGTACTTTGTTCAGAGCCTTGGTCCTTGCTCCTAGTGAAGATAGACTGATTCCTTCAGCAATTAATTGGATTTCTTCTGAAAGTTTGGAGTTATTTTGAAGTTCTGAATGGCATCACACTTATGGTCTTATATATGTATGGGGAAAAACTATTTATGGAATAGAAAGAATGAAACCAGTACCAGCTTATCGCCAACCGTGCTTTCTACCAACTCCTGTAACTTTAAGTCCAAAATGCTTAGCTAGTTCTTTCTAGAGAACCTGTATATGCATATATTCATTTTTACACATTATATCTTTACTTAATAGAAGATATTTTTGTAGTTTGCTATAAAGAGTTCTCTAGATATTATATCTTTACTTAATAGAAGATATTTTTGTAGTTTGCTATAAAGAGTTCTCTAGATATCTCTGATATGGACAATCATTGCAATTTATGATATAAAATGTTATTTTGTAGGCCATAATACATATGAAAGTAACACCATTTCATTTACAAATAGCATATGCTATGATATTTCTTGCTGGAATGTTGGTGGAAAATATCCATGTTTCGACTTCTTTGTTGGAACTTCTATGTACTTATAGTCATATTTGTACCATTAATTTGGGAAACCTTCCTACCTATTAAAAACTGCATTTCTGCAACTGCTTCTCCAGTGGTCTAACAAGTAATAGATGGTTCTTCAATCATGTTCAGAGCTTGGTTCCATATTTGAAGAAAGGGCACATACTTGCCTTGATTAATTTCTGTTAACTGTCCAACCCATAGTTTGGCTTCTATTAGCTTTCCATTAATTGTATTACTTTTGTCAGTTGAAAAGGCAAAGTATGTTTACATTGCTGGTTTTTTCCTAACGGTGTCTCCGGAGTCCATTCAACTTGTAGCAGAGCATGCTGCAGCAAAGAACAAGGTGATTGTCCTTTTTTGTCATTAAGCTTCTCATGTATCCTACCATTGCAGTTACACCTTTCAGTCTGTTACATCATGCTCTTTCTTTTCCAGGTATTTATGATGAACCTTTCTGCTACATTTATTTGTGAGTTCTTCCGGGATGCCCAGGAGAAAGCTTTACCGTAAGTACCTCATTCCACTATCAGATGTTAGAAAATGTTTCTGGATCCCCTTGCTAACTGTTGATTTAGCATGATGCGGGCTAACTTTCTCATGTGGTGAATTTGGAGACATGGTTGTTGTTACAACAGTTACTTAAAAAGAGATCTCTACTTGGGTTTTCTTTTGCCTTTTTGTTTCACTGTCGACAAATGCAAGCTGTTCTGACTGACTGAACTAGCATGGGGCTGGGGTAGAGCAGACCAGCCACTTTCTGCTGTTTTCACTGACCAGATTTTAAAACATTGTTCAAAAGTATTAAAAGATTATCACAACCATTTTATTCATTATTCAGGTATGTTGACTATCTCTTTGGAAATGAAACAGAAGCAAGAACCTTTGCGAAAGTTCATGGTTGGGAGGTAACAATGTTTGCAAATTTCTATACTTTTCTTGCAACAGACTTATTCTGATAGGTTACAAATAATGCTTAGACTGAGAATGTCGAGGAGATTGCTCTGAAGATCTCTGCTCTGCCCAAGGCTTCTGGGACACACAAGAGGATTACTGTTATCACCCAAGGTTGTGATCCAGTCATTGTTGCTGATGATGGAAAGGTTGGCAATTTGTGTGTTCATTCATTTCAATTTACTGCAAAATTGATGTCTAGCGTTTTAATTTTTCTAGTGTTTGCATGGTGATAGACAAAAGCATTTGAATTAAATGGTAAACAGGGAACATGGAGAAGTACATAATTAATGATCAAAACTGTTCTGTGCCCTCGTAGCTTTGCACATTGTGTGGCTGAATAGCTGTTCTGGCCATAATTGTCAAGCCTTTTTTCAACTATCTGTGACCAGCTTTGCAAATTGGCATTCACATAATGTTCCTGTTAAAGCTTACTTCTGGTTTTGTTGCAAACTTTCCAAATCCTTTTCTGTAACTACAATCTATGTTGTTTGGGTCTTGTTCTTGACTGTTCAGTAGAAGTTTGAGCTACTATCATTACCAGGGCTTGTCAGATACCCCTTGCCATATTTCCACCATCTCGGTTGGTTCCCCATTATCATGTCCTTGGTATAAAGAATACTCTGGGCTCTGATATAGTCACTTGGTATCATTCTTCTCAGGTTTACCACCGGTCTGTTTCCACATTCTTGTCTCTACTATATTCAATTGTTCATCTGGTTTGCTTGGGTTTCCTTTCCCAACACATTAAATATTGCAATGCTATGGACATTATTGATATTTTATTTATATACTTTGCCTGTGGCATTGAGGCATAACTTATATAGAGACGAGATAATGGCATAATGCACTTTATTTGATAGGTATATGTCATGAGTCTTGGAACTTGTGATTATGATTGTGTTCTCATGACCTTTTCCTTTGTGAACCCCTGGCAACAGGTGAAAAAGTTCCCTGTGATTGTGTTACCAAAGGAGAAGCTGGTTGATACTAATGCTGCAGGTATTTTCTTCTGTCTTGGGTAGCAAACCATGGTTGTTATTGAAAAGCAATGTGAATATCATGTTTGATACAAGCATGAGCCCTCTTTTTATTTGCATGACATGATTGTTTTATGACTATCCCTATTTAAGATCGCTGACATGACTAATGCTGCTTTATCTGTTCCTTTTTGTCCTGTCTATGTCTATTGGTTTCTGAATCATACTTTTCGGGTTTAATAGTTTGTTTTCTAATCTCTTTTGTGTGAAAACTCTGGTAGGTGATGCATTTGTTGGAGGATTTCTGTCTCAGTTGGTCCAGGAGAAGAGTATAGAGGACTGTGTAAGGGCTGGGTGCTATGCAGCAAATGTAATAATACAAATGTCAGGCTGCACTTACCCAGAGAAGCCTGATTTTAAGTAGGCCCTCTTTGACCATTCATGGATGAGCGTATGCCTGCGGCAAAACATCCTACTCTTTCTTTTCATGTCCTGTTATCATTTTTGCTTTGTTCTGTGAGGCTTCTTGATTGTGTACCAATATTCTTATTTGCCGTCAAGGGATGGCCATGGGAGCATGATGCTTTGAATCATTGAAACATTAGATTTTTATAGTACAGGCGTAATGCCCTAAAGATGAGTAACTATGTCATTTGTTCCAGCAAACATCTTTCTCAATGCATTATTGTACTTTTAAAGCAATAATTGAAATTCACATTGAGTCTGTGGTCAAATTGACTCGGCCTTTGTGGAAATACTCGAGACATTTCCACCTTTTCTTTTCTTTTTTGCCCCCATCTTTTTCATTTGTAGGTTTTCATTTGTAGGATGGTTAGATGGTTTAAGCCATTTGAAGTTTATTGTACATTTCAATGGTTTGATACAAGGCAGTATAAATACCAACTTGAGTTCTATAACCATGCTTTGGATGGTAGATGGCTTGAGTCAAAACAGAGACAACTTGCCGCTATCTGGTGTGCAAATACAATGATAGTTTTTAGTTTTTTTTCTCCGAGTAGTCTGGAAACTGTCCAAAAAGGGTGAACTGTTTGCTTCAACCGTGGCACCACTGTTATGATTGTAGCACATCTGTTATGTCACAGGTGGTTCTTCCTCTCTGCGCTTCATGTAAATCTACCAGGCAGCCATGCCGCAGCCTCCCGTGACGAAGTCACATGGAACGGGAGAATGGATGGTAAGATGACACTTCCGCACATCCGTACCTGAACAGCTGCGGTTTAAAAGAATCTTAAATAAAAGATTATTAAGACTCAAAACAGAGTAGCTAGCATAGCAGCCAAACCTTCTTACATTGTATATTTATCTTTGTTAAAGATTAAGTTTCTTTCCCTTTTTTTTTTTCCCCTTTTTTTATGTGTAAGTCTTGCCTTCCCTTTTGTCCACGTATTTTTCCATGATTAGGCAAATATTGGTGCATTTACCTTTCTTACTGCGGTTATAAAAGATGCATGCTCCTACTGAGCAACTGACCTTCATGGTGTATTTCTTCAGTCAGGACTGTGTCAGTGATATGGAGGATTGATGTTAACCCTAGCAGACAAATCGGAATGTAACATAAAAGCAGCCAGCTCATATGTATTTAAGGAATTTAATTTAGCCATATATGTAAAATTTCTTTCTCAGAAGAACTAAATAATTACAGCATAGTGAATCGTTTTAGCAACTATCACATTGGATTGTTCAAAGTTATTTTTAATTTATTTTCAAACATGACGGGAGCACCATGATTTTGGAATTATCCAAGTCAAACAAGTGGAAAACCATGATTTTGGAATTATCTAAGTCAAACAAGTGGAAAACACGCAAGTCCAAAACCTTCTACTAAGTAGGTGGGCTAATGGCAAGTTGTCTAGAAAAGTTGATTGTTGTATAGCCTTTTGAATATTTATGATATATCATAAGTTTTTATTATAATTTTTTCTGTCTTTGTTGTGGTGACGTCACCATCTGTTAACTGTAGGCAATTCATTGATCAACCTCCCCCACTTGTCCTGTGCACAAAGAAGTTCGTTGGATCCTCTTGCAAATCTGTAATTTAATATTTAACTTATTGTTGATGTCTTGCGGTAGATTACGGCTTGTCAACTTTTGATGTGCACGAAATGGTAGTCTCTAGATATTACTCCTAATAATGATGCCCATGATCCCTCTAATGTTAATCTATTACTATAGCGTCGTGCATATGCTATGCACATGTTTTCGAATTAAAAAAAAAAAAAAAAAGGAGATAATATTGAAAGGAAGAAAAAAAAAGGGTTAACACGGAATTCCCCCCCGCCCCCTCCTCCTCTCTCTCTCTCTCTCTCTCTCTCTCTCTCTCTCTCTCTGTGTGTGTGTGTGTGTGTGTGTGTGTGTGTTAATTATGCGAATTCCTGAGTTGTATGCTATTTGTTTTAGAATTTTCACCTATGATAATCATCTAGAGGTTTTAGTCGTGGAGTCTGGCTTTATGCGCTCACCATGAAACTTTTCATCAAATATAGTAGATAATATATTAACTTACCATCAGGTGTGCGTCCGTGCACGTTCACATGCCCATGGCATGCCTGAGCTGCATGGGTTAATAACGACCACTAATCTCATTATAACGGTGGAAAATAGTTTTGATGAGGATTGGTTATTTAGTTAAATTAGTGTTAATATTGCTGACCTTTAAAAAAAAAAAAGAGTTATTAAAACCCCTTGAATGTCGCCGCTAGCCGAGTAGAGAATTTGTAAATAGTCCATCAAAAATTTTAGGAGGCGTGGGTATTATCAAACTCTTAAATAGATGCTACGTCTTAAAACATAGGATGAATTTAGAGTAAAATAATCTGTTGCATATAGAAAATGCAAGGCATCTAATACAATAGAATTTAATCAACAAACTAAAAATTTATGCTATAATCATTTCATAAGAATCAATGTTTATATAATTAGGGAGTAAAAAGAACATCTAGCATAGAAATTTTATTCAAAGATAACTACGAAGGTAAATTGACATATGCTGCATTTACCCAAGGTCTTCATTTTAATTTTTTGAATCTAAAATAAAAAGTAAGATATTTTATGAGCTCATGCTCAATAAATAGAATTATCTATAAATTAGTAAAATAATTATATGTAAATTATACAAGATGCAAGTCATTAGGGAACTAATATTCTATTGCATATATTGAGATAGGTTATGCAAGTCTTGAGATATTTAAGCAAGTTTTTAATTTTTTATGAATAATCCATATCATAATGATAGAGTTTCTTAATGTCAATATTGAATAGTAACTCAATTTCATTAAGGGTAAATACTGAGACTTATAGTTGGACGTATTTGTTTCTTATAAAGTAGCTCACGATCATAAATTTATATTATTATGTTCTTCGAGATTATGCTTTAATATATCATTTATGAATTAACTTATAAAATTTATAATTATGATAAATTTAATAAAAATTATTTTATTTATTATATAAAATTTAATATTTAATATTTATTTTTAAATATAATGAGTAAGAATTAAAATAAAAAATAAATATTTTAATATTAAAAATATAGTTGGTGGGGATGGGGATTTGTAGGATGGAGATTTTTGTGGAGATAAGGATGTGAAAGCCTTCGTTTCATTGATAGAAATGAAGATATGGATAATAGATTAAAATAATGATAAAAATGAAAAATAGCTCTTCATCCCAATTATCATTTTCATTTCTTTCGATGATATAAATATCGGATGGCAATAAAAACAATGTTGATGGGCACCCAAATAGGGCAGCCCTGCTGGTATGAGCGGAGGCTTCAGTTTTTTTTTTTTTTTTTTTGGTTATCACAAAAGCACGTTATAGGAGAGCTTAAGGGTTTGGTAAACCCCAGTAGAGAGCTTTGCATTTTGGGTCTCCGAAATGTGGTCGGTATAAAAGATGATGCCATGGAAGCAGATCCACGGAGAAGGCAAGCATACCGAGAGAGTTTGGTACCAAATTGGAACTGCAGGCTACTGTTACCAGGGGATGAGAAGAAGAGGAGGAGGATATCTTCCAAGGGAGAGTTGCTGTGGAAGAAGAGAAGGAAATTTTACAGCATAGCTTATTCATAGAAGAGAAGGTTCATTTTTGTGATTGTGTACCTACAAAGGAAGAGGACTATTGGGACCATGTAAAGAAGGAAGAGGACTGTAGCATTAGTATACATAAGATTTCAGCTTAATACCTCCAAAGGCACTTGCTTTTATTGCAGCTAAACCTATAACATAGAAAAATAAAGAGGAGGATCAAATTTGGATGTGAGTCTGAATCCATCAAAATTCGAAAGCTCCAAACTCATATCCTAGTTCAATTAATAATTAGATTCCACTAGTTTTGAAATTTAATACATCACATGATTTTAGTTGATGAATCAGTCAAATATTGCTCAATTCCAAACTTGTAAGAATTCTTGTCACAGCTCACAATCGTCTTTCGGGCATGGTTGATTTTGAGAAAGAGAATCTACTCTTTTTAAGACAGATTTAAATATTTATTCATGTTTATTTGGGTTCAGACATGATGGAAATTAAAATATCCAACGATTTTGAAACTAAAATAATAGTGAGTGTGGGTTAAAAAGAAAAAAGAAAAAAAGACAAACCCGCATAGAACTAAATATGAGGACGTCGGTGCTCACTCTATCATAATACTATGATAAGCTATCCTATCCCTCCTGATTATGATGTCCCGACTGAGGGTGACCATCAAGTTAGAAATTGAGACAATACTCGGAATATTTATGGAAAAGAATGGTCCAGACGTTATTAGACCGAGTTCCAAGGACATTCCTGTCCATCCGAGTCTCCCTCGCCGACCCCTTCTCCCGACATTATTATATCTATATCGAGACCAGTGGAGAAGGGGAGCGAGCCGGAATCCGCCGAGCGACGGACACCGCTAGCGCCCGAAACGATCCGCCGCCAGCGTCCGGCCGGTCGAACCGATTCCAACCGCCACCGTCATGGCGGACGCCGGTCCGCCGCGGCTCGACCTCAGGACCGCAGGTCACGTGCTCCGCCGTTCGTGCTCTCTCCTCGTCGCCTCACTCCCCGCTCTTCTCCTCGCAGCGCTCCTCCTCTTCTCCTTCCGCTCCGCCCTCCTCGCCGGTACCCTCCGCCTCGCCGCCGTCGCCGACCGCGATCCCGCCGTCCGATCCCTCCTCTCCCGCCTCTCCCCCACCCCCGCCGCCCCCGCGGGGCCCCCGCTCCGTCCGCCCCCCCGCCGCCGTGGCCCCTTTCTCCACCTCACCCGCGTCGGCACCCTCGACGACGACTTCTTCTCCGACTCCGACGCTACCACCGGCGACCGCCGCTTTTCCCGCCGGTCGGCCTCCTCCAACGCATCCTCCGCCGCCTACACCCGCCTCTTCCTCGTCGACGGCGCCCTGGGGTTTCCAAAATCCCCCAAATCCGTCAAGATTAGGGTTCCGGAATTCCCCTCCTCCCCTTTCTTCTTCTCCTTCCCTGATTTTGATGGCGGCGCCGATGATGCCGCCAGCGATCGCGACCAGGCCGTCGATCTCGAGATCTTCGGCCGGGGACTCGACCTGGACCGCCAAGATGCCACGGTGGTCCTCTATCTCCTCACCCTCCTCTCCTCGACCCACGCCTTCGCCATCCTAGGGTTCATCCTCTTCTACACCTCCGTCCTTGGCGTCGTTTTCGTTGCCGTCACCACTTCTCTCCTCCAGAAGCCGGTCTCCATCACCGGGACCATCTATTGCGGCGCTCGATTGGGGATCCGGCGGCTCACGGGGTTTGTGTTCTTGCGGTGGGCTGCGAGGGATGCCCTCGTCCAGTTCCTTTGCATCTGGTTCTTCGCCGACGTCGGGGATCAGAAAGAGCTATTCAAGCTCTTTGTAAAGGTCAAGCTCATGCCTTTCTCCCTATCGCCGTTGAACCCGTGGTCCGGGCCCCGTGATGAGGCTCTCTCGGGGTTCTTCTTCGTCTGGGCCCTGCTCGACACGGTGGTCTCCGTCATGTTTGCGGTTGTTCCATGGGTGGTGATCATGGACCACAATTTGAGGAGACGGGGGCGGGATGTGGTGCGAGAAGGGTGCTATTTGATATCGATGATGCCAGGCCAGGCCATTTTGATCAAGTGCTTAGAGGCAATGGTCTGTGGAAATCTTGGCAGGAGAATTGCAATGATGTTTGGGGGGAGGCTCTTTGTGGGGGTGTTCCATTCAGTGGCAGAGGTTTACTTCATGGTGGTCTGGTTGATTTTCTATTTTGCAGCAAAGTGTAAAGATGGGGAATTGGAAGGTAGGAGGTTTGGAAGGCAAGATTTGGAGGAATGTATCAATGGCCTGAGATGACTGTCGTGGTGGAGCTGGCGGCAAATACTAGAGGTACCATCCATGTCTCTTTTGTTAATTTTTGTTGCAATAGAAATGTCATTTTTGCAAGTTCTTTCCTGTTGTAATAGATTCAGTAGTGCTGAAGTGGGGAATGTGAGCTTACGTGCACAGTTTTGGAAGAATGGATTGTCTGTACATTATCAATTTCTGAGAATATGGAAATGTACATTAATTGTAGCTGACTGGTACTTCAGAGTTGCCTTATATTGGATCCATTAAATCCAGTAATTTTTAACTAATCTTCCTACATTTTTATTTGTGGAGCTCTTTATGGTTGTAGCTAAGGTATGACAAACTATATCGAACTGCACAGTATAGAACATACTGAATTGTATTGGTGCAGAATTGATATGGTTTATTGTTTCAAAATGCTATGAGACTAGTATCGTCCCGAACCAATTTTATACTGGTTTTATACCATACGAATTATCTTGTACCATGCTGAATCGCTCAGTTTGACTTGGTACGGGATAGTTCATGAATTGAAACCTTCTAGTTTACCTAATTATTAGTCATTAGTTTGGTACAAGATGATTGATATGCCATCGGTTCGGTATAATATGTTTCATATCAAACCGTACTGGTTTGGTATCGAAATGATATCGGTTTGCGGTATGGTGAACCTTGATTTTTGCTTTACAATACATTAAAACTTGTCACAGTAGGATATTATTCTTGAGAAGTTGGAGGGTAAAAAATGAAAATATTCATGCAATGTTTTAAAAGGTTTGCACCTTGGCTATCTAGGTGCTTGTTTCAATGCTTTAGATCGTTTTCATCATGGAGGATGGAATCAGTATGCGAACCAGTATTGGATGTTGCTGAGCTGATACTAATCATTGGTCATTATATCTTATTTTATATGTCATATTTCATATTTGAATTGTAATTATTCAGGTCTTTTATTTTAATTCTTCAAATTTATTATTTTTGGACCTCCTTAACTGCTAGGCACTTATTGGCTTTTAGGTGCTAAAAGCCCCTTGGTTGCTAATCTGCCACCAGCAGTGATTTAAAATTGATTTGTGATCCTTCAATTTTTGTTAGAGGGGATATTTGTTTTTTATAGGGCTTGCTTTCCAATAAGGATCAAAGAGTTGCATAGATTTGTAGAAACTTTTTCAAAATCTAGGAAAAATAACTTGATAAAGTAAAGCACTGGTTTAGTGAATTGGGTCATTATGTTGGATACTAAGACACTTGGGAAGCTCACGATTTCTAAAGTTTTTGAAGGTGTCAATGCCTTTAGGTACTTGGACATGGCAAGACTTGACGCAACATGCTTGGACACTCCACTTTGAAGTGCCCTGTTAATGTCAGCGAAGAGTGAAGAGATTTGCCCCTTTCTTTGCCATACCTTTTGATTTCAAGTGATACATGCTGTGCATGGCATATGGTATGTCTATTTATTAGCTTAAATATCGTAATGCACTCAGGGAACCGTCGATACATGCTGTGCTGTGCATGGCATTTGACGGTTCCCTTAGTGCATCACGACATTTGTGACATGCCACTTGGAACACCTTTTGATAAGTATAGTTTAGGTCTAGATAAGGTGCATACATCCATGACATGATGGTACTACTACATACTGTGCATGGCGTATAGTATGTCACAAATTTTGTAGGGATCCATTTTGTACGAGGGAGCCACATCATTCAAGTCTTTGGTTGTGTTTAGTTATTATTCCAAGTTTTTTATTTGGTTGAATTTTAGTTGCCTTTGCATGGCTAACCATTTTGATGAGTGAGGATCACTTTACGATTTTTCTGTTGTGAAAAATGCTTGGTATAGTTTTAAGTTTTCAAATAAAACTAATATAGTTTAATTGGAGAACTTCTGCCAATTTTTTCAAGTTTGAATCTATTTGGCAATGGTTGAGGCCCAAAGGATAGGGGGTTTTGAGAGTTTCTTGTTTACCTCTTTATTTGGAATCATGCTTTGTTGAGTGTGCAAAATCTGGAATCAAGTGCTTCTACTAGGTGAAAGAGATAGTTTCTAATCTTTCCTACAACAAAAGAAAGAGACAACAAGGAAGATGCCCTTTTGAGGCTAGGGAGCAGAACTTCAATTTTCATCCATGCTGATATATGATGTGTCTGATATGGCTAGGACATCTTGCATTCTTATTCAAGTATACTAAATTTCTTTTTTAAAAAAAAATTAAAGAAACTAGGATACTTCCTAAATATCTTTATGAATAAGAAGAAGAGCTTCCATATTTTAAATGAATGTTGACCTTTTGATGGTGAATGCTTGATATTCATGATGTTGATGATATTTTATGGTGCATGGATTTTAAAAAAAATGTCTAAATTAGCATGTTTGTAGCTGTTGATATCAAAGTTTGCTATACTAAAAACTGGTATCGTTCGATATGAAGCATATTGTACCAAATCGATGGCATATTGATTAGGTGAATTAGAAGATCCCAACACATGAACCATCTCGTATCGAGCCGAACTGGATGGTTTGAGATCTGTATGAGGTCGGTTCGGCCCCTATACTTTACCAAACCATCAAACTTTATCACTTTCGAGTTGGTTCAGTATGGTTCAGTTTGATTCGACCATCCTTGATTGATGTTATTCTATAGAATACAAAATATATTATTATGATGTATCATTTTGCTTTATCGGTGATTTCTTACATATATGCGAGGCAGCATGAAGATTGAAGAATGATTTGATTGTTAAATGAAGTTCTTTCCAAAAATTGATTTATTAATATGTTAAAAGCTACCTTCATACAAGGTAGTAGGGGTGTATATATATATATATATATATATAGACTACAACACCTAATCTTGATTTGAACATTAAATCCGATACAAAATCAAATTAGAAATAGGATGAAGATAATAGAGAAATATGCTAGAATTATTCAAACACAAATACAAAAACTTGATTAAAATTCAATACTATTCTAATGGAAAATTTAATAATTTATAGGAAAATTTGGTGAAAATCTTTGAGTCATATTTGCTTATTGAAATCTTTGCTTGTAGATTCGTTGGTTCGTACGAAGTTTGACATGTTCCAATTGGTCCTAGTATTTATTGGCTGCATCCTGTGCTGCATCAATGTGTGAACAATATTTATTTATTTATTTATTATCATAGCACAGCTATATTAATTTTTTTTTTTAAATTACCATTTTGATGTATCTGCCTCATGTCATTATGTTTTCTCATTTCCAGTTCCATGCGTTGCAACAGATTTATAGGTGGAACCATTACAAACATTAAATTAGTTTTCTCCAATTATATCAAAATCATCAAGACTAGGTTTCTATGCAAATTCAGCTTGCTAGTCTCTTAGGTGAAAACCATTAGGAATTGTTAGTGTTATGGTGTGTCTAAAACCTATTTGGGAATAGATCAAATTCACAAAAGAGCACAACATTTGTTATATTCTTCATTGCATCATCTTTTTCTAGTTTCTCTTTCAAGTGTTAATTACTTGTTGTGGCTTTTGTGAAGCTGTATGTGTGGGTTATTATTGACATTGCAATGTACATTGTGTTTGCAATTGATTTGTATATGGTGAACATAGACCACTATCTGAAGATGTTGTGGCAGAATGTGGTAAGCAAAGATGCCATCTTATATCAATGATCCTGGATCAGACCATTTAAATCAAGTGCTTGGAGATAGTGGTTTGTGGTGATTTGGCTAGTTGGATGGTGATGATGTTTATGACTATTTGTATGTTTTATGCGGTGGAGTCTTTCTTTCCGATGGTTCAGTTGATGGGTGTGGTGGAAAGTTTTGCAAGGATATCTAAGGCTAGCCCCTAAAAATGACGCATTACATCGATGCTCGGATGTGGCAGAAAGTAAGCAAGGGTTCTCACACCTTTATGAACATGTATGGGTAAAGAAATTAGTTTAAGAAAATAAAAATAAAATATATTTAGTAATTTAGAATATGAGGTCATTAATAGAAAATTTAATGAAATTAATAAATGCAATGACTAGAAAAAGAATTAGTGTAGCTTGCCTGTATAAGACTTAAGTGGATAAGAGAAAAAGGAAAAGAAATTAATGGTTATAAACTTTAGTATACAAGTAAATATAAGAATAAAATATGAAGTGAGAGTTATTGTAGATAAGAGTTTAAAAGATAAGGTCATAGATATTAAGAGAATAAGAGATAGAATAATTTTAATTAAATTGGTTTTAAGGGAGGAGTCCATTAATATTATTAGTGCTTATCCTCCTTAAGTAAATTTAGATAATGCGACAAAGCAAAACTTTTGGGAGGACATAAATGAAGTAATTCAAGAGATTCCTAACAGAAAAAAAAATTTATTGAAAGAGATTCGACTGGATATATGGAAAAATATAATATAAGTTTTAAAAGAGTATATGGTGGTTATGATTTTAGAGATAGAAATGAAGGAGATACTAGTTTGCAATGGCTTACGATGATATGATTTAATATTAACTAACATTTACTTTACAAAGGATTCTCATTTAATAAATTTTAAAAATGGATATAATATTGGGCAAATAGATTTTTTTCTTATTAGAAAGATTGATCAAGTTTTTTTTGCAAAGATTATAAGATTATACCAGATGAGAGATTAACTATGTATTAGGTTGAAAGATCTACCTTGAGAGGACATTCTCTTTCTCGAGCTTTCTTGGGTTACAAGATCGAATAGTATATCCAGATGTTTATGGATGTATGTATTTGAAAAGAAAAAGAACTAAAGAATATAAGAATTAAAAGATTAGGTGGGGGAATTTAGAATGAGAGAAACTAATATCTTTAAAGATAGAATGAGATAATGGAGTCTAAATGGAAAAATTAATATCATTTGAGAAGAGATAACTAATAGTATTAGAAAGGTAGCTGTAGAGGTGCTAGAAGAGTCAAAAGTGCTATAGAAAACTATTTAAATGTAGGAATATAGAAGCACTTAAAAACTATAAAATGGCTGAGAAAGAAGTTAGAAAGGCAATATAGGATGATAGATTCAAGGCATATGAAGAACCATATCGAATCCTATAAACTAAAGATAGAGAGAAAGATATATATAGAATTGTAAGACTAAGAAAAAGAAAAACTAAGAATATGATTCAAGTTAAATGTATCAAAGATAATGATTAAAAAGTTTTGATTAAAGAGAATGATATCAAAGAAAGAGAAGTTATTTTAATAAATTATTAAATAAAAATCATGTAGATAATTTATGATGCCTTAATAGTTTCATTGAGGATAAAAATATGAGGCAAACTTGTAAAATTAGGATATATGAGATGAAAGAAACTATGAAAAGATAAAAATAGGAAGTGTTGTGGAACCTAACAAAATTTTTATGGAGGATTAGAAATGTAGGAGTAACTTGGGTTATAAATTTATTAAGTAATATCTTGGTGAATATGAAGATGCTTGATAAATAGAGAAAAAGCATTATAATATCGATTTATAAGAATAAAAGAGATATTCAAAACAACTCTAACTATTATAATATTAAACTCTTGAGTTATATTATGAAACTTTAGGAGAGAGTAATTGAGCATAGGTTAAGATTCAATATAAAAATATCAAAGAATCAATTTGATTTTATGCTAGTAAAATTGACCATAAAAGCTATTTTTGTCCTTAGGAGGTTAATAGAGAAGTATAAAGAAAAAAGACAGGATTTTTATTTTATTTTTATTGATTGAGAAAAAGCAAATGATAGAGCTGTTAGAAAAATTTTATGATGTGTTAGAAAAGAAAGAAATACCCATTCATTATAAACGTAATAAAATACATGTATAATGAAGCAGTTACTAGTGTAAGAGTTATTGGCTGTAATACCAATAAATTTTTAATTACAATAGGTTTACATCAAGGATCTGTTCTTGGTCTTTACTTTTTTGCATTAGTTATGATTGAACTTATTAGATATATTCAGGATGGTATTCATGGTCCATATAATGTGCAGATGATATAATACTAGTAGATAAAACTAAGGTAAGGGTTAATCGTAAGTTGAAATTATGGAGAAATGTGTTAGAATCTAAAGATTTTAAGGTAAGTAGGATAGAGATAGAATATATAGAATGCAATTTTCGTACAATTAGAAATGAAGATGAATGTGGAGTAAAAAATGACGATCATGAAGTTAGTAAAAGTAATCATTTTTTATATGTAGGATCCTTTATTCATAAGAAAGGAAAGATTGATGATAATATTATCAATATGATTAAAGCAGGTTTGATGAAATAAAGAAGTGTAATCAGAATATTATGTGATCGTAAAAGCAAAAATTTTATAAGACAAACTAGCTATATTTTATGGTATGAGATATTGGACGGTTAGAAAATTATATGTACATAAGATAAATATGGTTGAAATGAGAATGTTGAGATGAATGCATGGTAATGAAAAAAATATAAAATAAGAAATGAAGTCATTCATAAAAAAAAGAAGGTAGGTTCAATTAAGAACAACTTGAGAAAAGGACCACTTAAATGGTTAGAGCATTTGCAATGTAGATTTAGAGATGCACTAGTATGAAGAAGTGATTTGGTACATATAAAAGGAAAAAGAAATAAACATAGGTCAAAAATTACCTATGAGAAAGTGATAAAGAAGGATTTAATATCTTTGCATTTTACAGAAAATATGACTCTAAACCAAGCAGAATAGAGAAAAAGGATTCATGTAGCCAATTCCAATGAGTTTGAGATTTAGGCTTTTTATTGCTGTTGAAAGGAGGATAGGGAGCTGGAAAGCTGGAGATTTGATTGGGAAGATATGAAGGATTATATTACTAGAATCTAATGACAACATTTTTGAGCTAGCAACAGGGCCAATTTGGTTTGGTGTGCCCTCGTGTGCTCTCTGATGCAATTGTACATCTTTATAAACCATATTGCAATCAAACTAGCAAGTTCATGATTACTCTCCTTTATTGAGTCTTAGGAGCCATATATTTAAACCCTTTGGGATAAGGTTAAATATTTTCTGTTTCCTGGTGACTTTTACATGTAATTTTAGGACTACTAGTAGCCCAGTGGGTTTTGGAGTCTTATTTTAGGAAATATTAGCATGTTGGGTTATACTTCAGGTCTAGTGAATGATAGTTGGATAGCAATGTGGGAGAATTCCATCATGGGAACATGTGCAAGACTTGTTTTCATTTTAGGAGTACTCCAAGTAACTTATTTGGTGAACTTTTAGTCACAAACCTCTGTTATTCTTGATTTGAGGTGGTTATGGGGGTTATATGATAGTATAATTATAGGGTTCAAAAAAAAAAAAAAAAACCAGTGTAATTCGAGTTTTAACAAAATATTGAACCTTAATTGCTTAGCAATTATAATGAGGTCATAACTATGCCTTCTTTGCGTATGTTTTAAATTTGCTAATAGCCTCCAATATAAATTGGGATTTTTTAGATTACTTGTAATGAATACATGTTTGCTGTATGCTTGTAGCATTTCAAGGGCTCTTGAATGATCTCTGAGTTTACTGAGAGTACTGCTACAAGAATTATTGTTCTTTTTGTTTCTGGTGCTCTCAGCCATTCATTTAGGATTACTGGAGTTTATCATGATGCAGTCTATCATCTTCTGAATTTTTAAGGGATGTCTGCATTATTATTCTAGTGTGATGTTTTGGCTTTCTTTGTTTCTTTCTTTTATTCTTTTGAAGTATCATCATGGTGTTTGTTTTTAGTATGTAGGATTATTTTGGTTTTTCAGGGTGCTGTATATCCTAATGCCAGCCTAATTACTGATATGGAGACGTGGTAGTTGCATCTTCATTCTGTCTAGCATTTAACAAATATTAGCTTTAATAGTGGATTTAATGTGTCAAATATTTCTGTTAAAAATGGCCTAGATTGATATGAAATACAAGCAAAAGTGCTAATACTGATAAAGATTATCATATTCCTTGTGTTGACACTAATACTAATGTCGCTATGGAAAGAAATGTCAAGACTCTTTCCAATTCTAGGCATAATTGTTTGATAATTGTAATCTAATGTTGATGATAGTTTATAAAGTTTTAGAGTAGATAGGGCTCGCCACCTGCATAGATTTAAACAGGTCACTGGGAAAATTTTATATTTGGATGGATGTATGGACAGAATTGGCTCATGAGACTCACTTTAGGTGAAATGTGGATGGATTAAATGATGATTATGGATACTGAAACAGTATTATTGGAATGATGGATCTTCTGTCCAAAATAAAGAGAAAAGCAACCTAATTATGTCCCTATCTTGCTAGATTGTGGAGACATGGAAAAGCTTTGAAAGAAGAAATTGACAAAGAAGAAATGTATACCCCTTGTCATTTGGGCAAGAAAGGCAGAATTCAATTCTGGTTGGAGTCAGCTGTTAGGAGGCCGAGTGGGTATAGTCTAGAAAGGTAGTGATTAGCCCCTCCTAATCTGTGTGTGTGTGTGTGTGTGTGTGAGAGAGAGAGAGAGAGAGAGATGGCCTTCTCCATTCAAAAATTACAATTGAAGAGGTTTGATGTGGTAAGAAAGAGGAACAATGTCAAAAGTGTTCTGTCTTTTTCTAAATATTTTGCACTTCATGCTTTGGAAGTTGGAAATCAAGGAATGCATATCGTGTTTGATTGGACATGTATAACATATTGTAACATTTCATAGTGTCCTGCAAGAATGCGGAGACTTACACAAGGTGGTTATTTTCATGATATGTAAAAAGATATCACTGGCAGTATTCAAATCAGAAAGAAAAGACAATACTCTTTCTGACTGTATAAAATTGAGAAGGATCAGAAATAGGATAGTATTCACTTCTGCTTTTATTTGGAAGATAAAAATATGGATATAGATATTATTTGGATGCTACTTTGTTTTAAAAAGATGTGGATATGTATCAAAAATTAGTGATATCCACATTTGTTCAAATAAAGTATTGAATATAAATTGGATATGAGCAATTTCTGAACTTGTTTGAAACAAGTGGTGGTACAAAATTTCTTTTGGTGAATTCACATATAAATTGAATAATATCTATAGTCATTTCAACAGATACATAATCTTAGTGGGTGAACATAATTCCACTTCATATTTTCTTAATTCAAACCAAGCATATGTCTTCAACTTTCTTTTACGATTTTTTGAGACATTCAATCGATTGTACAAGGAACCACAAAGAGATCCTTGCATCCACTTAAATCATTACCTTTTTAGTGAATCATATCATCCTTTTTAGCTTTTTTAAATTTCACCCTTTGGGTTAAAAGGCTCACTATTAAAATTTTAAAAATGTAACCCCATTTGGAGTTCTTGATGTCACTGTATGGAAAACGTTCGAAGATATATTGATGATGTCACTTGATAAACCCCATTTGAAGTTCTTGAGGGACATACTGGACTAACAAGGATGGATGGGGAAAAAGGATAGAGATCAGATGTCTGAAAATTTTAGGTGTTGCTTTTATTTGTCAAATACAAATACACATACAGATTTTAGGTGGATGCTGAAATTTGTGCTTGATTCTGGATAGAATCAGGTATCATCTAATCAGTTCTCTTTGTTTTGACTATCTAACTAGAATTTGTTGCATATGATATTTTTTCAGCTTAACTAAACCTACTAACTTTGGTGCATTTAACTATCCATTTTACTGATCTGATCAATCAGGTCATAACCTGGTTGCGACATATATTTAACTTAAATTTATGGGTTAAGTTATGCTTCCGAATCTTTGTTAGAGCTTGACCAAATAATTTGTGAGGATATTTGAAATTTTTGCACCAGCATTTCCTTTTATTGTATTATCGTCAGACCTTTGCATGGAAGGAATTTCAAATTAGTGCTGCCTGTTTATAGTTTGTAGTCATGGATTGTAACTCCCACCTCTAAGAGTGAATCTCGAATAAAACTTGTTGCTAAGATAACCATTTCTCACTTGCTGTTAGTAAAGCATACAATTTTAATCATGTATGAGCAATCTCATCACTAAAATGATACCATCAATAAATGAATCTGTTTTAATTACCACTGGCTCAGATAATTTCAGCTCTGTCAGTTTGGCAGTTACAAGCTTGTTTTTTACCTGTTTCAGTCTAAAAAGTTTTTAAAAAATGCTAATTAATAGAAAAATCAGAAGATGGTTAAATTAAGAACATGATTTTCTGTTTTGGGATATATTGAGGTTCTTTGAGTGCATATTGTATAGGTGGCTTTATGCTGGAACAATTGAAAATTTTCAATACTGAAAGGTTCAAAGAACGTTTTCCACATCATTCTAGTGTTTATATGTAGTTTTATTGTTTGATAACAAATTAAAATTAAACTGTATGTATATGAGATATTAGCGAGGGCACCAGAGGACAAAATCCAGATCCAACACCCTAGTATTTCATTGAATTGATCTGATGGGTCATTTCAGGCATTGGATCAATACACACCATTATGGTGTCTGCAATTTGTTAGCATTTGAAGGCAGATTTAGAGTTGGAGGCATTTGACATTCCAATTTAAATATCAGAGCATCAAATGGCCATAACTTAGCGTCAGATGCTCTTGAGTGTCCATTTGTGAGTTCGAGTCAAGTTAGTCATTCCTTTTGCTTGATTTCATCATGCATCAAATTTTAAGGCACGTGGCATCTAGTGTTCCAATCTATATGTTAGAGTATCAAACACCTATAGCTTAGTGTCAAATAATCTGGAGTGTGCATTTGTGATTTTGAGTGTCATTCTGTTTGTTTGATTTCATAATGCATCAATTTTTAAGGCACTTGATATCTCTTGTTCCCATTTGCATGTTAGTGCATCAAACGCCCATAGCTTAGTGTTGGATGCTTTAGAGTGTCAATTTTGAGTGGAGTTGGTCCTTCCTTTTGTTTGATTTCATAACACGTCAAGTTTTAATGCACACATCATTTAACATTCCAACCTATATGTTAGAGCATCAAACACCCATAGCTTAGTCTCGAATGCTCTAGATTGTCCATTTGTGAGTCTATGGTTGATTTCAAACATCCCCATGTTGATTGGAGTAGAGTTTCCACTAAGATGATACATTTTGGGCTTCGGGCTGATTTTAGGCCTGAAATAATTTTGCAGGGTTAGGCCTGAGCTCCATTGGAGCTTGATTTTATCCAACTTGGAACTAAAGGAGCCTGACCCTCGCATGGCCTAGGCATGGTAGCAAAGAGAGGGTGTGGATCAGAGGGGGAAGCGAGAGCAACAAGAAGGGAGAGAGGGGTGATTGGCTTTTGTGGGGGGGGGGGGGGGGGGGCGCGCGTTGGGGGCTGAGAGAGAGAGTGAGAGAGGCAAATTGAGGTGGAGATACGAAAGAGGATGCGACTGTGCGATTGGAAGGGTAACAAGGGGGTAGAAAAAGGTTAGGGTGTTGAGATGGGCTTGGTTTGGTCTATTATGAGTTCTATAACCCAAACTTGAACCGTCAAGCTGGAGCCCTAAACCTAAAGCGAAGCTAGCTATGCTTGACAGGCCTTAGGCTGGCCCTGGCCCCACTTCCTACCTAAGGCACTGTTGAGTGCTGACCTATTTATGATTTCTAGGACATTATGGATAGCTATGTACTCTTCACAATTTTTGTAGTGAACTCAAATTAAGCTTCGAGTTCTGATGCAAGGCAATTGAAGAAAAATTACAGTGAGGTTGCGGATTCAAGAGGAGGGCTTTGTGAGAGGTTGGACTCTTTCACTCAAGGCCCAGTGAAGACTATATGTGTGAGACTGAAGGTTGGGAAGGAATGGAAGGTGCAGTTATTTCATTTATGTCATGAGGTGGACCTTAAAATTCATGTAGTTGTCCTTTCAACTTTTGTTTATCCTTTATGTTCCATTGTTTAACTTCAACCTTTCCCTTTGATTCATTTAGCTGCCTAAATTGTCCTAGTTTTAGTCGTACTTTGACATTGTGAGAAAGGTGGACCTCATCCTTACCTGCATCAAATTGCCAAACCTGTGTTGAAAACTCAAGTTCCACATTGCAATGCTTCTATATTATCTCAAGACTTGCAAAATCTCAATAAAATTTTTCTTATACTTCAAGAGGATAAGATTTATAATTCTACTGGAAAAAAAGAGGATAAAGTTTAAAAGAGTTGCTCGAAGTGGCTGTATGTACAATTTATTTGATCTCATAAGTCAGTTTTCACCAAATTCACATTGGCTTTAGCCAAAACCAAGACATTAGTTTTGATTTCAGATCTGATGAAACTTATAACATTATGGTAGGAGTGCTAAGGTAAACAAGAGCTACTACAGGATTTGATGGATGCATTAAAAAAATATATATATTTTGCTTATAGCTCAAAGTTTCATTGGGAAAAAGGGAGGAAGTGCAACTTATGAGCGACTTCAGCAAAATAATTTCATGATTGTGCTTTTACAGTACAGCTGCTTCTGGCCTCTGAACTTATATGCCAACTCTTCTTTTGAAAGGAAAATTTTGTAAATAATGGATTCTGGAAAGAGAGGAGCAGACTATTTGTGCGGACCTGGAACAATCCATTGCATAGAAGGATTCCTGGACAACTATGTTGCGGAGGCGTCTTTGTAGAGGCAAGAGAGATGCTACACTGCAATGCTTCAATAAGATGCGTCATCTCCTGTCATATTTTACGTTCTTTGTAATGAATGGTGGCTTGGACCATGTGGATCACGAATATGCCTTGCCCATTAAATGGCATACTTTTTCTAGCCATCATTTTTCAGACCAGATTAGACCTGGTCATATCATAAAAATAGGTTTTTACTAGATTATCTCCAATTCTTCTGAATTTTTGACTGATTACAAAGTAGATATGATGTTGTAAATCTTTTAGGAAAGACATTTTTCTCAAAATGCTATATATCCAATGGCCAAGAATGATGGACCTTGTGTGGAGCAGTGATCAGCAGTTATGATAATTTGACGCATTGTTAATTTACCACAAATGAATATTTGCTTGTAATCAATGAAAATGATAATCCTTGCTGTTTTTTTTTTTTTATTTTACAATCCTGTTGTCTACTTTGATCTAGGTGTAGGATTCTCAAACTTTGATCCAGTAGAGATCTCTCCAAGTTTGGGAACAATTCTCATTCTATAGTTAGCATGCAAGTTTATATGATGCTTCAAAAAAACACGTGACAACTACAAATGTAGTTGATTCAGCTTTAATATCATGTTTACTGTTTTATAATCTATTGCGAAGTACCGAACTTAATTATTATTTATTTATTTATTTCTTGATGGATATTTCATAAGCATCCACGATCAAGTATTATCAGCTTTCCAAGTTGGAGATTGGTGCTAGAATCAAGATGCCAGAAACCGTAAAGTTAGTATTAGATGTTCTCCTCTCCCTCCCCCCCTCTCTCTCTCTCTCTCTCTCTCTCTCTTTTCCTGTCAGCCTTTTGTTTTCCCTGTTTGCTGCAGTTTTGGGAGGCGGGCTTGGTGGGGGAGGAAATGAATGCTGGGATCTTTTTATCCATGAAGGATCATGATTCGTATGGTATGTGGAAGCTAATATTTGAGGATTCAGAAGTTTGAAGTTCAGTGACTTGATATAGTTTGAACATTTGCATGACTGTTTTTTAGAAGGGAATTTTAAGTGTTTATTGGGAAAATTTTATATTCTGCCAATAATTAAATGGTTGATGGGTTTCTGGATATACAAATGGAAATTTTCTTGAGAATTTTTTCAAGTTCTGCATAAGGGATGGATCTTAAGGATTTTATCATGCATCGTCATGGTTTGAGAAGGCAGAATGGTGCAAAAGATTGTGTCAGAGACCACTGAACAAATTAGTTACTAACACGTGGGGATAGTGTTTCTGAAGAAATCAGATCAATGAACATGGTGTAATAGATAGAAATTCATGCTTGCATCTCTGTGCTGTACTAGAAGAACTTGTTTATGGTTGATATAGCACGTCATTGAAGTGGCCTACTTATTCTTTTTGATTTTCATTTACACATTTCGCTCTCTTCTGCTCCTTTCTTCTAGTTCCTTGGCTTTCTATGTCGTTCATTGGCATATTCAATGGATATTCAGTCAAAATTCGTGACAGCTATCAGGAATATCATTTGTATTTCCTATGAGATCTCGGCAGAAAATTGTCACGTAACAACAAAAATAATTTCATTATATGTATAACCATATATTATTAAGGAGATTATCTCTTCTGAAATTGCACTACTCCATCAAGATGTTAGTGCACAAATTATGTTATGTAGCAGTGTTTCATGTTTGTAGTTACTAAGAAATGCACAGAATGTTCTAATACACTTTTCAAGGACTTGATCTTATACTGTCAATTTGCATGTTCTATCGGTACTGCTCCCTGAACTTTGATGCTGCTTATATCTCACCAACAGACATCCTACTGTCCGTAAATAGAGAGAATTGCTTTCTTTTTCTCCGTTCAAAAATTATGTATCCTGATGACGATGAGGAGTCGGGGAAGGTGACCGAAGAAGAAAATCTAGTATGCATCCTTCCCTTCAACAATCAGTTGTAACAAGATTATAATCAAGGGAACATACATGAGAGTTGTTCATATGCTGGTGGGAAAGGCAGATTGCATTTATCTTGGTAGATATGCTATGTGATACAAATTTTGATTTCTGGCCTATTCTTGTACTTTTGATGAGAGTTTTTATATGGAGAACCGAGGAAATGAGAAAAGATTAGACCTTTAGCAACACAGCCAGAACCTTTGGTCCTCCTGTGAACGGACATCATGAAGAATGTCGAGGAAGATGTTCTCATTACAAGGTATGCAGAGTTTTGAGTGAGGATTGAATTCATACTCCTCCCGAGCTTGATCTAGCAATGCCTGGAACAATGGATGCTCAAGAAAGGTGATTCTAATGACGAACCTCTTGCATTCTTCTCCCACATACACAACCAGGTGGCCCCTGGGGACGTCTTTTGGAATGGTCTGCTCTTCCTGGAAGCAAGTGAAGAGAGCGCATTGGGATCGTTCATTTGTTGCACAAATCAAGAGCTCGTTGTTGGCCTTCTTCCATTTTCCCAGGAAGGCCCTGAGGATACTTCCTCTAAGCATCTTCATGCTGAAAAAAAAAAAAAAAAAAAACGAGAATTATCTTGTATGAGAACCCCCCAAGATCCAATGTGTTTATATATTGTTTGGTGCTAGGGTGTTGGAGCATTCAATGAAAGGGGAACCACATAGGGATAAGAATGATAGCTAGAAGCGAACCGTAGAATCTTTGGTTGCATTTTGAAGGCTAGTTGGAAATAGTAAAAGTATTCCTTGAATTTTCCAAAAAATTCAGAGAATATCGTTATGTTTTTATTTGCTAGAATCATTTCCCGAATTACTTGACGTAATTAAATTAATAAGAATTGTATGAGTATGCATGAATTTTATGAGTCATTCATGAATTGTTCACATACTTAAAGAAACACTTTATTATTTTGTTCATGATTATCGTCTCTTTCATGATTGAATGCTTAAATATATCAGTAATTCTGTCCAACTTGTGACGATTTTTCTTACTAGTTTTGGAATCCAAATATTTGACCTCATATCCCTAAAAAAAAAAAAAAATCTGTGATCTCGGACAAACCGTTTCCAGAGTTGTGGCTTTGATGCAAATTATGTGTTTTATGAGCTAGATCTGGAACACTAAATTAAACAATGAATAGACTTCGTCGATGGTAGGTTAAGTTGGAGGTTGGAGGTTTTACGGGGCGTTCTCCCCGTATTGGAATGTTTTAGAATTCGTGGTGATAAATGCGATCTCGGTGTTAGACGCATGCATGCATGATGGATAGCCATAGGATCCATCCGATGAATCTGGAATAACTGACTCCATCTCGAAACTCTCAAAAATATTGATTTCAGACCCTTGACTACTGTAAAGAGGATAAGGTATCCAGAAGAACAGGGACGGGTCCGCATTGGATGGAGTGCTGCTGCATTCATTTTTAATTGCTGGAGAAGGAACCAACTCTCTTCCAACTTTAGCTAACTCTTCTTGTTATTATTTATTTAATAACTCTACCTCCCCTCCTATCCCTTTCCTATACGCCTGTGGATAAGGCGGCTCTTGTACTGACTCCTCTCCTCATTGGACCATTCAATTCAATTACCTGAGGGTTCTCGCGCCGATGATGCTTCAAACATTTAAAGCATTTCACTCGATCATTTCATTTGAGAGTGAGATATGTCTCTGCTTTGAGAACTCGTGCCACACCACAGTTTGTGGCCACGGATCATCATTGGAATATTCGAATCTATCCACTTTGCAAAGAACTTGGGGAAGCATAAAAGCTAAAGCATGAAAGCTACTGTAATGACTCATGTCACATACCATACCATGCAGGGAGAAATATGGATGCCTGTTTGTAGACAATCAATCACAACTTTTCTAGTATGTTGGCGTTGCGCTTCTCAAGATATTCTAGTTTTGCTCAACACTCAAGAGGAATGGAATATTCTAGGTGGCCTTGAATTCACAAATAGATGAGATATGACTCCAAGTTACTGGCTCAAGCTGATGTTTTGAAAATTCTTGCAATAATTGGTATCTTGGATATTCACAAGTATTGAAGCGTTGCTGATTATAAACTTCGTTCATTTACTTTATTTCTTCTACTTCTATTTCTTCTTGAGCTATTTTCATTTAATCTTTTTACTTTATTATTATTAGTATAGATACAAGGGTATTATGTTTTCTATGCATAAAAGGAAGGATTAGATTTTTTTCATCAAAATTAAAGTAGATGCATCAGCTCCAAAAAGGAAAAAAAAAAAAGAAAAAAAAAGAAAAAAAGAAAAAAAAAATTGCAGTAGATTCCTTTTCATTCATCACGTATCATTTGTCTTTTATATATATATATATATAGACTTATTTCTTAAATCAGTTCATCATTTTGCGCAACTGAAGTGGAATACGCATCTTATCCTCGACAAGGGCAGGTCCTTTTGAGCTAAAATGACAAGTCTCGAATTCATACACAGACGCAGTCCCTAGCGCTCGTGTCACGTTAGATGTGGGCACCTCTTGAAATGGTCCTCACTTGGCCAAAAAATCCTCTGTTAGCTGAGTCAAGACGTAAATTTTAAAGCTTGTTGACTACATTTATTTTATTATAAAAATTCAGCTATTCTATTTTCTTAATATTTTTTTTTTAAAAAAAATAAACTTTGATTTAATATATTAAAGATATAAGTCTCTACTTAATATTATATTTAATGCTGTTTCATAATTTTTAGTCTGAGCACCTACTTTTACTTTTCTATGACAAGAAATTAATTATTTGATGTTACAACTGCTAATAACGATGGCTGAAATATCCATAATTGAGGAACAAATAAAGGTTTAATCGTTCTATGACCAATTTGAGGCTATCACTTTTATATTATCACATCAAGGTCACTTTAACCCCTTTCTTTTTCAAAGAAAGTTTGCACACTTGATGTGGAACCGGCAACTTCTATTGGTTCACTTCAATTTTAGGCAAAGGTAACACAGGAAATGACAAGAGATCTTTTTCTTTTCTTTTCTTTTCTTTTTTTTTCAAAGAAAAAAAAAAGAGAAACGCCACTTCAAGTTATTTGAGGTTTTTCTCACCGCAATCAATGCTTTATGAAATTTATATAAGAAAAAAAATTTCTCAAGAAAAAAAAATTATGATATTTAATATAAATTATTTTAATTATGAAGAAAAGATATAAAAATTTAGAAATTTAATTCAGTACATCGAATAACCGAATCAGACTGGAAACTTTTGAAAGTCTAAATTTACTTAAATAATGATAATTTTTTTAAGCTTATGATTGTAATGCGCTAAAAAATTAGAATCAAATTTTACCATTTAGGCCTTCGAATAAGTTGATTAAAATAGAAAAAGAAAGAAAGAATTCAACTGAGTACGTCTGTTAATTTTAATTTAAGTAAAAATAATTTAAAGTTAATATAAATATATATATATATATATATATATATATATATATATATATATTATTGTCAACTTCAAAGGGTTAATTTATGCTTTCAGTTGACGCCAAAAAGATCAGAAGAAAGCTAGTGGCCGGCACAGTCACTTATGTACCGAAAAATTGTCTTACTTTATAATCCACATAGACTCTATTAGGACAAGATCTTATCAAGAATCTCTGCTTCCCAGCATCTTTTTCAGCACTATTAAAATAACAAGATGGCTCTTAGGCTCTATAAGTAAATATTTGATTAGTTACTAAAAAAAAAAAAAATCTGAAGAGAAAAAACATATGCCTAAGAAAAAAAAAAAAAAAAGTTATTTGATGGAACTAGCATCTGGACTACTGTGGATGGACATTTGGGTTGCCACTTGGGTGGATTGGATCAGGTCAGGCCAATGCTTCTCCAAATGAAATTTGAGGTGACATGGATTGTAATTGAACTCAAGTTTATTTCATATTGGAATGAGATGCAAAGTTCTGTTCACCTATTGGACCTCCTTCAACTTTTCTTCTGGTTATTGAGTTTATTTTTCAATCGAAAGAAATCTTCCTACCATGGCAGTGAACATCGAGACCTTGCTGCAATGGAGAGAATGGGAGTAAAACATAAAACAACAGATGAGATGATTGCAGCTTGGACCTGTTCATTTGCCAACCCAAGCCCAATCTCAGCACAAAATCCACCAGCCCAAGTCCAACACAACCACAACTACAAATATTTCAATCCGAAGCATTGGGGTGACAGAAAACATGACTGAGTTTTGTTGCAAATCGTACTGTTTGTCGAGACACATGACGTGGAAATTCGCTCTAAAAGGCAAGCAAACACAGCGAAAGTGGCTTCATAATTTGGGTCCTAGGTTCATGGTCCCTTTGAAACATGATAAAAGTTCAGCTGGACCCCAACCCTAAGATAAGATGATAGACCGAATTCATCATTGATATGGGGGTCCAGCAAACGAAAAGCCAACCCTACCATACCACTGACTGATGATGGCCAACAAGCTCAACATGACGTTTACTCTGCTGGCTTTTTCTCTCGCAGAGTGAAACTATTTCCATAACAAATGGTTGAAAAAAGTGCACTCCTCTCCCCACCTATCTCCATCAAGTCCCCTCCCATGCTCACAAGCATCCAAGAAGAATGAACTTTCTCATGACTTGGAAGACAAAATGTGGAAAAGAGGTCAATTAATTCATCCATTTCCTCACCAAGTAGGTGAAGATGCTTTCATGGCTTTCATTGATAGGATCAGGTCATGAAGTGCCTTTCAAATATTTATCATGATGATTTTGATGCTTGAAGAGATGGATCTCTGTAACTTGTTGCTTGAACAAGATTTTTATATGAGACCCTGTGCGGCATGGTGAAGATTTTTGTTTTTTTTTTTTTTGGGTTGTTATCTCTCAAATTGAGATGATGCTAGAGGATGAACATCAGCTTCAAAGATGGTGGTATATAAGGACGCATGGGGCGTGACGCTCAGGTCAAATTCAATCTTAGCATCAAGACAAATGAACATGGACATGGACATGGACAGGGCTAAGCAATAATAGAGTTATAAAAATTTACATCTTAATGATTAAGGGTTTTTAAGTAGTTGGTCATGGAAGATGACAGGGACACAGAGAAAGGATATATTTTTGTTGCTTTCTTTCGAAAAAAAAAAAAAAAAAAAAGTATTTTTTATTTACTGAATGCAACATATGAGTTTTTTCTTTTAAAAACATGTAAGTACTTAATTTGAAATAATGGACAGCAATAACATCGAAACATAGAATATCTTCTTATATAGAGATAAGATACAACTATAAATAAGATCTATCACCATAACATTCTTGTGAATAATCGATATGCCAATTGATTTTGATTCAGTATGTATTATACTGATTTGTATCATTCGATACCAACTCGTACCATTCGATACCAATTAGTTAAAAATAAAAAAAATAAAATCTTATCGATATGAGATGCATATTGATCAGTATTATATCGAATTAGTAACATATTGAGCATCAGATTCTCTTATAAGCCAAGTAACAAATCTATCCCATAGCATATGTTGGTGTGAGTGTCCTTTTAACAACCTAACTCCTATTCTTAATTTGGATACTAAAGGTGTAGCCTTTTTTCACTACTTTTAGATCTTCTCTTTTATTAAAAAAATTATATCCGTACAGTTCTCTTGATGCTGGTTTTGGAAACCTTATCCGAGTTAAGTTTTGTAAGAAAAACAAAAAACAAAGGTAACATTATGTATGTGAATATCTTAGGGAAAAAAAAAAAAAAAAAGAAGTGTTGTTTGTGAAGCAAACAAAGGCTTTGCTTCTCCAAGGTTGATGCCAGATATCAGGTTAATTTAAGATAAAGATGGATCAGGCTCAAAAAGTGAAGCTCTTGCTTTGAAGGGGATTAAAGAAAGCCAACTTATCTGGCCCATCGTCTCCTGATATGATCAATATCCTATCCAAAACATGAAACATCAATATGTTTCCTCTAAGTGAATCCTATCACACACTTCACCTGTCCTAATCGCAACCTTATCCATGCACTCTGCACATCATATGTTCTTTATTATGAGACACTGTTACCCATTTGCTGATTGCTCGCTCTCTATTTTGGTGGTCAGCTGCAGTGCCAGCCATAAATTATTAAAATGTGTGAGATGCCTAATCACATATCCATCATATGAGTACAGATTACAGACATTGATGTGCATGCATTATATGCGTCTAATTATGTGATGCATGGCCCCATCATTTTATTGTAACATGAGATGGTCCAACGAGCATGTTTCCTGCTTTTTTTTTTTTTTTTTGATGACAAAAAAATTTTAGCATATTTTCAATCAGATTCTTTTCTTCTCAGGTGATTGCTTGCAAAATTCTTTTCTTCTTGAACTCCTAAGCTTATTTTCTCAAAATTTTGCTATTGAGAGACACTCCGCTCTTCTTTTTATTTTTTGCTTTTTAAATATCTTTTGTATATTCTTCTTTGCTCTATATTCCTGTTCTCAAGGGAAGTTCTCTCCCTTTATTTACAGTTAAAAAATTTATCATATTGTGTATATATATATATATATATTAATTTTATTAGTAAGGCAAAAAATAATTGAGGCTTAAAATGGGTGTAGCTGTGGATGAAAGTTTGCTGCCACCATGCGGTAGTTAAGGTTATTAGCAGCACTCATGCTCTCGGATCAAAGCCTTAAAAATTATATATATATATATATATATATATAAAGAATCTAACTCTTTCTGTCCCTTAAAATTTTGCCTCCTAGCTTACGAGTCGATGATATCCCATCCGAGAACACTTCAGCCATGCCCCTCGTTTGAGGGAACCCATCGAGTCCCCGCTCGAAGATTGAAGAGGGGGGGGGGAACCTTTTGCCACCTTTATTCGGAGGGGCCACCATGTACGATATGAAAGCATTGGGCCGAAGTTCCATCAAAGAAAATGAATAAATAAATAAAAAAATAAAGAAAACGTTGGGTCGGAACAGAGTGGACACCATCATGTGACCGTCCGTCTATAGTGCGCGATTTTAAAATTTGGAAGTCGGCGAAGATGGATGGAGATGGCATTGATTGTTTGGTACGGATCCCTTTCGGTGCACGCTGTTGATGGTGGCTTCTTGAAACGGTGCATTTGCGCACATCGATTCATTGAGTTACATCGTAGCCTTAGCTCAGTCGGTTGGTCTCTTTTACTTCACTTTAAAACAAAAAAAAAAAAAAAGAAAAAAAAAAAGTTAGCATCTCTTTCCATCCAAAAAGAATATATATATATTTACATATATTTATGTATTTATCAATCATAAAATGGAGTGAAGAAAATTAGACAGATTAGTCATCTAAATATAATATATCTATGAACGGTCATTTTCATAATCGTTTATCCATTTATTTATATATTTATAATAATAACAATAAAATTTTAAACGAAAAGAAGTTGAGAAAAATTTATTTCTCATAATTTTAAAACATGAAAATCTTTAGAAGAATAAAAAAAAAGCTGCTAGAATTTTTATGATTAATTTATGATCAAATCATCTCACCGATAGGTATGAAGCCAAATACTCAATAAAAATTAATTCAATCATATTTTTATCTTATATAAGCGTAGTTATGATTGAAATTAGGTCATCCATCAGTACGGAGAATATAGACACTTCAATGTCATGCCTTGTCTCCTTTTATGCAAAAGCCTTCAAAAAAAAAAAAATTAGAGAGTTATCTGGACTAATCAAACCTTAGGTTTTTTTTTTAATCAATCAAAAGAAACATAACCAAGCATATATCGAAACAAGAAAATTTTGGTCGGTGGTTATGACGTGAGTCATTATAACCCTTTAAATTCTAATCAAGTTTCTTCAGAGTTGGCGGACTGCATATATATATATATATATATATATATATATATATATAATGGCAACCACCAAAGGCCAAAGCTGAGGCTAGATCTAACAGATACTTATCAGATGCTAGCCAAAGGAGACACTAAATACTTTGCATCATCTGGTATTATTCGACTTTGGAATGCATATGGCACTGGTTCTTTACGGTCGCCTTATTGTTGGACTTTTAGTCATATCCTTCTCTTAAAAAATACAATTCTCAAACCCCCCTGACATGTGTAGGTCTGTGTGTGTGTGTGAGAGAGAGAGAGAGAGAAAGGAGATTGATCAATTATTTGAAGCGTCCTTCAACTTGATGTGATATACTTAATCAAAGGAAATTGAAGCCTAAATTCACGGAGGCATGCCTGGGATCGAGCGTGATTCCACTCTTTAAAAGAGTATCGTGCCAAAATAGAGTTGTTAAAGTACCTGATTTGATACGGAACCGCAGCTCCACATGGGAGGAACCCAGCACTTAACTCCTGCACTGTTACCTGCCCTAAAAAGGAATTGCAGCAGTGGCCCACCAGCATCGCTAGAGAATGCTCTGCCCACTCTTAGTCAGTTGTAGTGATATCATATAAAACGTCAAGTTGGTCGAAGGGAGACGCTATCCCGTGAGCTACCAGTCCTTGTTTAAAAAACTCGGGGAGGTTCGGCCATGGTAGGTAGAGATTCACATCCATGTTTTTATTGATTTGTTTGGAAAGGTTGTCTTCTCTTATTATAACTTATCCGGCAACCTGATCTCCAAATAGCTTTCCAAAGATGAATAATTTAGTGTTTAATAACAAGATTATAGGTTTATTTCATGATGTATATGCATAATAAAATTTTCATCATTCTTAAATTCATACGAATCTCAGAACTATCTTATTTATTTATTTATTTATTTATTTATTTTTATCTTTAAAATTTATGAACTGTATGAATTAAAAGATGAAAGGTTGATCGGATTTAGTTTTGATTGCATTCAAATGTAATCAAATTTATCTTTTTCTTTCTCTCTCTCTCTTTATATATATATATAGCACATTAAACTTGACCACATTCGAATATACTCAAACTTAAATCCAATCATTTTCTTCACCCTTAAATCCATACAATTCTTAAATTTTAAAGATGAAAAAGATATAAAAGATGAAATGGATTTTGGGACTTATGAACTGTATGAATTTAAGATTGAAAAAGATGATCGAATTCTGAACTTGATTATATTTTTGGATCCACATAATTCACTAATCTCAACGATAGAAAAGATGAAACGGTTTTAAAATTTGTGTAGATCAAGGATGACAAAGATGATCGAATCTCAATGTAAACAACTTTAGTTATATATATAACTAAAGTATAGTGGTATGGATACAAATCTAGCGCTTTAATTTTTCAGATGCATGACCCATGCATGTGTGAAAATTTGAAGATAAGTGTGGCATTAGAATGTTTTTCTTTTTTCTAATTAATTTTTTTTAATTATGTCAACCGTTAGACAATCAATCTATGATAGTGCCACTCTCCAAGCCCGTTGTATTTTTCATTTAATTATTTAGTTGGATCAGAAGAAACTTAAGGTTTAGAGACAGTGTGGATAGCTTAATTTTCAAATTTAGGAATTGCAAATTAGTGATTAATTAACTAGGAGGTTGATATCTAGATTATGTTGTATTAAATATTGATTTAAAACTTAAATGGTTGAGTTTGCTTAGTTGGCTTAACAGGATAGGCTCTATTACTGTTTAAGGTAAGAATCCTAGTGCATAATCAACTATGTGAATATAAATATTTTTAGTATTATATATTTATAAATAATGATTATGTATATTACGATATTATTTATTAATATAATGTTGAATAATGTTTAAATTTTGTAAGTAAATTATATATAATTAATTAATAATAATAACAATCAAGGCATTGAGCTAGTTGATCATGTGCTGAAACGTTATGTATGTGATTGTGATTACAATGATTAATCTATTATGGATTGAAATATGGTCATAATTAGTTTATGCATATGAGCTACCAACTTACCGATAAACAAAATAAATGTAATTATGATAGTTGGCCAATCATAGGCTAAGATATGTTTGTCGTTTGATTGGATTTCTGAGCTAATTGGCCACTGATAGAATGCAATGATTGTAATTATTATAGTTAGTATCTCACATACTGAGGTCAAGCCTAATTTAATGGAAGAAGATTGACCTCGTTAGATCCAACCCATATTAATAATTATAATAAAAATAATAAATATTTAAAAATTGGCATTGAATAAAGCATACGAGATGTATATTAAAAATGTTATTAGATATTGAATTGTGATTTAATAGTGTTGGAAGTTGTGAGATGAATTTTTGCAGACCAATTGGGAATATGAAACTAGATAATTGCTCCCTATTTATTATTCAATGGTTATGCATATATCTGCTAAAAGATACTATATATTATTCATGGTGATGCCCATGGATGAAGTTTCTTACAGTGTTGTCAGCTCATTTTATGATTCTATCTGTTTTTTTTTTTAAAAAAAAAAAATTGAGTCACAGGACACCTAATTTCACAGATCGTTTTCAGAATTTTGATGAGGAAATTAGCTGAAGTATTATATTTGGTATCAGATGTATTTAAATCAGGTATTCAGACACGTAATTATTAGTGAATTATTTAGCTCTTATGCTATTAGGTATCAGCATAGATTTGAACACCTTGCATGCTCTTTGGAGTTATGCCACGGCGTTTGCTCGACCTGAAAGAAGGCTCTCGAGCGTGATAGAAAAAGAAGAAATTATTTTTATATCATATTCCAAAGTAAAAGTATAAGAGTGATTTTAGCTTACGTATACTTTTATTTATTTAGTGGTGATAAAGAATAACAATGATGATGACACCATCATCCTTCCCCAGTCCACCTTGCAAAGTGTGATTGCTTGGATTTCTTAATTAATGCTTGGAAGAAATTTATGTGCGGAGATACGGGATGATTGAGTGGGGCATTATTCCGGGCAAATGAGTGATGTCAGTTTTACTTTTTTTTTTAAAAAAAAAAAAATATTAAGAGAATTCTCTACTTCTTAAACCAAAATTATAAATTTTATATTTATATGTTATATAAATAAGTTTTTTTTTTTTAAAAAAATACTGTATGAATGATGATCTTTTATTTTTATGACACGTCAAATATAATAACTTTCGCACACGATCTTAGGTTATAAAATATTTTAAAAAAATATGTTGCACCAACTGAACCCTAATGTCATGTGAAGTCATTGATGGCCGCTCAACAACTTTCATTTAGAAGCAAGCCCAAAGAGACACAATACAGTAGGTAAGGCAAGGATCGTGCTGAGTTATTAAGCCAATTAAAGAATGTGAAGAATACCTTTCGGAAATACATGCATGCTTCATGCACAAACAGATAAGGTGTATGGCTTCATGCCTTATCTCCTTCCTTCAAACGCATGGAAGCAAGATGATTTTGGACCACTCGGCACTCATCTCTTTTTCTATCAAAACAAAAGAATCAATCAATCCTCATAAATGTCATTAAAACTTTGTTCATATATATATATATATATATAAGTGGCACAAAATATAACAATCTCCTGCACAAATATATTCCCTCCTCTGCTCTCTATTAAATATGGTAGGAGGAGGTTGTCATAACATTATAAATAATACAAGTGACACATCACAACCATCTACCACACAACTTTATTCCTTGCTTGCTCTCCATTAAATGTGATAATAGATGGTTAGTGCAACTTTTGTGAAAGAGTTAATATAGTCCGTAAGATATTTGGTATCATATCAACGCAATATTAGACAAGGAATAAAGCGATTATAATCATTTTTCATGGTTGATAGCGTATCATCATTCTTCTAATAGTTGTTGGGCTTGCATATTTTCTTTGGAACACAATTTGTTGAGTCTACTCAAAGACAACGTTATATATTTTTTAACATTTTTTTTTGTTTCTGTTTCCAATCGTAGCTATATATATATATATTTTAATGTTATCACACATAAACCATTGAACATTCAACATCCAATGTTTGAACAAGCGACTTGGATGACCAGCCAACTCTGACAAGAGTTTTCTTACCACATGGTCCTCGTACCATGTTGGACTTGGGAATCCAAATGCCATTATATAAGGCAGGCATCCTATGCTAAACTGGCCCACAGATGTTAAATAATTAACAATTCTTTATGCTATTTTCAAAGAATAATAACTCGGTGTTTAAAATAAATTTTCTTTTTTTCTTTTTTTTTTTTTTGTTCTGCCAAATAATCAAAAACAGCTACAGAATACCTTGACGGGAAAAACCCAAAGAATGAACTTATATTCAAATTATTATTCTACTTCCTTTCTAAAGAATGGAAAAAAATAAAAAAAACTCTCTTCAAGAAATTATTCGCAGTGTAAAAAAGAATAAATCATCGCATAACATGGGAACAAGAAGCGAGGGGAAATAAGCAGAGACGCCTATCATCAATCAGGGGGTGGGACGGTCAAACTGATCCCCGACTGCCTTGGAAGGCAAGAAAGACGTACGCTTGTTTGGAGAGAAGGATGGCATAATCCATCGAATATGCCACCCATCCTTCTCTCTCCTCTCTGTCCTTTGGCCGGCTCCACCAAAGAAAGGAGAGCAAAGAAAAGGGCTGGAGAAATCCACCGAATTCCACAAGATTTTCCACGAAAACAAAAAAGCAAATTCCTCATCCCTTTCTCACCTGCATCTCCTTTGCAATATATCGCAAAATAAATAAATAAATAAATGAATAAATAAATAAATAGGACACCTTCCGATAATTATAACATATTCTCATTCCTTTTTTTTTAATATATACACCAACGGAAAAGAGATTAAAAGCCGGAAAAAAAAAAAAAAAAAAAAAAAAAGAGAAACGGCAACAGCAACAACAACAACAAAAACAACAACAAAAAGGAAGAAGATCCCAACTTTTCCAGCACGATTCAAAATCCTTCACCCATGCTCCGGACTCCTCCTAGAAACTTCTCAGCGCAAGCCGTATTCACAAAAAGAGCATATCAACATAGTATTCAGACGATCACTGTACGCGATAGCCGCTCTCATACTTTCTTTAGGTCGGTTCGTTCACTGCTCTCGCTGCTCCACCATTTATCCACGGATGCCCTGAAATTCTCGATTTTTTAATTTAAAAAAATGCAACAGAAGAGAATAAAAGCGGAGAAAATTTAAAAAAAAATTCTGAAAGATCGCCATAAATCCGAGTACCAAAACGTAACATCTTAGGAGTAAAGAAGGAAAAAAATCCGCAAGAAAGGATTTTTTTTTTTTTTTTTTTTTTTTTTTTGAGAGCCCCGAAAGCAGCAGGAATTTCAAGTATCGATCGAGATGGGAGGAAAAACCCTAGAAAAAGAGATCGGATGAAGAGAGAGAAGGGGATGGTATCGGAGGCTTACCGAGGACTTGCTCCGCCGAGAACCTTCGCGAGACGTCCTTGCAGAGCATCCGGCGGAGAAGATCCTTGGCCGCCGGTGAGACACCGTGGAAGTTCCGCGTCGGGAAGCGGAGGTTGGCGCGGAGCACCGCCTCGAAGATCTCGGCCGCCGTGTCGCCGTAGAATGGCGGGATCCCGGCCAGCATTATGTAGAGGACCACCCCGGCGCTCCAGACGTCCACCTTCTCGTCGTAGTCCCTCCCGGCCACCACCTCCGGCGCCACGTAGTAGGGCGTCCCCACCAGCCCCCTCATCGGCCGCCCGTCCCCGAAGCACTCCGCGGATCCGAAGTCCGCCAGCTTCAGCCGGCCCCGCCCGTCGAACAGCACGTTGTCCGGCTTGATGTCCCGGTGCGCCACCCCCCGCCGGTGGCACATCGCTATCGCCTCCATCAGCGGCGCCATCACCGCCGCAGCCTCCTTCTCCGACAGCGGCGCCCCCCGCCGGCTGATCTGGTCGAAGAGGTCCGGCTCGGGGCACAGCTCCATCACCACGTGGAGCCACGCCTCGTCCTCGTACACGGCGTGCACCTGCACGGCGTAGGGGTTCCCTGCGGCGGCGAGCTGGGCGATCTTGGCCTCCCGCTCGACGCACTCGCGGTCGACGTCGTCGGCGAGGAGGGTCTTCTCGATGGACTTGACGGCGAACTCCTCGCCAGTCTCCGCCGAGACGCACCGGTACACGGTGCCGAACCTGCCACGCCCGATCTCTGGTCCGATCTCGAAGTCCCTTCTCAGCTCCTCACTCATCGCTTTAACCTAGCGGTTTCTTACTCCTCTCAGGCTTACGCTTCGCCGGATCCTATATAGGGGCGGATTCGGTGTGATCCGATCGAATATTCGCTCCCCAGTTGGACGGCTATACGGACAGCGATGCTCGATCGGACGGCTCCGGACTCTTCGAGGACTGGAATCCGCTCTGGTGAGTCCGAAATTTACCTTCGTTCCCGAAACACCACTAATTTAATGTTTAATTAGCTAATAAATTAATAACTGTTTTACTACTGCTTTTCTGTTAAGAAACAACTCAGATTAGATTCGGCTCTTTTATTATTATCGACGAAGGTGGTATTCATATAATAATATAATCATAACGAGTCGGACCTGGGTTCACTAGTTAATCCGTTTGGTTTTAGCTTTGGAAGAGCGATGGGTTCCGGAAATCAGGGTCGTCCAGTTATAGTAGCCTTCATACGGACGGTTGGATGTGAGGGTCCGTGTAAGTTGGAGATAAGACCATACGAGACGGCGCCATCGTAACGGCTTCTGGCCGCTTGACGGAGGGAGAGGAACAGAGAAAAGTTCCGGACGAGTGAAGTACGAAAGGACGGATGGCCAAAGGATGGGAAGACACGTGGAAAGATGGATGGATGCGGACTACGTTTCGGAGACAAGGCCATGTGATGATGGGGTTCCAGCCGTTCTCGGAGACGGAGGACGCAACGCAAAAGTTAAGCCGGCCGGTTCTTGGTCCATAGATATATATATATTTATTTATTTACATATAAGCCACGCGATACGTTCGGTGAGCTATCGGCTGTGATCTGATAGGCAGGCTGATCGCAGGGATCCAGTTCACTCTCCGCCCATGGCTTTCTTCAGCTGCCTTTGCCTTGAAGTCATGGGGTTAAACTTATTTTATACTTTTTTTTTTTTATTTGAAGACTTTGTTCGGAGTGCGGTTGCGTCCAGGACGCACTTAGATTTTTATATTGCACAAAATAGATAGCCTATTTTTTTTTTTTTTAATTAGATCTATTACTTTGGATGATGAGAGTTAAGCGGTGTATGAGCTACATAGTGAACCCAGATTTTAACAGACCGCTGATCAATAGACCGAGCTATATATACATGGAGGAGGACTCCGTGATTTAAATTATGGACATCAAATTGTGTTAAAATTTAATAGAATATTATTAGTATTATTTGATTTAGTTGTGATAATTTTTCTTTAGTGGGGAAGTGTGAGAAATCTCGGTGCCTTATGTCGTGGAGGAATATGGAGGCGTGCAACGCCCGCAGGTTGAAAGTGGAGGTTCGGCACGCATTACTGATTAAAGATTCTTAATGAAAGTATAAGGAATCGGCATCAGCATCAGCATCAGCATCAGCATCGTCCATTAAATTTCTTTGACTTTTGGGAGGCTAGAGTATCAGACAACAGAACAGATTTATAATTTATTATATTTAAGTTATAAATAATAGTATCATGATGTAAGTTTAAGCTTGTTTCTTTTCACAAATAAGGTAGTCTAGTCGAGGATCCGAACCATGAAGGTCCCTTAAAATCAGATTGGACGGCTGAGGTGAGTTGGGGAATATTCCAATCTCCACTTATCCCCTAATAAGCAACTCCACTTTCTTTTTCTTTTTTTTATTTAAAAAAAAGATTAATTAATTATTTTTACTACTTTAATTGTTAGGAAGCTATCCATGGACTTCATGATTGAGTGATTTCCAGCAAGAAAGAAAGAAAAAAAAAAATTTTATTCGCATAAACTAATATATCTTAGTGAAATCAGCATTATATAATTATTGAGTTCTCAGTACTCTTTTGTATTTAAAAATCATATACATGGTGGATACGTAGGACCTGACACCTGGAACAATGGCCATAAGTTATTGCATTTAAAATTTTGCAGTCCCAATCGTGGTCCCATCCTCAGGTCACGGCCAGGAACGCACAGAAGTAGGAGTACAGGAATTGATCAAATCTTCTAGGGTTGGAGAAAGGAGAAAGGAGAAAGAAGAAGGGTAGATGGGGAGAAGGCCCATAAATAAGGAAGATGAGAGAGAGGGACAGCATATTTTATTGGAGAAGGAAAAAATTGGTCAAGCTTGTAGCGAATTGATTGTGCCCAGAGAATGATGTAGAGTCTCCGTTTCACATCAACTTCCCCAAACCTTTGCTCTGATCGGTTGCTTTTGGGGAAGACCTTGTTATGGTCTTCCATTGTTATGACATTAGTCGATGCGTCATGGCCTCACACGTTTCTCATTTTAAGGAACGCGGAGATATTACAATGGGGCCGGGCCATAAAGACTGACCCCTTCTCTCTGTCATAAAGACTGACCCATTGAGATGGGCCTTAGCGTGTGTTGATCACCGTGCCTTATAAGTTGGGCTTGGGTTTGGCATTTAGCAGCATTCTCTCTCTCTCTCTTTTTTTTTTTTATAAAAAAAAGGGAATAAGGCAATAGCTATCTCAAGAATGTATACACAATAATGTAATTGAAATTATATACTACTTACAATTAACTAATGTAACATTTCGTATACGCAAGCTGGTTATAGTTAACCATGTCAAACGCTTTGGAGAAACTCCTCTGAGGTTTCATGGAAATAAAGTACAACCACAGGACTATAATTTTGTTTGCACTAGTACCAATGGGACTCTCTGATGCTTGCGGTTGTCAATTTTTCCAAGGATTTGCTGTCTACCTTCTTAGATTTTGATGCTTTCTGATTCTATTTGATTGGATGTGATTCTTGCCAAGGAAAAAAACGAAAAAATTGAAGACTTTGTAGGTTTCTAGACAATTCATCATCAAAAAAAAAAAAAAAAAAAAACAAAGAAAGATTAAAAGGGAGCTTATTTCCAACCCACTATCTATTCCCACCATACATAGGTCAAGCCATTGCCCCCGGAATCAGAGAAATTAACTAGTTTGAAGTCAAAATTGGAGACTGAGGCCATTCGGAGAGGGGTGGTACCTTAGCCTTGTCAGTGGGAAGGAAAATGACTTGGAGACCAAGCCTAGCAACAAGAAAAAGTTTTAGGGTTTGATTCCATGCACCAGAGACTTGATGCATATAGCAATCATATCCTCAACTACACGAAAATGGAGCACCAAACTGGAGAGAAGCACCTTGTTTCGTACCATGCTTTGGGCTCAGTAGCATTGCTCATATGGGAAGCATGGTAGGGTTTGATCAAAAGGAAAAATAGAATTGAATAAAAAATAGAATAAAATAAATTATTCTATTTCTTATTTGATAGATGATAGAATAATAAATTAGATAAAATAGTTATACTTTAAAAAAAAATAATAGCTATCGCTAAAAATAATGATAAAAAAATGTGATAAGTAATCCCCTTTCATCAAAAATAAATATCAAAAAGAATTAAAAAAAAATTTATCCTCTCTTAATTCGATGCATCAAACACACTCTAAAGCCTTAGATGATGATATTAAGGTTTTCAGTTGAAAAAAACTTTCAAACCTAAACCTGATACCCGTTTTTAAGGCCATGTGCCATGAGTAGATTGATGCTTTATACAAGGGCATAAATTCTCTCTTATCGTATTGTCTTCTAGTTAAGAACTTTTTTATTTTACTTTTTTTTAAAAAAAAGGATTTTGGCTACTCAGCATTACTTTTCGTGAAAGACAAATTTCTTAAATGGAAACATCTGATAACTTTTTTGCGGCTGATTAAACTATAGTTATAGTGGTAAAAACTAGCCAAGCTTGAAGAAGCCTAGATCCGGTCAAACTTTTAAGCTCGACTCTCATAATCAAGCTCAGTTCATGTATCATTTGATCAAGCTCAACCAAACATGATTTCAAATCAACATAGAAGAAAAAGTCAGTTGATTTGGAAGCTCTAGACCAAGCCTCATCAATATGACTTTAAAATTTTCATGGAACCAGTCAAGCTCAAGTCAATATTGAATTAAGCTCAAGTCAAGCTTGATTTGAGTTCAATTCAAGCAAGGTTTACAAGGACAGGAGATAGAGAATAAAGCATTGCAGTTCAGACATTCCTTATCTTACCTTAAATTCATAAATGAACAAAAAGTACACATACATGCATATATGCATCTCCTTATGTATCACACCACAGAGCGTTGTAATACATGATAAAACTTTAATTCATCCTCTCTTACAAAATATACTTGATTATTAGAAAAAGATGCACTCATTATGTGCACATACACAATAAATAAATAAATAAATAAATAAATAAATAAAACCAATAAATACTAATTTAGCAATTTCATAATCAAGGAACCCCTCATATATGATAATAAGCTCAAAAGTTGCACCAATCTGCTTACACCAATCTGTTTTTACTCTCAATCACATCAAATCTTCCTCACACATGCAGTGCTAGTAAAGTATATAATGATACCGCTGTAAGCGGCATGCAGCCAGCTTTTAGCTCTTAGTCATCTTTGATAACATCCTGCCTAACAACAGGGGAGGTCATCAGGGCCGCTGGATCGAGGGGGCGATCAACATCAGCCTTCCAATTATATCCTTCTTGTTTAGATAATCAGATGCTTTCTTGTAGTTTTAGCCTTCAAAAATTCTTTTTTTTTTCCCTGAACTAATATTTGTTGGATTAACAAGTAGTTCATGTCAATTTATTTTTTTCAGGGGGTGATCCCTATACCAATATACATGCATTACTAATAGAAGCATTCTCCTCCATTTTTCACTGTCCTAGACTCATAGCATATTGCAGTTCCAATCAGAAAATACATGGAATATACAGTGATATATGCATAAGCTCAACGGAAGAAAATTACAAATTTAAAACATCTTGATATGGATATATAATAACAATGCATTTAGATGGATGCATCAGAACAAGGAAAACTAATGCTCAAGTATTTTAGTTGTTAGTTTCCATGAAGATCAAATCCATACAATACAAAACTGTTTATAGATTAGAATTTACAGAATACAAGGCCTATTATATTTATATTAACATGATAAACTAAAACATGATAGCAATGTACACGAGATGTGAGTGACCTCTTTTATTTGTCCAGAGTTAAGCAGGTTTCTTGCATGATTCAGAGCTCTTAATGCTGCTCTGAGCATCGATATCATCTCCCTCCTACAAAAACAGCAATTAATTAATTAATCATATATCACAAAGAACAGATGTAAACACACGTATGGAGTTCAAACATGCTGAGATATCATTACAATAATTTTAGGAAGATATATGTTACAAGCATGTAACCAAATTAAAAGCTACTGATATAACATTTTTATGCTCACAAGATGCATTTTGATGTTTTGGTATTGGCATCCTGACAAATAATAGATTTTAATCATAGAAATGAGTTCAAAATGCAATGTAATACTATAGATAGGGTATTAAAGAATTTATTGGTCAACAAATTTATATCTGACAAATGGCCCGACAGATAATATCAGGAAAAAGGTCTTAATTGGAGAAAATAAATACTCATTATTGTACTGGAGCCAGATTAGAAAATCAACTGCTTGAGAAGTATTCAACCATTGCCTCATGGAAGAAAGCCGCAACAATTGTCATTGGGAGAAAATTTTAAATCAAATAGATGGATCTGATGAGTGACTGATATAGAAAATGCTCGAACATGCCTGTATTGACAAGCATTTAAGGATCACGTGGCAAAATACTTTTACTCATACTATTGCTCGAGCAATTAGGACAAGAACAAAGTGCTCTCACTTCTATACTGGTCTAACAACTTTTGAATCAAGATTACCTTTTCTTCCTGGATGCCATGTTCTTTCCATGGACGCTTGGAAGGAGATCCAGTTGAAACGTGTGGGTTGAAAGAACCACTATCATGCAAAGGATCTGCTTCTGACAAAGGAAAACATGAATTTGGGACAGCACATATACTCCCGCTGATGCTTCTTTTCCTAGCAGTTGATGATTCTGCTGTAGAACGCAGGTCTTCATCAATTTTTGATGTCTCTGACTTGTCAATGCGATTATCTAAGGCAGCACATTTAGGTCTCTCACCGACTAGATTTTTCAGTCCCTTGTTGCATGAACTGCCCTTAAGATTATGAACAGAAGGAACTCTTTGATCAAGAGATGAATTTGCACTAGAAATCTCCTTCACAACAACCTTTGGAATATCCAATTTATTCACATTAATCAGATTGTCAGCCACAACTTCATCCGAACCACTTAATGTTGCAACTCTTGCAGCACTGTCCAGCTGCCACATCATGGCGACAGCATCATCCAGGTGCTCCCGTGCGGTATTAAGTTCTACGATGGGTTTTGGGTAATTTAAACCAAGCTCAACTCCAGCAGCTTTTAGTACAGATCCTGGAGCATCCCATGGATGATGGATCCATTCAGTTGGCATTCTTGCAAGTTCAGGAATCCAATTTCTGACATATTCGCCATCAGGATCAAATTTGCAACCTTGATCCTAGATTCCAGGACAAGATAATCAAATCTCAAAACTTCAATGAAGCAATATTATATAGTAAAAACTTCTTTCTGAAAAGCAAAAATAGGATTTTTCAATGAAAAAAAGAAAGAAACAAGACAACAAGCATTTGCTACCACTAGCCTTTCTCATAAGAAACATGAAATTCATATGAAATAATCAAAATACTCTGTAGGCTTTTCATTTTTCTCTTTGGGGAACATAGAAATAGCAATAATTGAATGAGCGGATTAGTCTTAGCACAATACATGAGTATTCACTGAACTAATGTTATTGAGACTATAGCTGGATCAAAAGTCAGCACCAAAGCCAGCCTCTTACAGAAAATGTAGAAATTCACCAAAATCAAGAAGAAGAGATGCATCTTAAATTTTAAGTAGTTCATTAGCCTTTAACATGAAGGAACCTCAGCAATCTTGCACGAAAACAAAGTCCAAGTCTCAATTTGCCATTTTATTGCATTAAGAATAGTACTTAGTACACACACCTGTGTGGGTAGTCTGAACTTGCCCCAAATGGACAGTTCTGTGAGTGAGTGCTGTGAATCTTCTAGCTGTTATTCAATAATGAATCAGACGTGATTCAAGAAATAAAATGTTAGATCAGCAGCTTGTTTGAGACATGGACACACAACAGTTTGTACCAGATCCGAACTCCTTTCACTTTGTCCCCGAAGAAAATGTAAACAGAGAAAGCCAATGGTTCTTCCTAAGGTTTTAGGGCCCACCAGCAGCTGGGCCTGTGCCATGGACCACTCAAACTGCCAACTACCTAGCAAGTGGTCTTTTCTCTCACGCATCTTTAATATGTTGAGGATGCCGCTCATTCAAGGGAAATAGATAAACCAACATGTGGGGGCTAATTCTTAACCTTTTCAATGTTAACAATCCATTTAACTAGAAGACTAAAGCAGTGGTCATGTAGAGTAAGTGGTAAACCATAAGCTTCATTGTCCTTTGGACAAGCCAAATGAAGAAAAATAGTAGTTATAGCAATCTGTTTATACACAAGCCCCCAAGTATCATATCCTCTTCAAGTAAATCTGAGAACAAAATGTTTGTGCTCAAGCTCAAGTACACTTTCCTAGCATGGGATTTTTCAGGTGTCAAATTAATTAAAGTTCCACATGGTACATAGTATTTCACTAGAAAATATCAGGATTGTTTGCCTAACAAACCAAAATAAGATGGCGAAACAGTCAGATAGCCACTCCAGCTTGTTTTAGGCAGTAGTAGTTGAGTTTCATTGATGACACTTTTGAGGGGGAAAAAAAAAGATGACTTCTATATTAAGTGCATAACATGAAGAAGGCTATCAACGGTATTATAAACTACTTGACAGGTCCTCCTATCAAACAATGGAAATCCATATATTTGAACCACTAATTATGTACTTCCCTTTGGGGTTATGCCCTTTTGTGCCCCAAAAAAAATTATGATTTCTTCTTTTAGTTAATTAATGGTGCATGAATTGCTTGTTATTATCAAATGAGAACACGTAATTAATAAATAGTCCTAAATGAGAAAAAATAACAATTTACAATAAGTTCTGAAAGTTTCACATGTTAAAATATATCACTTTTTCATATTTATTATAGTGTTTATAAATTTTTTTGATATTTTCAAGATTTCAGTCAAAAAGTGCCAGATTGAAATCTTAAAAAATGACTGGCTTAAAGATCGGCTAAAAAGTGCATCACAATTAAGATTTTAGATCTTGAGATAGAGTATAGCCCTCAGTACAATAACTAAACATTGTAAGTGACGAGCAGTCCTTTTGACATGTAACTTCCACAATAATTCCTGTTAAAAGCATTGTGGGATAAACAGAGGAAAAACATGTAAAATGGGCAACTGGATTTGATACCTCTATAAATGGACACAAGAACAACTTCCTAATTAATTAGACCAATGCAACAAAACATTAATGATCAAACATATTCTAGCATGCTTGAGCATGGGACTTCCTGCTTTGATGAAGGTTTATTCGCATACAGAACAGTACCAGTTATGGCATTATTTTTGTATCAAGAATTAAATTATCATACCGTGGTTACACCAATAAAGGGCCAGCACAGTAAGCATGCCACACCAATCGGTGCAACTCATCATGCATCGGCAACAAAAGACACAAGTTGATAGAAAAAATCAAATGCACATTTATGTATGCTAGGCAACATATCATTTGGCATCTAGAATACTTTTAATTACTTTCTATTAGGAAGCAGACATGTTTTAAACTTTCAAACAGGAAACTGTATAATAGTATTCTTGTCACACTTTGGGCATTACCACTTCTGATGAGCAGTTATATAAAACTAGTTCTATTTTCAACTCTTTAGGCATTACTGTTTCTCATCATATTCTACTTGCAACCAATCTGCTACATTCCCACTCCTCCTTACCCTCAGAAGAGACTGTGGTTTAAAAAGGTCTGTGAAACACTTCATAGTGTGAGTGCATGCATATGTGTGCTTGTTTACGCACATCTTTCAACCATAAGAGTCAAACTCAACAAGTATAGCAAGACTTTAAAGGATGGATCAAGATTAAAGAATCATCTCGCTGTGCTTTGGACTCCAAGAAAATTATGTTTGATCCTTGAATGAAGATCTGAGAGCCATAGGACTGATTGAGGCCTGGTGTAAATGGAGGGGACTCATGCAGACCAAGAATTATGTTTTATCCAAATTGAGATGTCAAAATAGATTCTAAAGCCTGATGATCTTTGAATATAGAGAGAGATTTAAAGCTTTGGGCAAGAAGGCCACTAGATTTGGAATTTAATCTCAAAAAATTACAAGTTTCCGTCGTACCAGACAAAATATGTGATCTCAAGTAAAATGTCAACTAATATGACAATCATATACTACTTGAGTTAAATGTTAAATAATTTACTAATTAAAGACACAATAATCTGCGTGATATATGATTCGTTATGGTTCTGCATGCTAGATGATTAGATAGAAATTGAAGTCATGAAATTTAATAATATGTCAGGTACAACTTTTACAATCAAATGGTCAAAGTACAAAGTATATCTTTATGTGGTTCAGCTTTAATATGTACATAACGAACTTATTTATATGGACAGCTGGATGACCATAAGAATTTTCACTGGCATGCTTGACTTCAAAAGTTTTAGAGGCACACCATTGACTACCATTTGAGTCCAAATCCCATGCCATGAAATTAATCCCCTTTCTAGGGAAAACTCAGTTACAAAAAATATAAAAGATGACAACAATTGTTCAGTATCCAAAGGTTTCCAATACCTTCAAAAGAAAGCAGAGAATGCACAGAAAAGAAAGACTTGTAAGAATAAGTCAACTATGAGGCTATGACATGCTTAGGTTGCAGCTTGAGAATTCCCAAATAAAAGGATGGAGACAACATACCTCTGGATTGTCAAGACGGTTGAGCTCATGGCCATCAGGTAAGCTACCTGATATATACTGCCAACCAAGGATGTCACTTTCTAAGTCAGCATCCAACAGTGTATCCCAGAAATATTTCATCCCCCATGTCCATGGAAGTAGGAGAAACTTCACAAAGAAACTCGCCACAATGACTCTAGTTCGGTTGTGTATCCAACCAGTTGCCCAAAGTTCTCTCATACCTGCATCCACTAAAGGGTACCCTGTTCTACCTTGCCTCCAAGACTTAAACAGGCCCTCATCAGCACGCCAGGGGTAGTGTTTCAAGTTTCCCAACAATGACCGCTCATGTGTGAATGGAAAATTGAAACAAAGATAACGTGAATATTCTCTAAGACCAACTGACCTTAGGAAGAGATTGACACTCTCTTCTGCATGAGAGTTCCCTTCTTTTGCCCACTGTATCTGCTTCATTCTTACAATTTGGTAGATTTTCCTCACACTAATTTCACCGAAATGGAGATAAGGTGACAACAATGAAGTTGTGTTGCCTTCCACCTTCATTCTGTTTCGTGAATATTCCATCAGATGCCCATTAACAAATTCAGCTAGCACCTTTTCCACATTGGCCCAACCTGGGGACCATCCCCTGCTCAGCAATGCATTACTTGATTTCTCCATGTCATTTTCAAGGCCTAGCTCCTCAAGTGAACAGCTTTGAACATTTTCTATCCCTGGCACAGAAAATTGAATGATATAAAAAAATACACATATTCTAACACAGTACAACATGGTACTCTCTTGCAATCAAGTATTTACCGAAGGAACTCCATTAAGTGAACAACCAAGATTCGATAATTAAAGATAGAACGGATGATCCAACCATGGTAGAAGCAAGCATAGAGATGCAAAACCTGCACCTGCTATTTGCCTTTCCCTTGCCTGATATTTCTTAAATTAATGTGTTTAAGCCAAAGCACAAGTCACAGATCATCAAGATGCAGGTGCATATCACACAGCTATGAAAGAATGGACATTGCTTAAGGATCACACTTCAGCTCCTTGTAAGAATAAGTCACCTTCCTGCCCACCACAATTTAGAGGAGACCCCCTAATAAAAATAAGCCACTAAAGGGGACAAATATAACAACTGCTCCAGCTCAGCGGTATAACACTTTAATTAATTTCAACCAAATAGAGGGCTTCCTTATCTGTCCAAGAAAATAAAAAAGCACTTTCACAAACCAGCAGGTTCTTGGAGGGTTTTCTCTAGAAGATGGCATTTCATGTTTCTGTTTGCATATGTTGTACTTGCTAATCCAAAATCCTCCTTGAACACCTATAGGAAGAACCTAAGAACAGTGATAAAAGGTCCTGCTCCCCAACAGTATTAGGCTATTAGAGCAAAGTTTTAGAACATTACAATGAACCTTCAATATAACATCAACCCTCAAACGTGGTGGAAAGTACCTAGCTAATGCAACTCTTGAGAACATAAGAATAGTGATTAAAAAGAATAATATCATAAGGGTAGTGGCAATAATTAGTTATCAGTAAAACTATAACGTTGAAGACAGTATCCTGCAAATTAACAATGGATGTATAAAAGAATGGACACAATGTGGCTGAAGGCTACCTGCGGGTGGCACCAGCCTCCAAGGAGGAAGAGGCGAAGTTAGTTCAATTGGCAAGCTCATGCATTTGTTCCAATATGCATTGAAAGTTGTAAAAGCGTGGCCATTCTCATCATACACTTCCCATGGTTCATACAACAGATCGCCATTAAAACTTTGTGCAGAGATTCCAAGATCCGCCAGCTGATTTTTTATTTTATGATCCCGAACAAGTGAAACAGGGTCTGAAAATAAGGCAGTAAGCTAAAAATAAGAATTAATTACAGATTTTAAAAGGTCATTAATTTTCAGATATCAGAAGGGATCACCATCACAGAATTTGATGGAATTGAGAAAAAACCAGATTGCTACCAGTTGGCGATACATTTAGACACAGGTATCCAGAAAAATGCATTGAGATCCAAATGCAGCTAAAGAGATTAAAAACCTTGAATAAATTGCTACAAAGTAGTATATGCACAACTAGCAAAAAATGCTCATGGAAGCCACAGAAGAATAAGATCAAGTTGACAACTTCTTGCATATGTTCATTCCTTTCATAAAGTCTCCTCCTTTTAGGGGTATATTCTATAAGTGATCTAAGTATGATGATATAAAAGCTTAACAGAAGAATATGAAGAGTGTGAACAAATTCGATACCTTAATTTTGGTCCTTATAATGCTCTCAAACAACCTGATTTACCTCCAAGAGGCATGAGTATAAGATTTCTTATAATTATTGTTCAGAAAGGGCATGAAGCAATTCATACCAATGGGAAATAGATACTTCAACCGTAGCACAAAATCTTGAGAGGCTATACCATGAAAACTTTGTATCAAATTTGATGGAATAAATAGAAAACAACTAAAATAATGGCTGTGAAAGTGTTAATATAGTACCAATGTGAATATACCATGGACAGAAATTTGCAGCAAATTATCAAGAAAGGTAAACTAACACTAACAAGGGGAAAAGTAGATAAACATGGGGATATTGCAAGTAGCTAGTGCACAAGAATTGCACGTAAGCAGTGGGAACTGTTAGACTGGTTAAAGAGAGTAACATGATTTAAAAATTAAAAACATGAGGAAAAAAGCTAGAAGAGAGAAGAAACACGAAAGTGAGCATGGTATTTGTAGGGTCTTGAAATGGGGTTGGACAGCTGATTGAAATTCTGATTAATGAAGGAGACATTTTGATGTAAATAATACAAGCAAAGGAACAAGACTATACCTAGTACCTACAATCAAGGATGAATCTTAAGTGTTATGGTTGAAGATTATAGTTCAAATTAAGGCCAGCAATAAAAATCTCATAAGACCAAATCTACCATTGGAAATGCAAACAACTAATCACAAAGATTTTCATATCAAGATGGGTAGCAAAGAAATTGAAACAAAAATAGAGAAAGATGCTGTGCATTAGTTGCATCCATCTAATGAAAGCATCATATGAAGTTCCTAATGAAATTACATGATGTACACTAAAAATAAGGCCTTGACACATGAATCATAAATATTTTACATAAGTAAAATGGAATTTTAAGAAGCATGTAGATTACTTGTAAAAAAGAGAGAACAGTTTCTTGTTGCCATAGCCATTATGACTTCACAGCCTTTTTTTTCTTGAGATGAAAATGAATGATGGAAATCCTTCAGGACCATTTCATAGAGCTAATGAAATGAAGAGGCACAAGAAAGAAATAAAGGGCAAATCAAAGAAAACAGAGAGAGCATAGAAACACCAAAAAAGGTGAAACAGATGTATCTGAAATGAGACAATTTCTTCACAGCATTGGCTGATGCCACAAAACCATTGGAGCCAACAAAGTTAGGCTTCCTTCATCAGCTCCGCAAACAAAACCCCAGCACAACTAATGATAACACATTTTTAACTGATGAATTGCAATGTTTTTGGATGGTGTTAACACAATAAACAAGAGTACAACTTGGTAGGATACTGATAAAGAAATCATAAAATAGAATAAGAGCTCGTACTTTAATATAGCATGAGATCAAGCCACAGAATGTATTTTACAAGGAAATTAAGAGTCCCATCAGAAAGTATGACCAAGAGATCCCAGACATAAACTTAAGAGGTAATTTGGTTCCTCAACTATGAAAATGTAGATGTCAATACATTTAGGGTGTGTTTGGATAGGGAATTTTGAGGAGGAATTTCATTTGAAGCCAAGATTTTAAAATTTCAAAATCAGAATTTTCTGTTTGGCTACTCCCAAGAGGGGATTTTTAAAATTCCATGGAAATTGAAACCAAGATTTGGAGAGCCCAAAATCCCCCTCTTAAAATCCACCTCTAAAGGTGGAATTTATAAATCCTCATTTCCGGTCATTTGCAAAACCCCTTGCTGCTGTTCTTCATGCCCCTAGTCGATTTGACCTCCTTCTTCCTCGTTCTCCCTCTGCTTCTCCTTCCTGGCAGTCAAATCATCGGTGAAGGCTTTCTGGCGGTTGTGGAAGGCTTCACATTCTTAACCCTACTGCTAATGTTTTTTACCCTCCCTCCCTCTCCTCTCTTTTCTTCATCAGCAAAGGCTTCCCGTTCAACACCCTTTGCTTCACCTTGCATTCCCTATAGAGGCTGCTGAGAGAGAGCAAAAGACTCTTCTCTTTTCTCATCTTTTCATCTCTCTCTCTCTCTCTCTCTCTCTCTCTCCCTCCCTCCCCCCCCCCTCCCCTTCCATATATATGCCATTTTCTATTCCCATGTGTCCTCCGAATGACATGGGGAGGACAAAGATTCCATCTTGATCAGTCGATTGATCCATCCATCCCTCAAAAATCACTCGTGCTGGCATCGAACCAAGTTTTTTTAAAGAAGATGAGCATCAATGCAGGTCTAGTTTTTCTGATTTTCCAATTATATTTTTCTTCTTCTTTTTTCATTTCGAAATTCTTAACCTTTAGTGAAAGATGTTTCGATCTAGACTGAGTAGAGAGTTCTAGTTGTTCTTCTTTTCAGACTCATTCTTTGGTTCCTTTTTTGGAATGCTAAATATTGGATTCTGAGATGTTGAAGATTGAATCTTTTTCATTGCAATGTTTGAATTTTAAACCTTAAGACTCATTTGTGCAAAGGGCAAGTTCATATCTAGACATTAGGAAAGATTTCTGTATCTGAGCATTGAATAATTGATAGTAGAAAATTTCCATTATTATAAGTACATAAAACTTTTCATTCTTTTTCTTTCAAAACGTGTTTATGAGAAGTGTTGGCTTTATTTTTGGACTTTCAAATTCTCCTTTTGCAATTCCAAGGACAAAGTGATGTATCCAAACAGTGAGTTTTACAATCCTCAGTCAAAATTCCATTTTTAGGAACAATTACCCAAACAGAGTATTTGTGAAATTCTGGAATTTTGAAATACTACATTTTGAAATGCTACATTTCAAAATTCTATGAATTTTCAAAATGCCTCATCCAAATGCAACCTTATAGAATTTGAGGATAAACACAATGGAATTTTAGGACCATGATCATTGCAAAATAGAAGGAAAAGAAGTTCCAATAGATAGTGTTGAATTTGAATTTTGTTTATATCGCAAGAGTATTTGGTAGTAGACAGTACATGCTCTCACAAAAATGAGGTTGCCAAGTGGATGCAGTGATGAAGCCAAAGTATTTTATTCTTAGAAAAAAAAATTAAGAACCGCAAATAATAAAAAGTCATGAAAACCAGTACATTGATGGCCACAGACAGTTAAGATATGGAGAGAGCAGCTGCTGGAAAGATAAGGTGAAGAACCATGAAATCTTAGAAGAAAACCAGGAGAGAATTTGAGGGAGATGAAAATTTGCCACAAGGTGGATATGCGTACAGATATAGGCTCATAAAGCCCACGTGGTAATATAAAGATGACAATATGGATATGGATCATGATTATGGCAATTATTTAGTAATCTGCGATTTAGTTTCTTTCACAATTTCTTTTCTTTTCCTCATAACCAACAGAATTGTTGGCTACATATTTAAATTATGTCAACGTGCTTATCTCAATATAAGACACTTTGATTAAGTGTATTATTTTATCTAGATTATTTTATTGAGCAAACATTGACATGCAAAAGAATAAGACAAGATCATTCACATATCTTGGAGAAGCTGGCTATCATTTTCTCACTCTTATAAAGTATTCTCAGTGAAATTAATTATGGTAATTGTTCTCATCATTTCTTAAAATTATTGTAGATCTTTCCAAAAGAAGAAGCTCAGCTCCCTAAGGTTCCCATATCTAACAGGCAATCGAAATGATTTAAGCTGCCCTACAGTACAGTAGAGAAAAAAAGAAAATAAAACGATCAAGTTCAACAAATACAGGCACCATAAAATATTATCACCATTTTTGTAGCGGAAAACTACCTTTTTTTTTTTTTTTAAAAAAAAAAGGTATAATGAATGCATACTTTTCGACTATAACAGCAACATGCTGATACGTAAACACTGAAACAATTTCATAAGTGTAACGCTGACAGAGAAATTAAGCATTCAACTGCATCAAGAAAATTAACTATAGTGCATCGAGGAAATGAATTAATGAGTATGATTGGCAAAACAACGTTGCAAACGCAAACGAGCTCTTATAAGAAACAACCGAACTCAAAATAACACAGCCAGAATGCACAAGATACCACTGAAGCAAGATCATGATGGAAGTCAGCGTACCATATAGATGGTTATAAACCACTCGAGTAGCCCCAATTGCAGCAATGCACTGCAAAAGAGATGCGAGAGTGCTCTCTGCCCTGATCAACAGGAGGGGGGCCCCAAGAGACCTCAAGGACTGGTCGAGGTGGGCAAGCGACTGCTTCAGCCACCATCGAGACACTCGACCGGGGTAAAACTGCCCTTCTTCACTCGGGCACCATATGAAAACAGGGAGGACGCATCCATCCTTGGAGGCTGCGGCTAGGGCCGGGTTGTCCTCAATCCTCAAGTCCCTCCTGAACCAAACTATGGTCTTGGATGGGCTATCCATGATCATAATAATCTCAGGCTCCCATGACCAGCTCCAAGAACTCCACCATAAACACACAACCCCACCACCGAAAGGGAATGAAAACTTAGGACGACTTACCTCAGGGGCGGCCTACATCAGAAAGGCATTCCAAGAAACAGAAGCTGGACCATCTTGGGTAATTGAACTCCTAAACCGCCTTGAAAGGAATCTAAGAAAGATACCACAGGTGCCCCACCATGTCTGTAAATAGGAAATGGATGACCAAAACGGTATTAAAAATCAATGCGAAATGATATATCCAGAGTTGCTCCAGAACCTTCCTTCAAAAACCCGTTAAACTCCTATCTAAGAGGAAATTAACAAAGAATATTTGTTGGAAATGGAAAAGACAAAGAAGGCAGTCCCAATAAAGATCCTCTTCCAATAACTTCGTCACGATCCTTTCTTTCCCTCCTGACTTGGCTACCCACAGCCACAAAGCCTGCCCCTTCTAACCCTGAGTCGTTCCCCTGGCAAACCCTAACACACCAGCACGGGATGCAGACCCAAAATCCCGCCTTGACCCCGCCAATTACAGAAAGCCAGTAACATCTATCTACTCAATTAGAATCAGCTTCATACCACCGGGACCACGAGGAGAGGAATTTCTTCGCCCATGTGGTGGAATCCATGAACCCCCAATCCCAACGAGATCTTAAATCCCAAGCCTACCTTATCCATGAACAATCCGACCAAACCCAACGAGGCAAGAACTCCAAAAGAAAAAGTCTTTCCTTTAAGTCTTTTCCTTTTTGAATCAGAGCTACCCAATTGAGAACAACTGCCCCCAACCTGTTTAACATAATATGCTACATATGTGCACACGCAACCATTTATTTTAGTTAATTATTGTCGCACTAACAGGATGGAATCGGAATCTAAGATGATCTTCGAAGGTGAAATACGACACGCAACCATAAATAAAGCTGAGCTCACAAAGCATAATTTAAGAGTTTTTTTTTTTTTTTTTTTTTTATAAAAAAAAAAAGACTTAGTTTTCCTTACCTACTCGACCTGATCCATGCTACGCAACCAACATTAGCTCACGTGAAGGCAGCTGCCTTCGCCTTAGCGCATTCCGGGTCTCTTGCCCTTGTCTCTCCTCGCCCATATACTGTAGAGGCCCCACGGCCCACCTAAGTGGAGCTCTGGCCTATGGATTGATTGGAGTCGGGTGGGGGGGGGGGGGGGGGGAAAACGTTTTTCACCTACTGCTCGATTTTTCTGGGATGGGAAGTCATATCAGCGATCAACTCATCCTCACTGGAAGCCGGATCTCAGGGTCCACCAGATCTCAGGGTCCACCACGTGACGGGTGCTCCTGATGCTCTGCCGCTTCCGTTTTAGGTTTCACCGAGCAACGCTTTCCCAAGATTAATGGTGATGTACATATATCAGGCTCTCGGTTTAGTTTTGGATTGGTGGAGATCCCAAGCCATTAGAATACGAGGAGGGACGATCTGGTTATACGACCACGACCACTCCATCACAATGGCACGGATGCGGTGAGCGAGGAAAGCCATCCTTGATGCGGTGAGCGAGGAAAGCCATCCTTAACCACGGTAACAGGCAATCAGTCGAGGAACAATTCAAGCATCATGAGCTTTTTGGCCTGCGTCCGTGCTACTTAAGCAGCAGATCATAACATATCCATAATGAGCCATCACTTTTGCACATTTAGGAAACCAGATGGATCATATCATCCATAATGAACCATCACTTTTGCACATTTACAAACGGAAACGACATACATTACCTTCAGAGCAAGCTCCCGTTGGAAACAAACACAACTCTAGAAACAAACACAACTCTGCCAGCACGTATTGCCATAGCTTCTTTCTTCCTTGCCAGGGCAATAGTCAATATATATTGACTACTATCAATATGGAATCTAAAACTCTAGTTTGAGGAACAATAGTCAATTCATTTGCCTATTCAGGAGACGGCAATACCAGATTCAAAAATATCACCATCCCAAAACAAGCAAATACGGACTGCTGCCATACAACTCTAGCAACAAAAACTAATCTCAACATAACCAAAGACCTAAATCGGAATTGGAAGCTTTTTTTTCCCCTTATGTTTAACCCCTCAATCTCAGGACAAGCAAATTAGCACCTTTGCAAGGTGAAGACTGGGCTAGCACACACTGACATGGTGACGATACGAGTGCAAGTGGGACAGCACAGTTAAAACGGTGCACGCCAAATACGACGAGAGCAGATGATGTTTTAATATACTACATTGACACTAAATTACTGTATATATAAAGATGTTGCTAATTCATGAAAGCGCACAATCCTTTTATCGACAATTCTACTCATAACCAAACCCATCTCTCTAACTGAAAAGCATCATCAAGGCGGCAGAGCCTCAACTCGATAAACTGAAATGTTCAGCTCCTCCATCAGCCTTCTCAGGTACAGAGATTAATTTATTCAGAATATGCCATATATGTTCTCATAATCACGTCCCAGGACATGACACCACACGATGTCTGTTGGCAGAAACCCAGCTAATCATGGAGATGAAGTTAGTTCTGTGGGTTTTACATGCCTAATTAGCACGGTCTCTAAGAACTTCAATATCCATCTCTGTAGGGTCAGTGGCCTGAATCTCATAATGGATGCCATCAAGCTCATGGCGGAATCTGTCTTTTGATGTGGCATACAGCATCTTAGCACGGATGCGGGAGACAGATGGAGACCTGCTCAACAGGAAAATAAAGATATTCTAACTCCAGAAGAAAAGAAACTTGCAACTAATGTAGTTCTTTGTCATGTTAACGATCAAAATCATGAAAAAAAAAAAAAAAAGCATGCCTTATAACAAGTGACGGTGAAAACAGAAGATACAAAATAATGCACATTAAAACATATCATTGACACATCATCATATCAACAGTTCAATAACATAACACAGGAAAAGTGAACCAATGATATTAGCTCAACCTAAACTCTAGCAGGAAAAGATATTAGCTCAACCTAAACTCTAGCAGGAATTATAAGGTATTCAGGTGCACACAGCAACGCATCTTTGAGGTTGGACAGTGTTGCCCTAATATGGTAAGAACAATATTGAGGTTGACATGTTATTGTGTGACAAAATGAAATATTTAATAATGCAAACATTCAAGCAGTTTCCATCATACATGATAGCAAGAGTGGTACTCTATTCTTGGGATCAAACCTACCTTGCTTGAATAGAAGCTCAAAAGATTGAAGGCGTAGTGAACAAGTAATAGAATGCAGATGATCTTTCTACTCTTGCCTAATGAAATATGACCCATTTCAGCTACTAAATCACCAATCTGCACATGCAAACACACATGTTTGCATCTAAGGATGAGTCTCTTAAAGTTTCAAAGTACCACAGTATGCTAGTCTATATCCCCGTTTCCTTTAACCTGTCAGCTGTTAACCTGCAGCAACTGTCAAGCAGGTTCCAACTGGTTGGTTGGCATCCTGTCCTCACTTACCAGCTTTGGTTTCAGACACAACACTCTTTACCACTCCTGGATAATACAAGTCTTATCCCCTGTATATCAAGTCAACTATAAAGGATAAATGTCTGATTGATCAAATTTGGATGCAGTTCCATATAGCCAATTATCAACCTAAAGATGGTTAATGTAAATCATGAAAGAAATAATAAATGGATGATCGATCGAAGTTTGAACTTCTATGTAGCCAAGTATCAACCTAAAGATGGTTTAATGTAAATCATGAAAGAAACTCATTTCTTCCCTTTCATTTACATCATATTCACATAACATTGTGACTTATACCCTCGACTTATGAAGGCTACAAGACACTTTCACAGGCCACTTGGAGAAGGCTGCATGTGCATCGGTGGACCTCACAATTAGGGAAAATCAAAGGTTAGTACTGACACTAGGGTACGAGACTGGTGTCGGTATTTCTGTTTGAAAGAAAAGGGCAGAAAGTATTAGATTTAAAGAACATGGGAAACCAAGTGATCAATTTTACCTGTCCTTCAAAGCAGAGAGTCCCTACAGTACTAGACACCCTAAAATGAAAGTTTACTAGCAACAGAAAGGGGTCGCCTATGGCTTCAATTAGAATATTGATGTTGGGTATTTGATGGAGAAACTATTGATTGAGAGCCCATAAAAAAAGTCAGATTTCAGATTAGTTTAAATACAGCTATTTGAGAATAAAGATTCCAGCAAGTAAAAGTGGCAAAAATTTAATGTTGACCTTTTTTTTATGAATAAATTCACAGCAAGTTTAATGTGGTAAAACAGCTAACGTAGAGAAAAAGATAACACTGTCTTGAAGGAAAAGGGAATTGGGAAAAGAAAATGGATGAGATAAAGAGAGAGATTACAGAAGGAATAGTTGCTGAACCTGACCTTCAAAATTTTTTCCTTTCATTAGTAATCCAGGCCTCCTACAAATGGAAAGTATATCTCCTAAAGAAATCAGTAAGCAACCTTATCTTCCTACCGACCTGGCTCTCATTGAGAACCCAAAACATAGGACTCAAGTTACATCCAAACATTCACATATGGACCCAACTTGGACACCCAAGAGGAGCAAAAAAGGAAAGCTTCAGGCATTATTCGTTGTTAATGGTGCTTTAGCATGAAGAATGCCACGAATAATAACACTTTGATGAAAGGATTTGTAATTTCAAAATAAAACTTTTTATAACATATTAACTTAATATGAAAAACACTTGAAAACAGAGATTAGTTTTTGCATCAATGCATGTCACACACCTTATCACTCTACAAGGATCCCTTCTTGTAGGCACCAAATGGACATCAATGGCTGGGAAGTCAGGCCCTATCTTTCTATTCGCATGCCTCCACAAACCATGCATGTACCTGTGTTTTGGACTGAATCTATCTTCTAAAGGATCATTTTTATATTTTATATTTTTAAATGGATGGAATTGATTATTAGAAACATTTTCCTTGAAGCATAAGAAACAGAATGGCAGATCGCAAAAACTCATGAATCATTGAGATTTAAAAAAAATCCATAATATAAAAGAATAGACCTTAAATAGGTTATAACAAGAGGTACCAATAGGTTATGACAAAGTAGACATTCTTTGGAAAGTCCTCATCCCCAATGGAAGATTGAAAGGCCTTATAATCCACCATGATAACTTTATATTCTATGACTAAGCACTGCACTCATAAGCCTACTGAGTGAACTGGCCAGTTGGTAAGACATCAAGCTCCAACATATAGAGATTATTCATATGTACCATTCAAGCTTTATTGGGTCCATAAATAAATAAGCAACACTACAATAACAATAGCAGTAGCAAACAAAGCCTTAATCCCAAACTAGTTGAGATCGGCTATAAGCAACCCCACAATACTACTAATAAATGCTTGACAGATGGGTTCCATCACTAAACTACTTGTGTAACAGAATGGAATGGGAGAAACAATACAGGGGTAAGTTACAGGGAAAAAAACCAACTTGAAAAGCAGAACACTAGCGTGTATGTGTATCCAAGTGGGTTGGATGGATTCTAAGAGCCAAAGACCTGAGAGCAAGCCATTTTAACGTTCCACTATTTAAGAAAGCACCATCTAAACATATCTGAAAGTTGCACTGTATTTTTTTCAAAAATAAAAGGATACGCTCGCATCAGAGCAACTAATCACACACTCAACAAAGACCAAGAATTGACATTTTTAGACAGCCGGTAATTACTGAGCCATCTCCATCCAGGCTAAGCAAGAAAACAAGCTAATAAACTTAATGTCAGTGATATCAAAGGATAATAAGCATACAAAACCTCATTCAGTAAATGGAAATCCAGCATGTCATGAAAGCAGCATAAAACACTCAGATGCCAATAGATAGCTTTCAAGAGAAAAAAAAAAACTTACCATGAAATAAAGAAAATCTTGCTCTTCTGACAGTTGTCTTCAGTCACAAAATCAAAATCATATACAGCATAGCGGCAATCATTCACAGGCAGAGATGCTGCAAAATCATCATAACTCTCCCCCGGACCTCCTGTCTTCTCAACCACAACCTCTTGTTTCTTTTCATCGATCATGTATATCACATAGCGATGCACCTTCTTCCTCTTCAGCTCCAGAAAAGTGCTCTTGCTATCGTCAGCCACCCCCATCCCAGAAGGTGCACTGGACTGCAAACCCATTCCCACAGTGATAATAGCACTTGGACCAAAAGGGAGTGTTACGTAGCCAATCCATCATTAAGAAAACATAGAAATCATGCATCTTATAAACATCAAAAATCCAACATTCAAGATTTTTCATTAAACATGAGGCACGATCGAGTGGAATTGTGGATCATGAAGTCTCGTTATCAGACACAAGAGCGACAAAATTTATTCAAGAGAGATTAAGAATTTCGACCAAGATTCGCCTTCAGAAAAATGATCGAGAAAGCATGACCACGGCATAAACTAAAATTATGCTAAATCAGAAATAAAATCGAGATTATAAGGAAAAAGAAAACGACGAAGAGGGGAAAATGGCAAAAAAAAAAAAAAAAAAAGTGCATGAAGAAGTCTCGGAAGCTTGTAAAAATCAGTTGAACAAAAAAAAACAAAAAACGACAGATCGATCACGCATCTAACAGAAGGTTCGTGCGGATTAAGAAATCCAACAACGATCAGCCCTTATTTATAGGAAGGGCACAAAAAGATCATACATTCACATCGCAATAAAACACCAAATACACCAAAATTTTGACTGAAAAGGCCCGATCATATCCCAACTAAACATAATCTAACAAAGAAATCAAAATCAGCAGCGATCCGGCGCTTACCAAACGGAACGACTTCGATCTGAACGACATGGCTGCTGCTCCTCGATCACGAAGAGAGAGAGATCGAGAGAGACGAGAAGAAGGGGAATCGGATTGAGCCATCGCCGCGTTGGGTAGAAGATATATGCGAGAAGGGAACAACGATAGAATAAGGCCTGGAAAATAAGAAAAGAATGGAGTGTATCCCTCTATTTTAATTCGTAAATAAATAAAAATAGAATAAAATATTGAGCTACGAAGGGAAAAGCACCGAGGAGGAGGTTCGAAGCGGTGGTTTAGTCCAAAACAACCAGAAAAAGACCCGCGTGATAACCCATTCGGCTGCTGCTGAGGGCGGTGGGTTTCCTTTGAGGCCAACGTCGCGGTCTTTCCATTGAATAATCAATTAAATGCTTCGATAGTTAAACGAGGAATGAGGGCGTCGCGTCGCCTCTCCTCGCCTCTGTTCGCTGACCGGCGTGCATCGCTATGGCAAGATTGAGACGAATGACGTAGAGAAACGTGGATAACGGGAACAGGAGTGGCGACGTTTGGTTTGCTGTCTCCGGTGTTCCGCGTATTGTGGTCTGTAGTTGATGGGGGGACCGACTTGGGGAGACAGCTGGCTGCGAACTTGCCGGTTGGTAATGATTCGTCCGTATGACAGCAATTACAGGGGTTGATAAATGATGGCGCTAAGGCGTGCAAAGCGTCGCGCTCCGTAAATTGTCATAAATGATGCGACGTTTGCATGTGTTATTCTTTGAATAAACTATGTAAATATATTTGTATAGAGGGAGAGAGGGGTAACAGTTGAACGGATTTCTCGTTTAGCTGTGATGCTTATAACTTTTTTTAATTTATTCTCGTTTAGCTGTGATGCTTATAACTTTTTTTAATTTATTTTTAACTGTTTATCTTAGGAAGAATGGTTCTAGTTTTTTCTTTTTATAACTATTAAAAAGTCGTGATGTGCGTGGCAACCTATATAATTTGGACAAAATTCAAAGATCATGATTGTTATTTGGTGGACTTTTAGTCCCTTCCTTCTTGGTGGTTAATTTGGAAAGGTAATAAAACCTTTCATTTTCCTCCGTGTCTGCAGCGCGCACCTCACGGTATGTCCTTGGGCTTGGGTAAACATAATGCTAATGCCTGAGCTTGACTCCATCTCACCGTTAGGCCTATATTTTTTTATCATCTTTTATCTTAAGAACAGCCCAATTTTTAAGCTTATCCAATTTTCAGATCAAACTTAGCCAAAACAAACTTTTCCAGCTTGAAAATTTAAATTTAATAATCTATTAAAATGTCTCTTGTTCAAGAAAAAAAAAAAAAAAACTAATAAAAAAAAACTTTCATCATATGTCATATTATAATAAATAAGATTATAATAAAATACATAATAATCTTATATTATCATATTAGAATATGTGATTATATTATATTTCTATAATATTATAATAAAAATAATATTAATTTTAAAAAAAAACTAAAATTTTGTATCATTATTATTTTCATGTTTTGATATTAAAGTGCAAATTACTGTAAACCTATAATTTTTGCATTGTAACAAATAATCAAAAATAATTTGATTTAAATATTATAATAAATAGTATGAAATAATAATAAGGTATTATATTAACTGCAAAATATCTTAAAAATAACTTTGATATTACATGATCAGATATCTTGAATTCTCAAGCGTATAAAAAAACAATGTTGAATATCCAAAAATTTTTAATTTGATACATGGTATAACAATAACAATAACAATAATTCTATATGATTGGAGGTTAAAGCATCATGGGATATAGATTATTCGTGATCCCATATCATCCTAAAGAACCGAAGAGAAGGTGGAGCCTTCACAGGACAAGCTTGTACAAATGGTGGCGTGGGAGGGACAAGAGGCACTCATGATAGCAGCGTTACCATTTCAAAATGATCTAATTTATGAATTCGATTGCACCTTCCTTTCTTTGTCTTTGTCAAATATAAATATCTTGCTTGTTCTGCCATTAAAGAAAGCTCATAATCATCAAAGCCCAACGTCTTTGGGCAATTTGCCTGACGTTGGGTCCTTCAGGAAACCCCTGTTCTGGGAGAAGACCGTGGGGCCTCTTGGAAAGCGATTCTCTTCCAGTGAGTGAATTAGAACGTCTATCACAAAATCGTAGTGGAATTCCAGAAAGTGGAACCACCACGCATGCATTGGGTCACATTTTCTAGTGCTAAAATCAATCGTTTTTTAAGATACCTATTAATCTATATACATACATATATATATATATATATATATATATATATATATATATATATAAATACACATACAAAAACAGTTAGAGGACATCATAGGATGACTTCTATACATCTGAAAACAAAGTAAAAAGGAAAAAGCCCAAGGTGTTGCATTAATTAAATGGGCTATACATACAAAAAAAAAAAAAAAAACCTTTAGATCCAATGCATCCCTTTGTAAGCACAAGGTGATTTCAAGAATAAAAGGTGTGACAGGAAACAATTATTATCAAGGATGTTGCTTGATGCATTATATAAAGAGCAGTCTAAAATCTCCAGTGCTAGCATGCTGCACATCTAAAAATATAGAACAAGATGTATAAATTAAAAGTAATGAAGTGTAGTAAGCATTCATTATATAAAAACCTTTCTTTTTAAAAATACCCCATTTTTGTTCACACAATCTATATTAATAAAAATGTTTCTTAATTCAAATTCCATCCTAGCTGTTATTTTAATTAATCTCTGGTGAACAGTGAATCAAGAGAAAGGAATCATTTATTTTTGTTATTTTTTGTTATTTTACATTTTATTATATAACAGCTAAGTTTTTTAGTCCCACATTAGCCGAAGCAGCGGTCGACGGAATCGGACGAATACCTAATGTTTTTGTCCGCAACGACTGTCGAGTATGGCAGCGGGGTTCGTTAATTGGGGATTTCGGCGTCGTCGAAAACAGTAGGCCAACTTAGCCGGTGGCCGCCGTCGAGCCTTTTCGAAGAGAAAACCACAAGCAGCATCTCTTTTGACGGGATTTCTCTCATCGCAGAGGCTCCTCATGGATTCCATACTGGTAGAGCAAGAACACATTCGAATCGCTAACTTTTTGCATCTACGTTCGATTATTAATTTTTCCTTTCTTGCTTCCTAATTTCAGGGTAAGATTAGAGGGCCGAAGAAGAAAGCAGAAGCGAAGGAGGCGGCTCGGCGCCCCGATTTTTGGATCGAAACCTCCGATTCCGTCTCTCGCCTCTGCACCTTCGATGCCGATGGCCGCCTCTCTGTAAACCCTTCTCCTTTTATCTTTCTCTTTCCGGACTCGTTATTGATGATGACTTTTTTTTTTTAAAAAAAAAAAAAAATTCCAGCAGTGGTCGTCGTCGAACTGGTTTCTTGGTTACTTCGATTCTTTGTAGGAGACCTCATACAGAAAGGCCCATTATAGTTGGTGGGTTTTCTTTGAATTCGTTCAAGGTCAAACAAGGGTTATGGAATCTCTTTCATGTTATGGAGATTTATTGATAGTTAATCAAAGAAGTAACTGATAAGCAATGATATAAAGATGCCACCCATAGATTTGTTACAAGGAAGCTCATCAACGCATAAATATCAATTCTAAATTTTTTGAAGATAAGGAATTTAAATTCTTGGCAAACTTTATTGAGCAATTCCTTATGTGGCCTCCATGCTCACTGTTTCCAGTTTCTTCTTTCTTCACTAGTATCTCCTATGGTTTTTCATGTCCCTCCAACTTCCTTGGATGATTCCCAATGTCTCACAATTTTTCTCTGGAAATATCCCATAGGAAGCCTCTCAGGAGGTTCTTTCTCCTTGCAGCAGAAAGCGATTGTAAATGCAAACAAATGGTTATGCTATCCATAATTATGAATGATACAATGTTCATGCTTTGGAGGATCAAATTTACTTTGCATGATATCCACTTGGAAGGCATAATTCCTATCAATACTCGGATAGGTCAACTAACTAATCTGTGCTAATTTGGATACCATGCAAAATATACTGAAAATTTTGCTGATACACTGGGATAAAAATTATGGGTGCCAATAACACATCAGTTTTCAGAAATCTTTTGTCTTTCATAAAGAAAAAGGTCAGAATAAACAATATGGCATAATCTTTGAAATAGCAACAAAATCTCCAAGGAAGGTGTATCGGTTGGGATTTCAATGGATGCAACTCATGTGTAGCTTTGAAGTAGGAGCAGAAACTTTTTTTCTCTGAAGATGAAGACTTTTAATTGGGCAAACACTTGGCTTAGCGGGCGAATATGCCAGGCTCCAGCTCTGCGCACCTGCTGATGAACTGATAGAGGAGGCATTGGGACCTATCCGAGAGACTGTATTTAACAAGAGCATGCCATTCATCTTTGTGCAAGGACATCAGTTGAGAAGCTTATTAATGTGTTCTTATTTTCTAGGAAATAGTCACCATGTGATGAATACTTTTCTATGTGACGGGTCTTGAAGGGAGTGGCCTTAGTTTCTTTTTTGGATAATGAACCGTTTGATAATTTAACAATGTGGGGGTGGAACTGGAGTTTGTACATCAAACTACTCCACCTTAACTTTAATTTGTGCAAAAATTTACCCATGTAGATTTTTAAAAAAAGGAGAAGAGATAAATAAATATACAAAACTTAAAATTAGAGAATTCAAATTAAAATTTCAACTGCTTTAATTTTCTTAAAACATTGCAAGCTTTACATATAATTATGAAAATTGCCTACACAGAGAGTTACTGAGTGAACTGTCTTCAATGCCTCAGGTCGACTCCCTTTACTAGTTTCATCTGGAAATATCTAATTCTTTGCAGCTAACTTAGGAGCTAGCAGTAATCTGCCAATATAGGAAGATCACACATCTCTTCTTCCTAATTGGTGAGGCACCCGATTGTTTTTCCTTTTTCTTTTCCATAGTGCTAAAAATGAAGGTTGATGTTTGCATGAATTCTAAGAATTTACCAGCCTCTCTCTCTCTCTGCCTTACAAATCCCATGGTAGAATGGCCTTCAACAACTACCAGAATAAGGTTATCATCTACTAAATCACTCATATCTTTTACAGCTACTTTCATTATTCCATTAAGCATTTTAGAGTCTTGTAATCTTATGGTCCGTGAAAGTAATATCTGGTATTTGTCCTCAGCATGTGGGATGGAACCATGTTTCATAAGATTGTGATTTTAAAAAAATAAAAATAAAAATGGATGCAAGCTAAAGGTAAATTTACATCTATACATCTTCATGCATTCTTATTTCTTAAACGTGGATGCAGTTCTATTATCAATTTCTACTGTGATTTAAATTACCAGGTCATGCCATGCCCCTTTCCTACTCTGTCAAAGTTCTATAAAATCCAGTACCTACCACTGTCCTCTTGTCCAGGAAACGAAATGCAATGATAGATTATGTAATCCTATCCAATTTTTATCTCAATCTGATGAAGGGCCATGAAGCCTTCTCTTTTTTCTTTGAGGGGTAACTGGGGGGAAAAGGCCCCCCCTCCCCCCCCCCCCCCCCCCCTCCCCCCCCCCAAAAAAAAAAAAAAAAAAAAAAAAATGAAGCCTACTCTCTGCGGAAAAATCTTTATTTTTCCATTTCCTGCTTTTTTTTTTTTTTTCCTATGTGCATAGGGTGGGGGCAGTAAAAGAATAATTTTTATCTGACTAGAGCTGTGGTCTTTAACTTTAGGTGAAGGTTATGAGTGATTCAAGACCAGCGGTTCAAAGGATGCTTGATTCTTTCCTAAACAAATTTTTTCCATCAGGGTATCCTTACAGGTAAACCATCATTATTGCTACTAGCTTTGATAAACATGAATTAGTATACCATGATAGTAGGTGAATGTTGTTACTTGCTAGTGTTGTTTTTAGCTTCTTCTCTTGTTATGCAGTGTGAACGAAGGCTACCTGACTTACACACAATTCCGTGCACTTCAGCACTTCACCAGTGCTGCACTATCCGTGTTATCGACTCAGGTGTTTCTGTTATTTCTTTTTTAAATAATCCTTATCAGTTTTTAAACTTTAGGACTTGAAATTCATGCATAAGGTAGCTTTTTGTGAAGTCCTAGCTAATATATCTTAAACCAGCTATACCAACAAGTTGTTATCTTTATCAAATTGCAAAATAAATACATAATTTGTAGCTTTACTTTTATGGCTTTGTAGCATGCCTTTGGACTGACAATCGATGTGGGCTCTGGCTCAGTCACTGCTATTTGCTGCAGGCTTGCGACCTACCCCTGCACAAGCAACTGCTGTGAGTTGGGTAAGAAATATTTAATGTAACAAAATGACATTTTAAACTGTTTTTTCAATTTAAACAAATTTTTCAACATTTTACCTTTTTGCCCATTGTTTCTCGGACAGATTTTGAAGGATGGGATGCAGCACGCAGGAAAGCTTATATGTAGCAGTATGGGTGCAAGAATGGATTCAGAACCAAAAAGCTGGAGAATACTTGGTGGGTAATTTTGGTCTGATTATATTTGTTAATAGAGGAGTATTGCAATTCTTTTTCCTTTTTGTCTTGAGGTCCATGCTCCCCCCCCCCCCCCCCCCCCCCCCATTTTGCTAACTATATAGTGCCATCATGACCCATATGTGCTTATGGTCTTGTAGCTGATGTGCTCTATGATCTCGGCACCGGTCTGGAGGTTCTTTTGCCATTATGCCCACATCTTTTTCTTGAAATGGCTGGCTTAGGCAATTTTGCAAAGGTACAGGTTTTCTTTATATGTGACTGATATGCATCATCACATCATATTCGATGGTAATGGTTGGTATGCACTCTCCTAGAAAGATCAGGCCTTTTACCATGTTGATTATGGATCCTAGCCTGTTGGGTCCAGAATATATGTGACTTCATAAAGATATTATGTTTCAATTGTATTATATATAAATCTCATTTTCTGTGGTTAACATCGAGTTTCATACCACATTAGTATTAGTGCAGTGGATAATAAAATCTTTTGCATCTTAATTTGCAGGGAATGGCAGTTGTTGCAGCAAGAGCAACAAGGTTACCTATATATTCTTCTTTTGCTAAAGAAGGTAATCTTAGTGACTTAGTTGCAAAAGGAGAGGCTATCTCAACCCTTTTCAATGTTGTTGGGTTAGGAGCAGGCATTCAATTGGCATCCACAGTCTGCTCATCAATCCAAGGAAAGGTATTTTTTTTCCCTATCTAACCTATATTCATTTCTAGCTTTTTATCTCCCTTAATATCTTTTAATTGAGAACTGTTGTATTTGATGAATATTCAAAATCAGTTTAACTTATGGAGGTAACAGACAAGCAGCCAGTCAGTTTTGCAGTGTCAAATGAACAATTATTGTGCTATGGTATAGGAATTCATGTTCTCTTTATTTCATATTTTGGCATCCGTTGTGGCAAAATGAATTTCAGCATTATACTTATGTAAGTACCTAAAATTGTGCGGTGCACTATTAATGAGGCGAAGAAGATAGATATGAATTCTCATAGGTTTTAATGTTCCATTGGATATCAGACATGATCCAGATTATCCTAAGCAGGACTTGCATGAATTTGATTTCAAGAATTTTTAGGAATTATCCTCTGTAGTAGATGTAGGGGTAGTTAAATTAAGTTATTGCTATATAATGTAGTAATAGAGGGAACCTGACTGTTGGGATTACTGGGAACTTAATATTTGTTGAGGGAAATATTTGTTTGCTCATGAGAAAATAGAATAGTGCATTTTTCCCTACTACAGGAAATGTTGCCAAAATTTTCAAAGTTTTTAAGATTCTATCCAACAGGGTTCCTTTCTAATTATCTGAGGGAAGTTCCCTGCTATATAAAAGCAGGCCTAGGGCATTAGTGTTTAGCTAAAAACTCAGCCATATCGTTACAAAAAAATACATGATTTAACATGATGGACAACAGAAGCGGTAACTGACTCAAGCTTATACTTTAGCAACGATGATTTTGTTAAGAACATCCACGAAATGGCAGTACTAAGGTTCATTACTTGTAGTGTGATAATGATTACAATGAAAAACCTCATAGTGACCATGTTCTCACTTGCCTTGCTTTTGTAAACCCTAATGCTGTGACATCATATTTGTTGGATTAGTTTAGTGGTCATTAGAGATGGCCCAGAACTTGGCAATGCTGGTAACTTAAAGCACCACAATCTAGGTTAAAGCAGATGACCAGGTGGTAATCTCTGGTGAGGGATGAGGTAAAACCAGGTGGTACTCTAGGTTCATTACTTGTAGTGTGATAATGATCAAAATGACAAACCTCATGATGACAATGTTCTCACTTGCCTTGCTTTTGTGAAGTCTAATGCTGTGTCATCATATTTGCTGTGTCATCATTATTGTATGCTACATTACATACACATGTATGCACATACATGTATGTAATTACCGGAAAAAGGGTTGGGTTATTTGAGGAAATACATTCAGCCAACTCCAATATTTTTACCAATTAACATCCTAGAAGATTTTGCAAAACTTCTATCTCTTAGCTTTCAACTTTTATGTGTAATGTAGTGTGTGGATGTATAATATGCCATATAAAAGAGTAATAAATCCATTCTCCCCCAAATCCCAGCTTCTCCTACCCATCCCTTCCCCTCTCACATCTGCACCTATCTCCCCTCTTCCTCCTTTTGTCCTATTCCTCCTCTCCTCTCCTCTCCTCTCCCTCTTTGTGTTCTCCTCATCTCTCCTCTGTTGCTGTCTCTAATGGCTTATTTTCCTCTCTTTCTTTCCTTCCTTTGCCTTTCTCCTCTTCCTTTCTCTCTTTTGCAGTCTCCCACCTTTTGGTTGGGTTTTGGTTAGCCCAGCTGACCTGCTAGCATGTTTGCATTAGTAGAATTTGATCCACTGACCTGTTTTATTTGGTACAGGTTAAGCTGGTTTGACCCTGATTTTAGCAATCGATCCAGCTTAAATCTGACCTGACCAGACCTATTGCCATCCTATTACTGGAGCCAAACACTAACATGGCATGTTTGGTACAAATTGAGAAATGAATCCTGATCTTTCCTTCAGAAGTTGCAGAAAAATAAGTGCTCAATTATCTCCTCTGAGGTAGTAGATCTGTTGGTTAAATGGAAGCCATTGAGTTGGGGTGATATTTGAATGAACACATAATTGAAAGCAACTAGGCAAGTGAAGATATGAACTTGAGCTGGCTGAACAGTACCTTTTTTTCACCTAGTTATAGTGAAACTGTTTCAGAGAGAAGGACATTTGTCAAAAGGTTTTTGTAATGTCCTTGGAGAATGATGTTTCCTGAGGATTCTTGTTTTGCCCAAACAGAAATTTGCACAGATAAAAACTTTTCCTTGTTGCCATGAAACCTTTTCTACTTTGACCAGCATAGTGATTATACACCAATATTGTTTCTATCAGCTATAGCTATGCCCCTGTAGATGGATGTCATATCATATTAATGTATTCTTTCAATGTACATGGTATGGTTGAAGGACCATGTGTTTGAGTACTATAGCTTTTGAAGGACCATGTGTTTGAGTACAATAGCTTGCACTATCTGTGTAAATTTTGTTCTACACTCCGAACTTAAACTAAAGTTCATGATATTTGCTTTGCAACACATGTAAGGATCGGCAATATGACAGCTTGTAAGGTCCTTGTTTGTAGTGACTGGTGAGGCATTCCAGGCTTTAATGTTAGCCGATTGCTTGAGATATGATGGTGGTTTAGCTGACCTTATTAATGAAACAATTTTTAACTACAGGATAATACAAAAGTGTAAACGAATTGATTTTGAGAGTTGCTATTGATACGGTGCCAAATCAATTACAAAAGTGTAAATGAATTGATTTTGAGAGTTGCTATTGATACGGTGCCAAATCAATTTTAGCAGTTTTTGACAATTTCTCCAGTTCTTCCTGAGACCAGATCAGAAGGTTTTTGCTCCAATCTGGTACAGTGTTTAAAGTTCCAACCCACGTTCACTTTGTAATGGATGCGGATGATATTGCTTTTTTTTTTTCTCCCTGTTTGTAGTTTGCTTTATATCAAGAAAGCTGTTATTAACCAATCATAAAATGACAAGAGAACATATGGTAGCACTGCTTAGTGGTATATAAATAGAGAGGCAGAAAATTTACCTTAACCACTGCAAATGGCCTGTTGCATGGCTGTGGTAATGAACTGAATCATATAAAGGGGAAGGTGGCCAAATATGCACTTGGCTGTAGGCAGCCATTCACATGCAATGCATACATGAGTATATGTTACATCCATACGCAGAAAAAGTGTATACTGTCCATGTATCATTGAATTATGTAAATTTGATATGGGGCATCCCTCAAATTGAAAGCAGATCCTAGACCAAGATCTCATTTGGTAGAATTGTAAATGTATGATACTGTAAATCCTAAAAGAAGCTTCAATCTTCTCAGGGGGACTTGAGTAGTGTGGTGCGCAAACAAAGTGAAAATTGATGTCATATTGCTTTGGCTTAATGGAAACTGGAACATTGGTGACTTGAGTAGTACATGGGTTCAAGAATATAATAAAATGGAAACATCAGCATATCAGCAAGTCAGAGGTGAAGTCATGGAGCTGAACAACTTGCTGGGAAAAGAATAAAATCAGCTTCGGCACTGCAGTGGTGGTTGATGCCTGCTTATCATTTTCATGAATGACATAAAGGCCCATTAGTATAGCCTACTTTATACAGTCATGTTATTCAACTCCAAGCTTGTAAACCCATACTTCTCACAATTCGTTATGAGAACTTCTATCTGAAATTAACAATGCTGTTCCATTAATTGTGATTTTACTTACCTGCAGTTGATAGCAGGCCCTCTGCTTTCTGTCATGCACATCTATAGCGTAGCAGAAGAGATGCGAGCAGCTCCTGTCAACACACTGAATCCCCAAAGGACAGCCATGATTGTAGCAGATTTCATTAAGGTGCAAAACAATTTTTTTTCCTTTAATCTGCTCTGCATGTCTATATTGTGATCCTTATGGTTGCATTCCAAATCAGACTGGAAAAGTTTCTAGCCCAGCTGACTTGAGATACCGGGAAAATCTTCTCTTCCCTAACCGCATAATAGAGGAAGCTGGAAGTGTGAAGGTTGGGCAGCCACTCCGCAAAGTCTTGAATAAGCCTTCAAAGCTTGAAGAGCTTCGAGAAGTATTCCCAAAGGAGAAGTTTCTAATCAGCTGCAACAACAAGTGGACTGATCTGGTCCTGGAACAGGGTGCGACAGGTGAGGATGCATTGAGGGGGTGGTTGGTTGCTGCTTTTGCTGCAGACATGGAGAGGTTGGGCCTTGGATCTAGCCGCATTGTTCTACCTGCAGCTTATGAGAAGATGGAGAGCATTTTCCCTTCATTTCTCTCTGAACTGAAGACGAGAGGATGGCATACTGATCAGTTTTTAGATGGAAATGGCAGCAGAGTTGCACTTTAATGCTTGCGCCTTCTGCGTATTTCAGTTTCAGGCCAAAGGCTAGGAAACCGTTATAGTTTAAGGTGTGTTTTTCTAATCTCACATCAGTTTTGGCATTAGGAAGGGAGTCAGCATCCTCCTTTTCTGATGAGATTTGTAACTTCACCATGTTGTACTCTGCAACCATTCGGTCTTCTGTTCATTATTTTGAGATGTACATATTGCGTTGACTCCATAGTTTTCATGGAAACTATGGCCTTTTCATACATGAACCATTGCCATGGGTATAAAAAGGTACTCGGTTGTTTTTTTTTTTTTCTTCTTTTTTTTTTCAAAAAAAGTTCCTTATATTCATCAACTATTAATTTGTGAGTTATTCTTTGAAGTTGCTATTAAAGTAGCTTGAGGGGAGAGAGAATACGAAGAAAATTAGAAGCATAATCAAAGTTCCCACTTGAAGTTTTTCAATTTTTTGGTTAAACTGTCTCAGCTCACAAATAATTGAACGATTTGTCAAAGAGCTAACTCTACAAAAGTTCATGTATTGAATTTTTTTTTTTTTTTTTATCCTTTTCCTTGATTCATATCCTAGGCTCTCAACTGACATAGATCAATTAGTTTCCATTTTATCTATCCTTATATTATACTTTATATAATTTGTTCCTACCTTCAGGACCTTTTCCCTTGGTGGTATCATGAATTTGGTGACAATGTCCATCACGCTGCAATCAAATATAAAGATCTCATATGGATGGTCTTATATGCCACAGTCTCATTTGCTCTTGTTCATCTATTCTTACGTATTAGGACTCTTTCATCTTTTGATGTATATTTTTGGTGTTGGGCACTTGTGATCGACTTTGTGGACTCATTTCCATATATTTTGGTCCTATTGAGTGCAAATTCCATTTCATCCTTTGTATAGGAGTCTTTAGAGGTTGTGGCAACTTTTCATTTGTTTTCATTTTCATTTTTGTATGCCCTTTTACCAGCATTAGATCAAAAGCCTTAATAAAGAGTTTGCCCATCTGGCATCTAAAATGTGTTGATTAGTCTTGATGACTGTCGTAAGCATTGAAATCAGCTGCAAAACCGAAAAATTTAAAAACAAAAACGTGGGTTTCAGTGAAGCAATAGTTTCTTAGTAACAATTTTTGTCATCATCTCTGGAGTAAGGACAGAGATGACTAGCTAGTCTGCAATCCATTCTGCTTGTCGGCATTCAGTCACGTGCTCTTTAGATCTTTTGCTTAAAAAAAAAAAAAAAAAACGAGGAAAACTAGGGTATTCTGCTTGTCGGCATTCAGTCACGTGCTCTTTAGATCTTTTGCTTAAAAAAAAAAAAAAAAAAACGAGGAAAACTAGGGTGGCCTTCTCTTGGGCTTTAGTCGTAGTGTTATTTATTTTTTCCGTCTTTTTGACTCGATTATAATACTAGTCTTCAGCACGTGCTAAGACTGGAGACTGGAGTTGTCTTACGTGCATGCCAGTCAAACGGGTGACGGTAAGAGGCATTTGGTGGTTTTTTTTTTTAGTTTAATCATTTCATTAGTCTTGGTTCATTGATGATTCTAATACTAGACTGATCAAATCTTAAAACGATAAAATCTTTAATGATTAAAAATTATTATATTTAATATTATATATTAAAATAATTAAGAATCATTGGTAATTTAACATTTTGATGTCTGATATGCCATAAGAATACAAGATTACTAATAATAAAATATTAAAATTATTCCTATTATATTTATATTATATTATTATAACACATATAATATCAAATTATATAATAAAATATATTAAATTATATCATATATTATAATATATAAACTAATATTACATTGTATTATAATAGATAAATTATAATATAATATGATAAATGTAACATAATGTATTATAATGCATTATAGTGTAATAATATAATATATTAATTTTATATATCATATTATATATAAATTATTACTATTATAATATATTTATTATAGATAAGGGATATTTTGGTTTATAAATTTTAGCCCAAATTTATCTCAAGGATTACCATTCTTTGAGGATAGTAATAGGATAACCCTTTAAGGGGATGATTTATAAGATGAAGTTGATCTTGGATCATCATTTTGTAGGATCATTTTAGTGCAACCAAATGGAGTAATCTATCCCATGAATTACCTGTAATCTGGAGCGAATCATCCCATACCCAGCAGCCGTTGAGAGTCATGCATGCCCTAAGGGCTAAAGCAGTCAATAATAAGTTAACCAAGTTAGTCTCCAATGGAAAGATTTGATCATGCTCATGCTACTTCAAACATGAGAACCATAGCATCGAATTATATGTGGTCAATGATATTGTTGATTTACTGTTAATTTTGATTTTTTAGGTGGTTCTCATTGTTACTAAAAATAGTTATCACTGATCATAAATTACAATTTGCAAGTTGGAAGGTTGTTTAGAGTGTTCTTGGTGTTCCAAAATGAATGCTTAGTTAATTGCATGGTTGATTGAGAGTTAGATCCGGTCCGGATAAAGCAAGGGCAATTCGATTTGGTGTGAGTTGATGTCGCTTCTAATCAGATTGCATTGGACTTCTATAGCGTGGGCTTTAGTTTTATTGAATGAGATCTTGGACTGGCCAAAGCTTGGTAGCCCTATATACGTCTGGGTGGGAAAGAATTGACGAAGGGTGACAAACCAATAATTCAGTTTGGATCCGAACCAAATTTTGAATTTGGATTTAGCAAATAAGAACTCGACCAGCTATAGAATCGGATTATGACCCAAGGAAAGGGGAAAGAAAGGATAAACTTGATTAAATCGTAGTGCCAACCTTCCTCTCACATAGTAAACGAACTCCCTTCTTACATCATTGGCGAAACTCTGAACTGCTTGAATATATTGGTTGGTTTTAGTTTGGGCTGGAGAGTTTCTGGTCATAGTGTGTCATTGTTTTTATAAATTGTCTTGGTCTATTAGCATTTGTAAATGCCCCTTTATGCTAGTTATCAGACTTGGCGTGTCATAAGCATCGATTTCAACGACTGCTTTACCTCTAAATCCTTGGAAAGTAGGGGGATGCAGAAGAGAAAGTGGGCATGAGAAGTACGCAAGCTTGGTGATGCAAAGGCCAAAGTGTCAAAAGCAGTTAGAGCTTGTTGGTCAGTCAAAATTTTTTGAGGAAGTGGGAGTCATTTGACCATACAAAAAAAGAGCAAAGATACCATGAAGAGGCCTAGCAGTACAAGTCTTTGAAATCAGAAGTCCATGGTTAATACTCGAAAACATATGGGAGGTGGTTAGCTACTCTATAATAGAATTTAAGCTGACATCGGCAACAACGCATTCGTGGTCTTCTGCTCGTCAATTTAATATCCTGCAACTCAGATTACATGAACAAAGAAAACGTTGTTTCATACCATTATCTCAATGCTCTACCGATCATGAAACGTAAAAATTGTTGCATTGGCATCCATCCCACATATATATTAATTGCATTCATGATATCATACATGCACTGCATAATTTTTTCTATTTACTTGCAGCCTTTCTCCATTTGTTTAGATTTTTCTCTTCTATCTACTTCTTTAAATTGTAGTCATCTTTTTGTTTATTTATAAAAACTTTTCCAAACTCTAGCCTGATATTACGCGAGGGATCCGTGATTAGTTAACATCTTTTTTCGTCTTTAAACGTGGTTAGGCGGTGAACTGCAGCATTTTATATTACACTGATAAAAAAAAATAAAAAAAAAAAAATTAAGGGTTCCGAGAGTCAATCAAAATGGCCGAAATCTACGCTATAAAAATAAGAACCAACTCTTATCGTCAGAGCCTTTCCAACTGAGTAGAGTAGGTAACAACAACAGCACTGTTTGTGTTGCGTTCAAACATGGGGACTTTTTTAACACTTTCGCGTTCAAACAGACAGGCCAAAAGTCGAACACAGATGTCAAAGAAGAGAAGAAGATGGTGTTAAAGCTCGGATAGAGAGTGATGAAGCCGGAGATTTGGTGATGACTAATGAGAGAGTTGTTGTGAAGATAAAAAAGCGTTTAGCGAGTCTCAAAGTCTCCACGGTTTGGCGTGTAATGCAAAACGGCAAGATGGCCTACTGCGAGCAGTGATCATGTTCACACGTGGGCTTTTACCGTTTTTCAAATTATTTACCGACTGTTCCAATGCATTCAAAGCCATGCCGAGGGTTGACGTAGAGGAGTTCCTGATAGACTTTTTGGGCGTATTGTGCCGGTCAATGAGGTTTCTCTATCTTCTTTGCACTCTATTTGGGCGAAGCGTGCAGTTGAAGTTGTCATAGTTGAAGGATTTTATTGACCGCGCCTTGATGTGAATCGCTTCATAAAATTATTTGGTTTGAACTCTCTAGTTGTTGCCCAAGTATTATTATCTCAGGCCTTTTTGCTTAAATTTGCCTTGGCAACTCAGCTAAACATTCGCTGTAATTCAAAATGCACGCATGAGACAACCTTGAGCAGAAAGGATAGCATGGTGGTTTGGGATGCATATTATGTGGGATGACCTGAGAATTGATCAATTTTTGTTTGCTAGATGCTTCTTTTTAAGATTGATTTAGGATTTCCTAACTTATTACGTTGATTTGAGTAGACCACCATCCACTGTAGATCCGAGCATCATGGAGGAAGAAAGAAGTGCCGGTCAGATTCAGAAAAAGCATGAAGTGAGAGAAACTTAACAAGAAATCTAAAAAAATTTCTATAATAAAGGATTTATGCTAGCTTCAACCTTACACAAGATTATTAATTGCTACAATAGACAGAATAATCTTTGCCTTTAAAAATAGTCGTAGCCTCAAATCTCCTTTCTTCCTTTGTACCTTTAATTTTTTTATAAATTATTCTGATTTTAATAAAATTTCATGTGGAAAATCTTCTTTCCTCGTGATTGCATTAAGCAAAAAAAAAAAAAAAGGAAAAAACTCAAAATGCTGCATGCATGCCAAATTACTTGAAAACAAAGATGCTATTCTTTTTCACTAGTGATCCAGTTAACATATCCTAGGGTGTCAGCTTAGCCCTAGTTATAAGTGTCATTTGGACGATAACATTCCAATAAAGTAATAAAGTATCTAGTTTCCAAGGATTACAATAACAATTGCACTCGAATCCCACTTAACATGCCAGCCTCTGCACCCTAACTAGGCTATAACTTGGAACACATATAGCTCAGCCCCTCTGCATTTCTATCTCAATGAACCAATTCAAGAGTTGTGCCCAAGCTTCCACTTGTGTGCCAGGATAATTTAAGCTCAACGCATTTAGAAATTAAATATGAACATTAACATGGAACTCGTGCGTGGCATTTTTCCTAAGTGAAAGCCGTAAAGCATTCTGTAATTATGCTAATCTTGAGCACTTTCATGAGTATGTCCAACACCTTTGCCACTCTAGATTAATTATTACACAACCTTAACTTTTTTTTTTTTTTTTTTAAAAAAAAAAAAGAAGAGCCTCACAAGCTTGAAATGACTCCACTTGCACTTCCACTTGTTAATTAGATGAGATCCCACTCCTGGTGCATCACAATGTGGAAACATGTGAAGCAGGCGGCGGAATATCTAAAACTCGTAGTAATATTTTACAACAGATTATAATGATGCTTGGTTGGACTTCAACTTTTATTTAAAAATCCTTCAAACATGGTGAATCTGGCCGTGTACGTCTGGGTTGCATGATCTCAGGAAAGAAAAAGAAAGAAGAAGAAGAAGAAGAAGAAACAAGATATATTCTAATTACGAAAGTTCTCTACAACTAAAGCTATGAAAACGTTCCCACTCAAAACAGGACTGGAGGCATCAGGATCTGTTGAAGAATAAAGCCGGGATTGTCTTCCTTGGATTGTGTTCATTACGGGAACAACCTCCCTTGTTATCAGACACTGGTCGTCTCCCCCCACCAGGCACGGTCGGAAGGCACAAAGGAAAGGCTTAAAGAATACTTTTAGTCTTCAAACTTATCTTGTTCTTTTGATTATTATAGTTCAATTACATTACAATTTAGTCTTCATTGCATTGCTCACATTTTATTACATAATATCTATTAAAATTAATGAAATCGACATATTATTTCGACATAAACACATAAGCTATCACTCATTTTTTTTATGATAAGATAGTATTCAACTCATAACGCAATGTTCAAGTAATGCATCAATTATTTTATTAATTTTAACTAATTTATATATTAAAAATATAATATTTTTTAAATATAAAGAATTTAGCTATAGTAATTAAAAATTTAAGGATTAAAATGAGTTTGGAGCGAGAGTTTGAGGGAGGAAAAAAAAAAAAAAAAAAAAAAAAAAAAAAAGAGAAGAAGAAGAAGAAGAAGAAGAAGAAGAAGAAAAGCACCATGCATTTAATCAAACATAAAAAGGATGAAAAAAAAGGTACGTAGTGGATACGGACAGCCGCATCTCTTCTTTAGACTTTGTAGAGATTTTTCACCAAAGAGAAAAAATGTGCATGTTACAGTCAACATCGGTCTCGGTCTAACGTTCAAGCCACAGACTAAGCCCTGGTGATGGTGCGTTCTTTTGGGTGCGGTTCATTGCAAAAGCGAAGTCACAATTCTCCTGCTGTTAGCCACCATTTTCCTTATGTTAGTGCTCCACTTTCTTTGGGTAATAACAATGAAAGACTTTGTCTACCGGGTTCCCATTTTTCTTCTCTAAGGGTGACTGGAAGATGCATCAATAATTTTGATACGGCACATTGAGCAGTTTAGACAAACGAAAGCATGTGCATACATGTATACATATGCATATTAATATACATATAAATACATAAAGTTTATATGTATGTATATATGTATGTATATAGAGATATATAGATCTTAAAGTTATTTTTTTTATTTTTTTTTATAATTTTAAAATTGGTGTTCTATATGAATTCTAATTTAGCTACATGTAAGTATAATTTTTCTTTCTCTTCGTTTCTCTTTCTACTTACTTAGCAATACCAAAAAATAAATAATAATATTGGAATGAGAATCCCATGATGCAACTTCCCTGAAAAAAAAACAAAAAAAAAGAATCCCCTGATGCATCTGATCGGGATTGCTATGGCGTCTTCCATCGCGCCGGCATGTACTGAAAACCAAAACCATAGCTGGTCAATTTAAAAGATAGAAATGTGTGCCATTGTTGATGTCATTACTTGGCTGCTGGCTTGAATTTCCAAAGACTGGAAAGAACATGCGGGTGGTGAAGGGTGAAACAGGTGAGAGGTAGTGCAAGCGAATCTGCCCTCGTCTGGGAGGATCCAACTTTTTCCAAGGCGGGACTCTCACAGTGACGAAATCACAACAGCACCAGGCCTAGCCTGAAAGGAACCATTCACCTCAGTGCTAGTGCTAAAATCTAAATGCCAGAAAGTTCCAAGATCCTGTGCTGACCTGCCTTCCACCATGCAAGGAAGAGGGTCCTGGGAATTGCCAAGGCTTAGGCAGACCTCTCATCTAAGTCTGCCCTCCAAAGAAATGACCTCCAACGCAGACCAGTGGGATATACTAAAGTCGATTATAATCATTTTTTACAAACCAAATAGTATTTTATTTACTATATATATATATCATAAACATTATACGAGTGAAAGCAATATTTTTATTTTATTTTATTGGCTAAAATATATCTTTAATTTTTAAACTTTTAATTGTTACAGTTTAATCTCTTATATTTAAAAATATTATATTTTTAATATATTATTTTATATAATTAGTTAAATTTGATGGGATACGTGACATGTCATTCTTATATAAATAAATGGAGATTTTTTTTTACTAATACGTTAGCTATTCGATTAATTTTAATTAATTTTACATGATAATATATTAAGAATAAAGTGATTTTAAAATACATGAAATCAAATCATAACTATTAAAAGTTTGATGATTAAAATAAGTTTTAAGTAAAAATTTGAGGGCTATAAGAATCAAAAAAAAGAATATGAAAATGTTACTTTCAAATATTGGACCACTTCGTTCCACATGCTCGAAGAAAAAGGATGCAACAAACGGCACCGGACGCTCTCCTCCGGTAGGAGAAACCTATACAATTATATATTATATGAAAATATGCACTGGTAGACCATAATGAAATCAAATATTCAAATGATTTATTTCTTATGATGCATCTGTATGGATTATTATATATAAAAGTTCTACTTGTGATGTGGAAACCTCCTCAATGCTTGACAGTCCATCGAGCAGAAAGAAATAATATAGTCCAACCTTATGATTTTCCCACTACTTCTTTATTTAGACTTTTAAAATCTATAGGAACCTTAAAAGTTGCATGAGCCTTGCTTGCTCATAACCTATCCTTGGTGTCCAAGTGAGAGCACCATATTGGCTTTATAGCTATGTAAATACCATGGCGCCATGGCTGTGGACCATGATATTGTTTTAATAAACCATTATGTGACTAAAAGATTCATTTATATTATATTTTTTTGGGGATGCATTTAAGCCTACCATAACCTTTTACAATGACCAATTATGACTAAAAAAAATGTTATTTAAAACCATTGGTTTTAGACAAACTGAGCTTGGCTATTGGTTACTTTAACTAAAATTGAACAACAATACTCCAAGAGTTGTTAGTAGTAAAAAATTTAAAAATAATAATAATAAAAATCTATGAAGAACTACCATGGCTAGTTAATGAATTTTAGGATGGGTCTACTGTAGACCCTCTCTTATTAAAATAAAAAAAAATGCTATCAGGCGTAAGATATTCTCCATCTTTAATGGGTCTCACTTTAATCCTTAAAATTCATCTTACAAGAATAGGTATACTAATTAGGTAAGGTGCAGGTATTCTGCTTCTTCAAAGGCTAATGTAATATTATTTATAATTCTTGTAAAGTGGGTTAATGTATCATTTTGACTGTTTAATATTGTTCTTAACTTAAGCATATCCTAAAAAATATTACATGAAAGGATATTATGAGTTTTTAATATAATACATTTTTGGTATATTATTTTAAATTTTTTTAATACATTTTTGGTGTATTATTTTAATTTTTTTTAGATATTTGAAGGGAGAAATCTACTTTTGGTTAAACAAATTTTTGAAAGTATTGATATCTAAATTGAAAGTACTTTATGATGAAATAATTAAGTAGTCAATTATAAGTTGATTATTCTTAGATGACTTTCTCTCACATACACAAACAAAGAAGAAAAAAATCACTTAATGCAAATAGAATTTTAATCCACTTTATTGATATACAATTTACAAAAGAACAATTTTATTTGGAATCTACACTGGATATAACCATTATTAATTATCTAAATCAATTGGATTAATTTTTGAGTGATGTTCTTTCCTCATCATTCTTTCTATTTCATATTTTTATTATTGCAACCATCTAAAATTGCTTGAATGTACGCTTTTGGATGATAACCTCTAATACAGAAATAATTATTTGGTTTGACATCTTTTTTATAAGGTAGTATTATTATTATTATTTGTAACATAAGGAAATATTTAATTTGAGCATCTATAACCATTTAGTGCATATAGGAAGTGTGAGTTTAAGATTCATCCAATATATTTAATCCAATTGATAAGGGATAAATTTCATTAATCTTGAAATGTGAACATGGGCTTGTGCACAAAGGAGAGATGCCAACTAATGAAACCAAGTGCTATTGGCCTTGAATTTGAACTTATTTATGCTCATAATTTTTAAAATTTTTACAAATTATTAGAAAAAAAAATCTCGTAACCTTGATTTAGGCATGTTGTCAAATTATTTTCATGCAAAATTTCAAGGCAAAGGTTGCAATGCTTTTAGTTGTATTGTGGGTGGTGCCATAAACATAGCGTAGTGCAAGGGCATAAGAGGATAGTAAGAAGGCTAAAAAAGGTTGAGTGAGTATTTAAATGGATAGAATTGAAGCATGTTTTTTTAAAAAAATTATATAAAAATAGTTTAGTTGAACCTAAATTTCAGCATGAGGACAAGCTTTCAATCTTACAATCTATCTATTAACATGTGTTTAGCACATAAGAGCAAAGCATGGTTGAACCTAAGAGATCATTTTCAGAAATACCATACTTATATTTAATTTATGGGTTTAATCTTCGCTTGCTTATTGTGCAGTCTTTTTTTTTTTTTTTTTTTTTTTATAGATCTCTAAATTAAAGCCTAACATGCATGTGATTACTAATGGACTTTATGGCTTAAATTATCTATAACATGAAAAGGTATTTATTATCATTAGTGCAAGCACCCATTATTTGGGGAAGACCACGAAAACAAAGAAGTGAGAGCCTTGACAATACATCCATATTACTAACCCAGCCAATCCTATTTTATTTTTGATAAGACTTTGCTGTATATTTTTTTGCACCACTAAAGCTAAAGCCTTGCTCATGAAGTTTTTTCTAATTCTTTCATCTCAAAATCATCCAACCAGTAGCTAAAATCATATCTTGATCTTTTTGATATTCTAAATAAGAATTCAAAAGATCAGGTGCATGCATATCCCTCTCACAATTACTAGGGTGGACTCATGAGTATATCAATTAAGATTTCATTTTCTATTTTATTGATAAAAAATAGCTATTTTACATGACTGATGGGAAGCAGTCTTTGATGACTCCAATAGTCGTTCTAATAAAAATTTTAGGCCACTCCAATGCAATTGTAGGAATGGGGGAAGCCTTAAAATTTTTAAATAATTTATAGTGTGACCTTTGATTCCGCCTATCAAGACAATCGTACTAAGACCTATTTGAGAGATTCCTCCATCTACTTGGAGGAAGATTAAGTTGCAGTTTGCCGGTACGGCGTTTAGATTGTCCAATTTGATTGTTTGTTTGCGTTTTTTTTTTGTTTTTTTTTTTTTTGAAGATTAGAAGTGTCATGTCTGTCCTTCTAAGGAACCAAAGCAGAATTAGATTCTGTGGACTATAATTCAAGCTCACGATGCCCATTTTTTTTCCACTATGACACACCATTTCAACTCGACACCACTAAAATCTTCGCACCAAGCGATGATGGCTTCAATTATCTTCAACAGAGCGTTCAGGGCCCAAGCTTATATCATCTCTCCTTTCAACCCAACGACCAGTCAACAGCATCCATGGTCAAAATTAGCCATAGGACACGGCTACTGGACATGAGTCGGACAAGTGGACCAAGGACTTGGGTTGACTACAAAGGGATGCGTCCAATCCAATGGTTTGTTTCCCATTGGATTTTCCCTCCACTTTTGGGGGAACGAATATATATATATATATATATATATTCAAACACTATATTGCCAGTATCTTTGAGAAAGAAAGCAACAGCTAATGAAGGTCTTCTTCTCCCCAAAAACAAAAGCATTCAAGCGTGGCGGTACGAATACTCTCCTCTTCGAAGCAGCTTCGGCCTGCCTGCCTGCCTGCTTGCCTGCCTCAGTTAATGACTTAATTTTCTCCTGCGGTCCCCCCTCTTGCTCCAGCCATTTGCTTGATTGACGTCCTGCGCTAGCCTACGTTATTAAATATGAGAAGAAAACAAACGAAAGGATCCAAAGATCTACTCCGGCCCACCCCACGTTTTTCTTGATCATGAGAGATTAGACGACGAAGCCGTCACTCTCTCACGGGTCCGGATAGCCAAGGTTTTTTTAAAGTTTCGAAATCCCAATGTGAGAAGATATTTTTTAAGGTTCCTTGTGGCAGATTATGCTCTCTGGATGCTCCTTAGGACAATAAGATCTCTCCACGAATTTTTTTTTTTTTTTCCCCCCTTAGTTCAGTCATTTGCAAGAAGACTGAGCAAAATGTTATTTGAATTCTTTATTCAAAATCTCATCTCCATTATATAATTATTATGGATTAAATATATGTTCATGATTAACTTCAAAAAGAATCGTGATGTAATTAATCTCTAGTTTGCACATATAATGATTCAGGTTTGCTTCGATATTCTTTGTATGCGTTAGGGATCTCATCCAAAAATATTGATTAGAAAATATTATTTAATTTTCTTAATTTTATTTAAGTATATAAAAGTTTGAACATATAATGATTTAGGTTTGCTTTGATATTCTTTGCACGCATTAAAAATTTCATTCAAAAATATTAGCTAAAATATATTATTTTATTTAAGCATATGAAATTTTACTAATAGATAATTATTGTGAAACTAAACATTCATTCGTAAGGCACCCATCTAATAAGAAAATATATACATAATAGCAAAATAATTTGAAATTAAATACATGAATCTCAATGAAAGAACTCCTCCAAATCTCTCTTGCTAAAATAGAAAAAGAAATGTAGATTTCAATATTTCTCGCATTTCTCATCCTATAACATTCAGGTCTTGGACCTCCATATTCTCTTTCTTAGTTTATTGATTTCTGTTGGATATTTCTCTTGATGATATCATCTTGGCCAATATTAGACATGTCACCCTATTTTCCATGCCTTGGATCCATGCACATGAAAGATTTATCCATTTCTATTTGTATCTATCTTAATTCCAGCACTCTTACTTTGTATTTTTATTCATCATCTCTCACATACATAACATAATAGATATGCTTGTTTCTAACTCTATACATTTTAATTCTCGGAAACACTTACCCTGCATCTCTGTTTCATCAACTCAAATTTAGATATCTCAATTGGGTAACATTTCAATCATTTAGTAAATCTAATCTTATTGATACTTATAGAACCTTCATTATTTTATATTCTTTGTACTTTGACCAATACGAAACAAATTCAAAAATGCATCTCCTAATTTAGTTGTATTTGAAACATGTTCCTCTTTACTTACTACTTTTGTAGTTTATATAAAAGGTTTAGAAGGAATCTATAGCTGCATTATTCCTTGATCCTTCTAACAACTAGACTATAAAATTTGGTAGATTAGAATTAATTAGAGATTCGAGTGGTTTGATGCGACTCAATCAATCACAATGTAAACGCAAAACTAGATTGAATTTATATCTAATTCCTAAACATCTAACTTATTTCAATATTCGAACTTGACCTAATCCAACTCATCCATGGGATTGACTCAGACAATGAACTCAATTGTATTTTGTCATGAAAGCTTCTAACTATATGTAGCTTAACCGGCTTTACCAAGACTCAGCACGAGATGTTTTTGACTGATTAAAATAGTTAATAAATCAAATCATTAGATGTTTATCAGCCGTTTTAAGGCTGAATCCTTCTTCATTGCAGAGGATAGTGCTAACTAATATATTGAAAACGAGACTTGGTCCACCTTTAGACTAGCATAATATAAGAAATGTCATGGCATGGGCCGCCCTTAAGTTGAAAGAGTGCCAATAAATAGGCTAGCAGAACTCCCGAGAGGCAAAATATTAAGAGCGCACGCACTCATTTGGAGGGACGCTCCTTCCAGGAAGTTGCTGAACGTTGAATAGATTAGAGCACGTTCTCTAAGGGGATCAATGCAAGGATAAATAGCTCAAGGCTTTTAGGAGCTTCCTACTCCTTTTCAGAGGCTTGCGGATTGGAGAAAGAAAGAGAGATTGAGGAGAGCAGAGAGTTGAGTTGATAGCAAGATGGTGAGAGCTCCTTGTTGTGAGAAGATGGGTCTCAAGAGGGGGCCATGGACTCCAGAAGAAGACCAGATACTGGTTGCTTATGTCCAGAGATATGGCCATAGCAATTGGCGTGCGCTACCCAAACAAGCCGGTAATCACTGACGAGTCCTCGCTGGATTCTTGAAGAAATTCTGCTTGGTTTTGTCTACTGATTGAAGCATGCAAAGAGACAAGAAGCTTTTTATTCTAAAAGTGTTAATTTGCAAATATTTCTCCATGGATATCTTTTATGTTTTTTTTCATCAATCTTTGCTCCACCAAAAAAAATAAAAATAAAAGGTTTGAAAATTCTTACTGTTGTAAAATAACAGTGGATGCGTTTTTAGGCCTTGATGGTTTGAGAGAGGAGAGTAGTAGTGTCATAATAATTTTTTTCCTCTTTTCTTTTTTCGAATTTTTGTTGAGCAGTGGTTTCATAAAGTGAGTTGGTATTTGAAAAATTTTAATCACTTCAGTGACTTCAAAGTCATGTGTGTTTTGAGCTATGATTAGAGATGAATGGGACCTCACCTCTCTTTTCTTTTCCTTCTTGTTTTTTTTTCCTTTTAATAATTCTTTAGGTCTGTTGAGATGTGGGAAGAGTTGTAGGCTTCGATGGATTAATTACCTGAGACCGGATATCAAACGAGGGAACTTCACAAGGGAGGAAGAGGAAACCATCATCAGCTTGCATGAGTTGCTTGGCAACAGGTACAGCTCTCTTATTCTTTGCTCAAATTAAGTACTACTTTCCTAAAAAAAAACCAGAAAGAGATACAAAGGGCCTAAATAACCATAAGATTTTTACAGGGAAGTAATGACACAACGTACAAACTAATTACAATTCGTATTAATATGAAAATTACAAGGTAAAAATATTTCAAAAGAAATAGTCTAATGCTTATTAAAATTTTCCAGTATTATATTTTATCCTCTCTCTCTTGCTGCCTTAGCTTGCAGAAAACCTCTATTCAATAAAAAAGAAAAGAGAAGAAAAGAAAAGAGAAGTTCTAAGAGTTTCAAAGATTCCCTTTGGTTTTTCTTGGCCTGGCACTATCAATACCACTATATGGGTCCTTTCATTTGTCAACATGACCACAAGCATTTAGATACAGAACTCAAAACGTCCACACCTTGAAACCATCCAGCCGTGGATGAACTCGCTATTCACTATTTAAGAGTTGCTTTCAAATACGACAATCTTCATTGCATTATAATAAGATGAACTTATAAACAAAGATTTGGTAAACCTTTAGTTTCGTTGAGTCAGTCAAATGAAATAAGAAAATCAGAATTTTTTTAATCTTTCGACGTGCAAGTGTGTAGTAAATTTATTGTTCATTCTTTCTTTTTTTTTTTTTCGATAGATGGTCTGCAATTGCCGCGAGGTTGCCCGGGAGAACAGACAATGAAATCAAGAACGTGTGGCACACTCACTTGAAGAAGAGATTGAAGCCAAACCAGATGGCACAGCAAACAAAGAAAAGGATTCAATTTGATGCCATGGTCGAGAAGGAAACCACCGCACATGCACCCATGCAACAGAATTCAGGCTCAATGCACCCAAGATTCGATGATCAAAGACTTCGGTCGGCATCCCCAGATCGATCTTGTAGCGACTTCTCCTGCACTGCTACTGATTCATCTACGATGTCAAGGGAGACAACTAACTGTGTGGGTGTCAAAGAAGAGAACTTTTCTTCACAAGAATTCCCAGTGATTGATGAGAGCTTCTGGTCGGAGGCACTATCGATGGACAATTTTGCTGAACCAATGGTTGATATCACAGCATTAGAATGCCGTGCATCTGGTCCATTAGGCGAGCCCTTTGGTTCATTTGGGTCATCCAACAATGATGACATGGACTTTTGGCTAAGGTTATTCATGGATGCTGCTGATTTACCGGCTTGGCCACAAATTTAACAGATGGAAGGGGATCCAAGATCTCACATGAATTTTTTATTGGAATGGGGAAATGATGTTAGAATTCTTTTTTTTTTTTTTTTTCTTTTAGAATTTTTAGTGGTGTGAATTGGTTAACTCTACAGGAATCAACAAAAATGTAGCCGTTGTGGATTAGTAAAAAAATTATAGAAGGAAGAGGAAACACAGTAGAAAGTTAGCAAAAGATCCACTGTCTTCTTCTTCTTCTTCTTCTTCTTCTTTAATTTTGTCATCTTTCCCTCCCATGTAGAGAGAGAGAAAAGGATATTGTTGTGTGGATTTTTCAAAGAGCAAAAATTTATAATTTGGAGTTTCTCCTCATGAACAGGATTTCTATTTACACACCTCCAAGCCTATTCTATGATATTCTGATGGTTTTGTGGATGTCATTCCAATTCTAACTCTCTTAAAGAAAGCATGTCAAGGTAAAAAACCCATATAGTTCCACTGCTCTTCCATAGATAACCAAGTGCCATCTATGTCCATGTACTACTGTGGCATTTCGTTTAACCTGTAACTAGGACTTGTACATCATATCAGGGTCCGTTTCTGAAGGAATGAAAAAATGGCATCGTTTATAGGAGATGTCCAGGTCTTTCTAAGCTTTAATTAGTTTTGTGAAGGAAAAAAAAAAAAAAATCCCTTCTGACGCAGTAACAGAGATTAAACATAAAGAACATTCTAGTTAAGAGATCCAAAAAAAAAAAAAAAAAGTGTTCGTAGCTTGTACGGCAACTTTGTAGGTCACTTCACTTGACATCATCAAATATTAATAAAAATGTTACCCAAGTCTCATCATGGGTGGAAGACCAAGTAATCAACAACACAACTTACTTAGGCCCAGAACTGGATTAATACTACTGCATGCATTTCCCTCCAACCAAAATTAAGATTATTGGAGACTAATTTGACTTGGTAGGTCTTGGGCCAGATGAATGAATATTTTTGTATATAAATACAACAAAAAGAAGTTAATAATAATCGAGTCTTGCCATATGAGATATGACATATTTTCTATTTTTTTCCTTTTTTTTCTAATTTTTTTTTTTTTTTTTGACTGTAAATTAGGAGTGAAGGTGGATGATCCTCCTCTTTTTTTTTTTTTTTCTCTAGTTCAACTTTTTGAATGTTGCATTGCAACTAACTTTAAGATATTTAGATAAATTTGCTTAAGTAACTAAAGAATCACTAATAAATCAAAGGATCAAGAATATTTGGAATTACCAATAATATGGGCGAAATATTTAAATATGGTTTATATTATATATATATATATATATATATATATGCGTGTATGAGTGATTTACAGAATATCCAAAGATAATTTGTAGAACTATATTTATGTACCTTCAACTGCTAAAAACTTTTGATATAATATTATTTAAAATCTCATATTAATCATCCATGTTCAATTCTAAATGCCATATATATCCAAAAAAAAAATGATAAGGTTTTGTCTATATCTTATGTCACCTTTAGCGCACAATCTTCTAACATCTTAAGCCACTTGCAAATTAGATTGACCGATTCAGCTGAGTTAATATTATTATCTATCTTGTGAACCAAGTCTGATGCTTATCGCATCGAGCAAGTCTGGTGCAGCTTCTACTCAGGGGATGAGAACGAACTTTGAATAAAGTTTTCTGGTTGATTAAGATTCCCTCCCAATCTGAAAGCAAAAGCTAGCTATAAAATTTCTCCTTTCAGTTCTTTCAATGAATAATGCACTGTCCCAAGCTCTAGTCATGGCTCACTTGATCCACCATGGGGAAGGCTACCCTAACTTCTTGTGTAGAATAAGGACAAAAATAATGAACTTCATGAGAAATCATCAAGTGCACCATGAATTCCACGGAATTCCAGATTATAAGTCCCTTGTAAAACTATGCCAGCTTCACCTCATGCGGAAGACATAAAAAAGCTGATTTGATTATTTCATTACAAAATAATGATGGGAATGGAAATTTTGATTTGGAATGCTAGCTGCTGTCACTTTGTGTGGTTAGCTTGACAGATAACCAGATGAATTATATAATTATTGAATAGAACTATGATAAATGATTCACAACTTACTCTTAGTTTGAAAAGCATATAAAGAAATGGTCAGATAGAATTGAGATCAGAACAAGCTATGATACTTTATAAGTGAAAAACTGACCTAGTCTTAGATGCATGAAATCTTGAAATTTCTTGAACGTATATGAAAAAGAAGAAACATATTATTACTAAAACCAATATCCATTCCTACCACATGCACACTTAGAAGCACGTGTACATGCACATGCACACGTGCAGGACATATGCACACACGCATGCTTTCTGTGATACCCCAAATTTAGCTTGACATTAGCTCAAGTCCACTTGTTACCTATTAACTTTCATTCGAGTTTTGAGTCATGTGATTTTAGCCTGCTAACAATTAACTGAGCCGATCTGAGTGTACGAAAGTTTATGGGCATGAGGAAAGAGCTACCCATGAGATGGTGGTAGAGTCCCGCCATGGCGTAGAGCCACCCTTGTAGCACCAACGATCCGGCTTAGTAGTAGATTCTGGCTAGTTTATATCATACAATAAGAACATCGCATTATAAGGAAGAAAAATTGTGTTACTCCAAATTTAATCCTAAATTGGCTCAAGTTCACTTGCTTTTCGTTAACTTTCACTCGAGTTTTGGGCCATATGATTTTAGTCTGCCAGCAATTAATTAGGCCAGTAGATGGACTTGAAGCGTTGCACTTCTCCTTTCCATACTTATCTACTGAAATGTTTTTCAAACTTGCAGTTTCTAAATTTTAACTTCTATGGAAAAAGAGCTTAGGCTTGCGGCATTGATTCTTCTATGTGTTGTTATCTTGAATTCTTGGGATCAGACACTTGACTTGAAAAAATCACAGCGGCTTAAAGATGTGGCCATTGCCAGTGCCACATCAATTCTCGGTGCTGATCTACTGAGACTTTTCTTACAATGATTTTATGACTTAATTGTTTGAATTGCTCAGCCTAAAGAATAAATCATTAATCTTAAGCAGCAAGCCATACCCTACCATAAGGGTAGACCTATGATATAAACTGCACCGCCATCAACCTCATCGTCAACAATGACGCCTGTATTGATGAGCTTTAGGTCATAGAAAAAGGACTGGCAGCTGCGGTTGGTCGAGGTTACGATCATTTCTTCTGAGAAAAATCAAACAAGTTGTTACAATGGTTCCATCTATGTTTCACCTATAGATGTCTTTGTATCTTAGCTGGGTATGATGGTTGTTTTTTTATTTTTTTTTTCACCGGTTGTATGTAATGTTTGAACCATAAACGTCTCTGGTTCGGTTGAAACATCTTTGTTTCACAGCCAAGACGAACCGCGACGAAGGAGCCCACCACGGGAATGGAAGCCATTTCTAATGACGCGTGGGCGGTCAAATCATGCACAGCAGAAATGGCGAAGCCGGAAACCAAACGCGGTCGCCGTTTGAAGAGCGGGCAAGGCAACAGTTGGGAGAGACCTGGGCCAAGATGTTCAATGAAAATGATTTGAGACGGTGCCAAGATGTTGCTATATTTTTTGCAAGCTAGCATGAGAGTGATTCGAAACGGTTCTGAACAAGTTGAATGCAGCTCTTTCCTTTTTTTTTTTTTTTTTTTTTTTTATATTTCTCTGGGTTGCATGATTTTTGACTTGTTATCCTGCCAGTGTGGATCGAGGTGCCATCCTGGTCCCCTCTTAGATGCGGGCTTTTGAGCAACTCTGCTTAATGTTTCATTAACATTTGTTATTCATGCTTAACTGGTTACTCTATTGAAGCATTCATATGATCAATATCTTAAGAGATCGTTTGATTCATGATAATTTATTTTAATAATTTAAAATTACTATACAGATTACCATGTTTGACAATTGGATATGATAATTTAAGTTGTAATATTTTGATTCCTCATAAATCATAATAATCTGAATTTTCATATAAAAGATGAGTATTTAAAATTATCAAAATTTAATCATCTTAAATTACGCTATTGGCTTTCAATAAATATTTAATAATACTTAATTTGATTATATATTTAATTTACACTAGATAATATTAAAATATATAATATTATATCTATATTTAGTATTAAATATATAATATAATATTTTATCTTAATATTAAATTTGATACTAATATAATATTTAATATTTTAAACACTATTTATATTTATATAATAATATGTAAATATTAAATTTTAAATTATTGATATTTATAACCTTCTTGTATATTAAATTATTATATAATATATTTCTAAATATTTATATATTATATATTAGTATATATTATATAATGAGATATTTAATAATATTATAATATATATTATATTATATATAGTATATATTAAATATTATAAATATTATAAATATATAATATTTTTAAAATTAATTTTCAAAGAATCTTGATTTTTATTAGAACATTTCATATTTTAGCAAAAAAAAAGGGCCACTTAAAAGATAAAAAATATTTATAAAAAATAATAATAAAAAAAAGATAAATTGATTGTCATGTTTTGTAACCAAATGTCATAATCTTTCTATTCATGAGAATCTAATTAGCGAGTGTAAAACCATCAGAAGTGTAAGATTTTCAATAATACTATATTACTATGAACCAAATATCACCTAAGAGCCTAAATTTAGATACAATGGGTACAAAAATAACCACAAAAAAGAGCAAAGTAAAAGAATACAATAATGAAGGAGAAAAAAAGAAAAAAAGAGAGAGAGAATGCATAAACATTACCTAAAACATAATTAGAATAAGAATAATCATTTTCAAGTAGAGTGCGATTCCTCTATATCTCTTCTGTCACCTTTAAGGGATGGAAGGAGAGAGATAGAGACGAAATCATATGGCACACGCATAGTGAGTTCTATCCTCTGAGGTTGCGTTTGGTACATCGCCAGGTAATCCTGAAAGGTAATGTGGATTGCCTGCAAGATAGATTACCACTGGATAGATTGCCAGTAATGTTGATTACTGTGTTTAGTATACACAGGCAATGTTGCAAGATAGATTACCACTGGATAGATTACCAGTAATTACTGTGTTTGGTATACACAAGCAATGTTGCAATAATATTGATTACTATATTTGGTATGACAACCAGATTACCAGTAATGTAACATCAAATTTCCAAAATACCCCTAAGTCAAATTTATTAAAAATTGATATATTATTACATATTTGGCAATATTAAAAATTGATATACTATTACATATTGGGCCCAAAAACACCTAAGATCTGGAATGCACTTCTTGAGCTATGAATAGTTGCGACATTACCATATCACGTCCATATAGACCTGTAATACAGAAGGATGATTTTCACACTTCAATAGAAAAATAACATAAAAATAACTTATCTAGCACCAAAATTATTGTAGAACTATTTTCCACCAGCGAAATTCTATAGCCACTCACTTTTACAACTCTAATAGCACAGATTCCAAACATGGATTTTGCTATCAATATTATACACACTCTACACCAAAATCACAATCTCTCTCGCCGAACAACAATATATCAATCATAACCAAACAATGCACCCATGGATGACATGACTCGACAAATTTAAGGTATGGGTTATAATTATAAAAGATGTACTATAATCAGAAAACCAACTCAAATGTAAAAAAACTATGATGACAAGAACGACTGCAGTGACACAGTCTTCAAAGAAATGACAGAGCTTAGGTATGCTACCATTCAGAAACACAGTCTTCATAGAATAAAACTATCCGCCGGCTAAACAAAATGATAATACCAAATTATCATAGATAAATAACCAAACAATCACAACATCAAACAAAACCACAACTAGCAACATAGATGTCCTAACTAGGACTCAAACCAAGGACATCTAATACATGATATTTTCTCAACCTCTGAGGTAGCGAAAAGAAGTAAGTCAGACTTGCACTATCACAAGCAATTATCAATCCAGCTTTAACCATCAATGACTCATGCAGCTCCAAATCTTCAATCTCAGCTATTGCCTCATAAACCTTCTTCTTCATCTCTTGATCTTTTGCAAGGAATTGGAAACAATCTGCCAACTTATCAATACCCTTACTTAAGCTTTGACACATTACTCCAAGACTACTTATAGTTTCAATCAAAGGGCCCATAAGAGCAACTTCTTCCTCATTAGAAGCCTTCCTTTTTCTTGACCTTGATGAAGAAGCACTTTGTTGAACATGACCAATAGGAGTTTGGGGAATGGAGTTGTTACTTTCAAATCCTGTAGGATCTACAAACTGGACCTCCTCTTCACTATTCATTGCTTCTGTCAGGATTTCATTGGCTGAATCTGCAGGATCCTCAGCCCTCTGACCTGTTACACGATCTTTTCCAAATATGATCGAGAGTTCCTCCAAGTATAAGAATGGCTTATTCCGAAGACCAGATGCTTGAGGATGATTCTATCATAATGAACCAATATAAATTAAGTAAACTATACCTAAAGCATCAAAAATTAAATAAGAATAGAGAATTAATTAATATGCTGAGCATTTACCTTGATCGACTTGTCCTATACATCTTGATCACAAGTAATACATTTTTTTGTATCATCCCATCCAAATCCTAATGTATTCAACATATCATAAATAGCACCATATTGTTGTTTCAACAACTTGAACCATGCATGGATGTGTGGATGAGCCTTGATGCTACAATTAGGTATCTTATTTTCTATCATCTTCTCCAATTGAGGTAAGAAACCGACCTTGAAATTGCCACCTTCTCCCCTCCATATAGGATCATTCTTTAAATCAAGCAGACATCCAATTAGTATAGCATCTTCCTCTATACTCCATTGATGCTTCTTTCCTTGGTTCCTCCTTTGACTTGAAGAAGCTTCCATTTCTAAAAGATAATAATTTAATATAAAAGATAATAGATGTTCATATTGTAAATTTAAATAATAACAATAATAAGTTGAATAAAAATAAACAATCTGAAAATAACAATAATAAGCACCCATGTTCCAAATGACAGTAACAAGGTTTATATTAAATTTGTAACAAGGTTCATATTAAAGAAAGACTCAAATACATAAAATAGTAATACATAGCAAAATTTGCAATAGTGTTGAGAATTTTTTCAAGCTCTGGATTGGTCCGATAAAAGAAGCTTGAGATCTGGAGCGGAAAAAAAAAAAACTATTCGTGTTGTTTTATGGAAAAATAAACACCACACTATGGTTGCATTGAAATCAAAAAGAGAGAGAGAGAGATCTGGAGAGGAAAAAAAAATCACTATTTGTGCTGTTTTATGAAAAAACCAACACCATACTGTGGTTGTATTGAAATTTAAAAAAAAAAAGCTTAAGATCTGGAGCGAAAAAAAATCACTCTTTGTGCTGTTTTAAAGAAAAACCAAAACCACACAGTGGTTATATTGAAATTTAAAAAAAAAAAAAAAAACTTAAGATCTGGAGCAGAAAAAAATCACTATTTGTGATCTTTTATGGAAAACAAACACCACGCTGTGGTTGCGTTGAAATCAAAAAAACTTGAGATCTATGCAGAAAAAAAAATCTCTATTTGTGTTGTTTTATAGAAAAACAAACACCACGCTATGGTTACGTTGCAATCAAAAAAAAAAAAATTTGAGATCTAGAGCGAAAAACACACTATTTGACAAACACTACTGATTTATGTGTTTTATGAAAAACAAACACCACGCTACGGTTGCATTGCAATCAAATAACAACTTGAGATCTGGAGCAAAAAAAAAACCCTATTTGATAAACACCACGCTGTGCTTGCATTGAAATAAAAAAAAAAAAAAAAAACTTCAGATCTGGAGCGGAAAAAAAAAAATCACTACTTCTACTATTTTATGAAAAAACAAATGCCACACTGTGGTTGTATTGAAATCAAAAAAAAACTTGAGATCTGGAGTGGGAAAAAAAAAATCACCTGGAGTGGAAAAAAAAAATCCACTATTTGTGCTTTTTTATGGAAAAACAAACACCACTGCAATCTGAATTGCCTCACCGGCGGCGATCTTCTCAGAGGCGATTGGAGGGGAGCTCACCGGCGACGTAAAAGGAGTGGGAGTAGGGTAAGCACGATGAAGGAAGAAGGAGAAAAGCATACGGAATGATGGATTTTGTTTTCGTGGAAGAGAAAGGGATAAAGGCATTTTTGTCCAAAAAAATTATTATCGGATTACCACATCTTCGATAATCTGGATAGTTACCCCTCCCTCAAGTAATCTGGATTGCCTCATGAGAGGTAATCTATATTATCACTGCAAGATAGATTATTATTAAAAAGATATACCAAATCTAGTTATCCGATGGGTTCAATTTAAATTACCGATAATCTATATCGACTACCAAACGCAACCTGAAGTATTCGTTGCAAAAGCCAAGAAGTAAGAATGAGAGAGAGAGAGAAAATTTGGGGATTTTTTGTGCGATCCGTTGGAGATTGCTTTGAAGGAGATATTGCATTTGAGAGAGGTTGGGTGGGAAATTTTTTGAGAGAGAGTGGAAAAAAAAAAACATATTTATGAGACCACTTGTATTTAATTTTTTAAATTCACCTACATTAAAAAAAAAAAAATGTTCGGCTACAATTCTGAACCTGGCTACAAAGCCCTTTGCCATTAAAATAGTCGAAATGAAACGATCATCATGCGAGCTTCTTCCTTGCCATGTTTTTTCCTTTTTTTAAAAAAAAAAAAAATCTTCAACTAAATTTTAACTCTTCCATTATTCTTCCAACACACATGAGCATTTTTTAAAATAAAAATCACTGCTGGCTGGAGAAGTCAAATGGTTCCCAATTACCTAAGTCCATCAAAGTATGGCCCTCCGTTCATGGATCTGAGTCTATTGCTAGTTTGTGCTGTTGATCTCAGAGGTACCGCTATTGCTGCAACCATTTCCAGCAGGAGCAACAGCGGCCAACCTAGTCGAATTGGGTGCCACTTTTGTCACCATTTCTCAGTGATCTTTTTTTTTTTGCACCACCCCTCTTCGCCGCCAACAACCCCCCCCCCCCAAAAAAAATAAAAATAAAAACAAGTGGAAGGCCTCGGTTAAGATTATAAAAATGACCCATGGCACAATCATCCCTGTATACAACAAACGGGTGCCATGAAAGGATGTATTGAATGAACACCACGTGTGCGGGACATCACTAGGTCATCACAAATCTGGTTGCCTTAACATGAGTGATATTATCATAGGTAACGATGAAGAAAATGATTCAGGCCACCATATATTGTAATCGCAATATAGGATACAATGATGAATTAATATATTCTAAAACTCTCTCTCAATCATAACTACTCTATGTTTCGCACTAACTTCCAAGTCCTGCTAGAATTTTATTTCTTTTAAATGTTGGATTTTCTACTTATCCATGTGATTGACATCGCTCGCAATGCGTTCCCATGGGCAAACCGAAAAGAAAATATCAGCAAACGACAAAACAACAGATTCATATGTAATGCGGCTACAACTGCAACATTTTTCATGAACACATAGAATGCGTCCTTATTGCATAACATCATAAAAAGTTACTGTCTCCACATAAACTACCATACATGGGTTGAAGGCAAGCCATAATGACAACACGGTCGGTACAACCAGTAAGGCCGTTGAGAAAATTTTGAGTTAAAAACACTGAAAGTAGAACTAACGAGATCTAATGTAAAGAGCGAAAAAAGAAATATCACAGATCAAGAGAAGAAACTTCTGCAACAATTGTTTCTGCAGAACCAAAGTTTAATTATTCAAAACCTGGAGTTACTTCTTATGATGCAGTAACTATAGGCCTACTGACCACTCCAGCGGTACCTCTGAAAGAAGACATTCAAGAGAGGCATGAATATGCCAATGCCTTCTCCTCGGTCAACTCCTCAGCAGTTGCATCCAATTTCTTCCTCGAGAACTCATCAATTGGAAGACCTGACAACATCAGAGGTAGAAATATGAATGATCAGCCACTCTTTTTTTCTTTTGCTTCGTGCTACAAATCAGTTAATTATTCAGAAAGTTTTATGGAATAAAACTGTGTGAAATAAGATGGCTAATTGCATTGACAAAATATGATACTAAGCTAGGTAAACTGCTTAGAGAAGCAGCTCAATCCTTGGAAATACTTAAATATGATGGATTGTGTTATTTAGAAAAACTCTATTCAACCAATCCTCAGAATGCAGAGGATACCTAAATGTGTAAACATGCTGGATTCCAGAAATAAGCCCGCACCATAATGCATTGGTTCAGACTAAACCACTGCCATATCATAGGCTGATTGGTTGCTTTCTTAAGTGCAATGACACCCAACACAATCAAGGTTTCCATCTTAGGACGTGCCAGGCTGAGATATCAGTTTCAATCAGCATCATAAAGTCACCGATATATCATCTGATATGATATCAATACATTGGCCAAGTTTTCCTGATAACCCTTTGAGAATCTCAAATAATTTTTATTATTACATATTCAGAACACTGTCTTAATATGGAAATTAGTGCAGGTTTATAATATTAATTGGGACCTTGGAGATCTCAGCTCCCATAAAATACTGGTTGGGATAACAGAAATATATGTTATTTCCTATTTTACCTTTTTTTGAATTTCCTATCTTGGCCAAGATAAACCGAGATCTTGGTCTATCTCAATATCAGATATCTTCTGAAATGGCTGAGATCTTCGTAATTAAAAACCTTGATTACAGTCTCTACAGAGAACATTCATTATTAGTCATGATTGTTGCAATACAGATTGGGAATCTTTATTTTACAACAGTGCAACTCAGTTTGGGTTTTCTTTTCAGCTCATGTGAGATAATGTGGAAGGACAAGACTCCCTTACAATTACAGAACAGAACTTGTGTTTGTTATAGACAAAATCAACCAAGAGATCAACCCAATAAGAAACCAAACAAATCTCTAGATATTGACAGTCATGGACTGCATATCAAACGGCTCAAGTCAGCACCACAGAATTCAATTGCAAACAACTCTTGCAAGCAAAGCTCCCAGTACTAGTATGTATTGTCTCATACCATGCATACTGTGTCACTACTCAGTATTGCAAGGAGGGTGTATTTACCAACATGGTACTGATATGCGATCCAGTATTGAGATTGTAAATCTTGCTTGCAAGCCTATTGGGTTTCTACAATGGGATCAAATGGGCTAAAAAATTAGATAAAAGATTTATGAGTTGCACATCTACAGTTCTTGGAAAGAATAAAAAGATGAGCTTAAAATAACGTACATTTTGCAACCACAGATTTGCCAAGAAACCATATAAATCCAATTGGTTTCACAAAATACTGAAATCAAGTAAGCTAAAAATAAGAAGACTAGAAATAAGACCTAGCTAGCTAAGGCCAGCATAACAGCACTATCAATGCAATGTGAATTGAGACAAAGACAGATGAGACCCTGCTTAAGATTGATAAACATGAGATACCATAAAATGTTCAGTTTCATTATTAGGGATTTATCATACAAAAGAATGGAAAAGGATGAAAACATATCCAACAGAACCAAGGTATACTGAACCAATTACTGGTACCAAGCTAAATCGGTAGCGTACTAATGATTCAGGCTGGTATGCCCTTTCTTCTGTTTTTTCTCATAGTTTTTCATTTTTTTCCTTTTTCTATGTGGTTCAAGTCGGTTCAAGGATAGGATGAGGCTCTTAGCATTCTCTCTTTTATTTGCATTCAAAATCATTTAAGTAAATGTCATAAGCCTTTCCATTTTATTTACTTAAGATATCTTATGCAAATAAGAAAAATACCTTCCATTTGAATTCAACAAAAATATTAAAAAATCAAATTTCTCAAGAATTAAAGTCAACTCTCCTTCTCAAGAAGAAATTTAGAGAATTTTAAGAAATCTCAGTTGAACAAAAATTAAGTTAGGATACTTTCACTCCTGATGAAAATTCTAAAAAATTAATTGAACTTAAAGATGATGACAAAACAAAATATCGAAAAGAATTATTTTAAAATATAATTTATAAGGGTTTGATCAATACATGGCCAAACTTACAAAGTTTTCAAACTTAAATAGGATCATAGTAGCTAGTCATAAAACTAGACAGTCCAGCATGATTCTAACCAGTTCACAACCAAAATCGAATCTAAAAGTGTATCGATACTGGTTTCCGACTGATTCGATTCGGTTCTATATTCCTTGAATAGATCTATAGTTGGTTGGATAGAGGGGAGAGGTGCTTAAGACTATCATATAATTAAGATATACCAAGGAAAAAAATAAATATAGAATGACCATAAGACCTTGCAATATTGTATGGTTTTGAATATTAGGTAACAAAAGGGTCCAAGAAAACAACTTAAATGTGGTACAAATGAGATTGCTATTATAAATGTGTGGGAATTTACAAAAATAGAGGAATGAGTATCTAGAAGACTTGTATGAGTTATAAATGTGAAAAATAAAGTGATGGAGAATTGATTGTAATGGTAAAGGCATGTCTAACATCATTGGAGGGGCTTTATTAATAAAGGGCACTTTAATCTTTATGGAAGGATATGATAAAAGAAGAGGTAGACTTGAGGTAACACTGATAGAAGTTGTGAGAAGGGATATAGAAAAGCTTAATAAGAGGTAGCCATAAGTAGGAATGCTGAGTAAACAAGGACTTGTAAAGCTAAAGCCAATTTATCGAGACGATGGTTAGTCATGGTTGCAAGCATCAAGGCGAGCGTTTTAATAGGTGAAACATTTTGTTTGAAGGCATGGTGCTTCGAATTACATAGAGAGGTTCATTAGGAATCTCAATTGGGAAAAAGATGATTCAAAGATAAACACTTTCAAGAAGATATAAAAGTGATGTATGGACCCAAATATGACTTGTCAAGCAATGCAAGAAGGCTAAGTGTTAACTGCCACAAGTAGAGAGAGAAAATAGGAATAGGAATAATATTACATATGTGAGGACCCATGTGGCCATGCATTTAATCCCACATAGGCATCTATTGAGTAGGTTTTAGATACTTAAGCAAGGACAAGGACCCAAATTAATAACCTTGCAGCTAGCCTTTTTGGATAAGGTTATAAACTGTTACAAATAGTTTCAAAGCCAACCCGGTCCAAAGCCCATAAATGACTAAGGCAGGCTTTAGCACAAGCCATTTTGAGGTAATCACAAGGACACTATGGCTTAACTGGAGAGAAGGGTGAGTTTATTCCCACATCAAGTGTGTATTGGGTATTCCAGAAAAACTAAGAACCCAAATTAATAACTTCTATCAAGCCTCTTAACATGAGGTCCTGAGTCATTACAACATGATACTTAAGAGTTCTTTAATAGGTCTTTATTTCCTAGTAAAGTTGCTTGGTTCAACCTTTACCATGAAGTCTTTGTCTAATAAGAGAATTAAGTCATTAGATTTAGTAAAAGTATAAGGCACTAAGAACAAATCATTTTTATATCTTTCTATTCCCCTTCACAGTATACATGGGTTTTACACTGTGCAGGAGTTTTTACCGCACAATTGTATTACATGGCAATTCACTTGATCTCAAGTTCTTCTTTTGAGTTGCAAGCATGGCAGAAATGCCAAGTACTACAACCACTAGGAGAAAAACAAAGAAAGCTTTTGTTGGAAGTAGTTAATAGAGGTCTGCAAGGCAAAATTCATGAAATAGAAAATACATATTACCAATGCATAAATAACTTCAATGGCAATAAACACAACAAATGTGAATGACTACAATATCAAAAAAGGGTCACTGGTATTCAAATAAAAATACAAGTCACTGAGGTCACCAAGAATGATGAAGAAAATTATTGAAGCATAAATAGATCCAAATGTCTTATACAAATAATATACGTGCTCAGGAAGAAATTTAAGGACAAGAACTGCTACTTATAGTATGAAGGATAAAGAATGGTTTTCTACCTTTTAACTAAAATTGCTGTTCCTCAAATTTGTTGGTTTTATCTACGAGATGCTTGTGTGCACATTAACATGTAAGATATTCACTTTTAAGAAAATTCAAATTAATAGGATAACAATCAAAATCCACTTTCTGTAATTCTATAGAATTAAATTTGAAGTTTATGGAAGGATTGCAAATTAAGTAAATCACTAAAATCAAGTTTCTCTCAAATATCTTGAAATAAAAAACTAAAGTCCCCTTGTCTTTTCAAAACATAAAAAATACACATTTAATCTTGAAGGTTTGATTTCCTCTTTTAGCTTGCAACAATCCTCACCATGTTCTATCTCACCTATGCAACATCAAAAATGCCAAGAATCACAACCCCTAAGGGAATCAACAACACAGAGTTCCTCCAGCTTAATCCATCCAGTAAGGAGTACTATTTATCAGCAATGCCATATTATCTATCAGAATGACGTTGCGCTACAGCCTGTGCACCTATATTTTCTATGTGATGTTGTGAACCAGAAAAATTTGGTGGCAGCATTGTTGAAGGCAGTCACTTAAAAAAAAAAAAAAAAAATTGTAAACAACTATTGGTTATGGATTGCATGATGCAACTAGGGAGAAGTAGAAGGCCTATAAGGTTAATGTAAACTAATTATAACTAAGAAGAACTTCCACCAGATTTGCATCTCTCACCAACTTCAATGGTGAAAGACTAGCATAGAATATACTTGAAACATTCACAAGTAGAAGCTCCAATCCTGTTCACATTTTTTATCTGATAGGTAAAACATTGCTTCAAAATCTACTTGGCTTCTTCATACATATAAGAAGCAGCATGAATTTAAACAAAGACCAAATCAGATGATATTTGGACCACTCTGTTAACTTATAATGCATCTTGTGAACTTCAAAAAAACCTCAAGGTATATAGATTTTGTAAAAAGTCAGCCTAGTGAATTTAAGCATACAAGATTCTGAAGTTTCCCAAGAAAGATACATACCTTGAACAATAGTCCACTCGCCATCACGGCATGTCACCGGAAACGAATAAATAAGCCCAGCTGGTACATTGTATGAACCATCAGAATACACTCCCATGGAAACCCATGTTCCCTGAGATAGTGGGAACAAAATATTTAGTAAACTTCATAAGAAACAATCAAACTGAATCAGATAAAAGACAGGAACAGAATACAACCTCAGGTGTCCCAAGGACCCAATCACGTATGTGATCACAAGCAGCACTGGCTGCAGATAACGCACTGGAGAGCTTCCTTGCTTTAATGATTGCAGCACCACGTTGTTGAACAGTTGTGATAAATTCTCCCTTCAGCCTATAATAATCAGATAGCAACGCACATATCTTTAGTTACAAAACTTTGAATACTTGTGATGGATTTCTAGAGCATTGTAAGCATAAAAGTATGCCTGTGTGTAGACTCTTACCAATCATCATCGGCAACAAGTTCACGGACAGGCTTTTCACCACCTGGTGCTTTTACAGTTGCATGGTTAACATCAGGGTACTGAGTGGAAGAATGATTTCCCCAAATGATTACATTCTTAACATCACTGACTTGAATGTTTAATCTCTCAGAAATCTGGCCCAGTGCCCTGTTGTGATCTAGCCGTGTCAAGCAAGTTATATTTTTCTCAGGGATGGACGGAGCAAACTCTTTCAAAATCAGAGCATTGGTGTTGGCAGGATTAGCCACAACTAGCACCTGCAGAGCATCGGGTGTAAATTCGGGATAAAACAGAATCATGCAGGTGCGTGTCACAGATATAGAAATAAGTAATCCCACTGAAACAGTAAGAACTGTGCAACTGTTCTCTGAATTAAACTGTGTTGTGCTACAATCATTAACTACCATTAAGCGTGTAACTGTGATATTTCACACCTTACAATTTGCAGCAGCATACTTTTCGAGGGCCGAGGCTTGAGATTTATAGATTGAAACATTTTTTGACATCACATCTTTTCTTTCCATTCCCTCTTTCCTCGGGAACCCACCAACCATGACTGCTATGTTGACCCCAGTACAGGCCTCAACAACATCAGTTGTAGCAACAACTCCTGAGCAATCATTGCAGGCATTTGATAAAAGTAAGCATCAGGATTAGAAGGCTAAAAATGAAGAGACGCTAGACTAACTGTATCTAGATCATAAAGTGCATAGCACAGCAAAAGAAACAGTAACAAGCATCAGGTTAGAAGGTTAGAAGTGAAGAGATGCTAGACTAACTCTACATAGATCAAACGGTGCATAACACAGCAAAAGAAACGATACCTTTAAGAAGAGGAAATGCTGCATCAATCAACTCCATTTTAACCCCATTAAGAGATTCTGCAGCAGGTGGAATATCAAGCAGGTGCAAGATAACAGGTTGGTCCAGACCTAGCATTACTCCCCTAGCAATCATAGGTACCAGTGCATATCCAATTTGCCCTGCAAATATAACATAACTCAAAATGTTACATTATCGTTTCTTTGAATTGGGTTGAGCTCTACTTATCCTTTCAATCAAAGAAAAAGGAAAACTGCTACTACTTCAAAATATAACAATGCTCATCATGATTAATGTGGCTTAATCATTAATGAAAATATCCAACATGATGAAATGGGGAAGGAGTGGGTATCTCAAAACAATTATGTGCTAGAAAAGCATCATCATAGAACTTACAGCTGTTTTTGATTAAACCACAGAAACTTCCCTTTTGAAGGATTTCAGCTTTTTTTTAAAAAAATAACATAATAAGACTTACAAAAGGAGACTCTGTACGTGGCTGGGGAGGCGAATAGTTTGCATTCGGCTGTAATGCATATGCAGCATATCCATCTTTTACTTACTATGGACTTGAATCTCAACTATTCAGAGGGGTATGATGGTCATCACTGATTTGTTTTGGTTGCAACAGACCACATCAACAAAATGAGCATTTATGAAGCAGCAGGATGGTTTGAAACCAATAGTGAAGTAGTTGGCAATCATATCAATTTACAAGACTATTACATGGGGTCCAAAGAGATAAAATCGAAATTTTTATGTTGTAAATTTATGGAAAACAACTTACTAAGAAACAATCTAAACTTAGAAAGTTTGATGAATTAATCTCATAATTCCAAAATTGTTGAATTTGATAAATATAGGCACTATGGTTTTAAGTTCCCGTTGAACATCTCGTGGGTTATCGTCCAAAGTGTCGGGACAAGTCCATACGGCTAATCCCAATTGACACGTCTTGGGACATCCCCATCGTAAATGTTAAAGACGAAACAAGACAACAACACATCCCACTCCATGAAGAAATTGAAACGACCCCATTCGTGGGATGAGGATTTAAAACCTCGATAGGCTCAAAAAGAGATGTGAATATAGCAAAAAGAAGATGAACAAGAAAAAGGTTAAAAGTCCGCCGAAAATACAAAGTGGTTCAAAATAGGTCCATTCTTAAATGAACTAACCAATAAAATATACACGATAAACTCATGACCTAGAAGTCTCCTTGGAACTTATATGGAGTTGAGAAGAGAAAAGACAAAAAAGGAAATACCGAAAGAACTTTTGAGAGCCCGATGAACCAACAATAGAAACCATTAGAAATCCAGCAGACATAAATACTGGAAAGGGGAAAAAAGGGAAAACCAGAACTTTGCCACAAGAAAAAAAACATGGTAATAAAAGAAGTTGAGTCCCTCTACCTAAGAAAAAAAGAAAGTAGGGTGTGTAAGCCAATAATAATAATATCATTGATCAAATAAAAATGGGTTACATAGTTAGCTGATCAGGGGGCAAAATCATTTAGATGAAATTTTAAGTTTCAGGAGAGAGCTTAAATGATTAAGATTCAACAGAAAAGAAAAAGACAACTGAATATTAAATCAGAGATAACCTCTCACTGAAACAAATGCTAAAGTTCTCTAGATTAGTTTAGGTCGGAGGTCAATATATACAAACTAGAAAATGTGTCCTATGTATCCAACTTTCCAGACTTCTGGTCCACCAAGAATATATGGCACAAATGTTCAAATTGGACAAGTAGATATTACATCAATCTAGTACATAAGAAAAGAGAGAACTTGAAATTACTATTCTATTTGGTCATCATAATGAATTGATTTGATCATTCAAACTAATGTCAAGTCTTTCTTGGTTGACACTTCAAAATAGTCTCTTACCCCCTCTTCCTTATGCTAATGCCCATATGAATTAAAACATCATCCTCGTAGTATATTATGGCAAAGTAATTAAAGGTAATTAAGAATATATCCAAGGTTTTAAATACTATGGGATGGGGTGCTATGGTTTCACTATAAAATAGGACACCCCACTATCTCACCTTGTCTTGGCAGTCATTCCAATCGAGCATCTCCATAGGTACGTTAGTCTCTCTCCTCTTCTTGTTTATAAATTTCTTTCTTTGTTTCCTTTCTTATTTTTTTTCCTTTTCTTCTTTCTTTTCTTTCTATCTTTTCTTCGACATTCCTTTCTTTCATTTTTCTTCTTCATCTTCTTTTGTTCTTTCCTTCTTTCTTTCTCTCCTTTTTTTTTTTTTCCTTTTCTTTTTATTTTTCCCCCCACATGGATGGTTTTGGAGTCCCACCCACATGGTAGTGCGCCACCAGGATTCAGTAACTTAGATATATTTACACTTTCAGGGAATGAAACAAACACAAGCATAGCATTTTAATTAGCAACTACACCAGCATGCATAGGAAAAAAGGCGTCAAATAAAACAATCTTGACATCAGATAAGCAAAAGCTTTTTCATGTACATCTTTCTCCATGCAAGAACGCAAACATCTAAATATCACAACCAAGTGCGGACTAATATGTGACTAAACCGCAAGCTAGGGCATGTAATGAACAAACAAATCCTCAACTGGTCCTCTAAGTTGACTATAACCAGAGAAGATCGTAATTCTTGTCCACACAGAACTTCACTTTCTCCCCTTCGTAAGACAACGGAATATACATCAAGCCAAGAACTTAATCGGTTCTACTTCCAAGAAATCACCACTCCAAAACAACCACTTATTTCTAGTATATTTTGTTAATGAAACTAGTTCTTTAAGGCCAACTTTGTAAGTATGCATTTTTGCCCCATGTTATTGGTGCAAGCCCTAAATTTATCGAATCAACTGACCCACTGGAATCAAAAGAGAAGCACAACAGCTCTTTTTTCGCAAGATCACCAAGCGATCAAAATACGATCAAGAAGTCACGGAGATCGATTCGCTCGAGATCCAAATAAAAAGCTGATAGTCTTAGTTCTGATCAGATCTCGTCACTAGATCTCTGACAAGCCATTTTTTACTGCCAGAAGAGATCGAAACCGATCATGGGTAAAGAGAGGTAGGATCGAATACCTGCGGCACCTGTGACGAGAACTCTGACAGCATCCTTCGCCATGGTCGCGGAGGGAAGGAAGATTCTAGAACAACGAGGGACGAAGACAACTAGCGAGCAAGAAAATGGAGATCGAAACAAAGGAGGTATTTATGGAGGTATTTAGATAAGGCCTGGTTCTGATGCGGCGAAGGAGGATACCGGACCGGTAACACTGGCCCATTCGATGGAAGCTTCTGGACTTCACAAATGATTCTCCGCCACGTGGATAAATAACTCGCGTAAAGGACCGGCCTCCTGTGGTGCTAAACACGGCACCGTGGCCGATAACCCAGGATTAAATTATTTTTTTTTCTTTTATAACGGCTTAAATTTTAATCTTTTCATATATAATTTCTCAAATTTCAAGCTAATCTGATTTCATAATCGCATTCTTTCCTGAATTTGATAGGACTTATTATTTTTTTTTCCTATACTTTTCAAATTATTGGCATTTTAGTTGTAATCTAAATGAGAAGTAAGGATTTTCTCGCTTGCACTGGAAAGAATTTTTTTGGTTTTTTTTGTGGTTGAAAAGAGAGTGATTACTTCCTTATATGATCTATGTGTTTTTTTTTTATTAAGATAGTTGAAATATTTTTAAAACTATCCCTTCTCGCTCTGTGTTTTTCTCCATTTCTAATGCACAAATCTTGCTTCAAAAAACATTTAAAATAATACTTATGGACTTAAACCAATTCTTTGCACCTAGCCGAAAACTACTCTTTTTCATATAAATTATTCAGATAATTCTTTTATTATCTATCATTTCTTCATAAATAATAATAGATATTGTAACTATTAATATATATTTCTAAATCATTTTAATCCTTGCTGAATTACACAGGAAAAATAAATAAATAAATAAAAACCTCTTCAGTCCATGGGTGGTCCCACCTTCAAATGCCACTACCTCAAGGTGATGGATGACTCCATCAACAAGCTCTAAGCCCAGAAAGAGTGGATTCATGAAGCACCTTTCCCTTGGATCAAACGCCCAAGGAGAAGGATGAGGTGGTACAAAAGAGGATAAAGAATGCTTCCATTATTTTTGTCCTCACAAAGAATGTAAAATCTCATGCCAATAAATATTTAATTTTATATTAATAATATATTAAATAAATTTTAAGTACTCGTAAAGGATCAAAAGATCAAATAACATTTTCTTAATTAACTTTATTGAATAAGATCATGAATTGTTGCAAGAAAAAAGGATGTAGAAATTTCATAGATAAACTTGATAGGATTACATAATAGTAAATGAAAAAATATGGAAGAAGCTATATTGAGGCCCAGAAGCTCAGAGTCAAACATAGAGATTAGGGAAGAGCCTAATATCTTCGTGAAGGGGGGAGGAAGAAAAAATTGAAAGACAAGACTAGAAAAGAAATATATAAAAAATCTTTTCAGCCTAACGTATTTTTTATGTATTAAATTTCTTGATAAGAAGACTTTTATATTCATCTTTTTCATATTTTCTTTAAAGTATTTTCTCTTCATGAATATATGTAAAAATTCTGTATTTTATTTAATATAGTGAATCCCTTGTTCTTTAGGTAGATATAATTTGTGTATCAAATGAACTACATTAAACCTTGATATAATGTGCAAGTTTTATTTTTAAATTATCATATTTAACTATTTCAGGATTCTAACAGTAAAGAGGAAGATGAAAGTAACGAACGATGTAAAGTTAAGAATAACTTATTCAAAGAAGAGGTAATTAATATGATTTTTATATTTCATTGTTATCTTTTTTTTATATTGATCGATGATTTTTTTCCCTTTTTTTTGGTTTTCTACCGATGCAAATTTTTTTTAAAAAAATGATAGCTTTTAATAGTATTTTTGATGGATTCAAATGTGGAATTTTTGTTTAATATATTAATGTTGAGAAGAAAAAAGACGAGGTTGATGAATATCAGTTTAAAACTATGCAAAAGATGGAGTTCCTCGAATTGATTGCTATTAATCAATCATGTTAGCAATCTAGATATATAATAGAACATGCTTGCCTACCAAAACTACCTTAAACCTATGAGAGCTGCTAGTTAAATCGCTAATTCTTTCAAACCTTTTTAGTTTTGATCGTGATTAACTTCTTATAATATAAAATTAGGTTCAAAATCGAGGATTAAGATTCAAAATTTATTCTTCATTCTCTGATGCGTAATGCAATAATATCTTCTTCTTCCTCTATGGAATAGAAGGCGGATAATGATGGTAGACGATTCACAATATCACATCTTCCTTGTCTTTTGCTTTGCCCTCTTAGACTTGAAAAGATATACTTTGAAAGTACCATAAGATCTCTCTTTAAATGTTTGTTAGTATATCTCTTATAGAGTTATTCTTGTGGGCTTTTTTTTATTATTATTTTTAGCTATGGATCTCTCATGATGACAACTTAAAATCCCTTTTTAAGAGGCTTGCTAAAGTTATTATTTAAATTCTTTAATCTATATAAATATTCAAGACCTATTTAGTACATTATGTGAGATTAAATATAAATTAGCAAAGACTTTCATATATTTCTTCTATTTAAGTTGCCTTCTCTAAATTAAGAAGTTAATTTAAATCAAATCAAATTTAATCACATTGCGTGCACTATGAGCATGCCTATAGAATTTTATATTGCATATGGATTGAGTTGAGTCCATATCATTAGTAATAGCATAGGATCTCTCCAAAAAAAACAATAAAAAGATATTATTTAGATTTTTTTATCTTGTATAAATATTTAAGATTTATTTAATATATAATCAATATGAGATTAAACACTTAACGTAAGATTTTTGTACTTTTTATTTAATTGATTAGCAATCCTCTATTGGAGTCTTGTTAAATTTTTTTATTAAGCATTTTTTATAAAAATTATTATTGCTATTGCTTGGTTTTGCTACTTACATTTAGGATTTTGGTTTTTGCTAGACTTGTAAGTATTTAAGTATTATATATAGCCTTGAGGAAGGGAAGAAAGCTTTTCTCATCATGATGGATATGTGATGGAGCCCGTTGGTCCTCTAGGATCTCCTCTCCTTCATCTCCTTCCATGCTTTCGTAAACCACCATTCAGTGTGTTTCCTTTCTTTAATGTTTAATATTACTTCTATTGTGTATTTTTATTTTCTTCTTTTATGTTACAAAATTTTACGTTTTTAAGAAAAAAATATATGAGAAAAGAAAGAGATAATATATCCATTGTTTTCCGCCTCATATAGACCTTAAAGCCCCCTTTAACTTTTTTATTTTTATGATCCATGTAGGTTCAAAACGAAAAGAAGATCAAATTTAGACTTCTACGACAAGATTAGATTTAGATTTCACTATACGTAAGTATAGTCAAATCCAACTCGCTCGATATATATATATATATATATATAAAAGGTTTAATTTAATTTTTATTAATTTTTTAAAAATTTATTAATTTTTTTGATTTAAAAAATTATTAAATTAAAATTAAACTAGAAGATAAAAATATAGAATCAAATCAAATTGAAAGCATAACATGGCTAATTATAATACTTATATTTGTACTAGTAGTAACAGATTCAACTATTATTTTTTTATTTTTTAAAAAAAACGGAGTTCAAACCGAAATTTTTTACAGTCACCATATAATGTTTTTAATGTTTTTGGAGTTGCTCTCGTTGATGGATTGACGTGGGCTTAAAACCTTGAGGTGATTGATGAATGATGATTTAAAAATGCTTAAAATTGTTGGCGTGGGCCTAAACGCTGCTTTCATTCTCAGACAATCCCACGTGCGTCGCAAGTGCTGAACGGCGGAGAGGAGAGGCGGTGGATCTCCGGGTCGGATCGGATCAGCTGAAATCAATAAACGAGTCGACGGTTCTGATTGCGCGGATATGAGGGGGGCTGCCAAACAAGGAGAGATAACGATTTATAAGGAGGCTCCTATACGGAGGAGGACTCCCCTCTCGCCCTCGCCCTCGCCCTCGCCCTCGCCCTTGGGTTTTCGGGAAGCTCCTCGGCCGATTAAGATTTCGTTCTCTTCCTTCTTTGTTCTTGGTTCCTTTCCGCTCCACTGTTAAGAGGCCTGACATGGCGACGGCTTCAGGTAAGCCTCTTTGCCTTCCCCTTCCCGGGGATTTTTTTGTGTGGGAATTTAATGCTTCGATCTCGTATTTTGCCGCTAAACTGTGTTTTGATGCCGTTTTGGTTGGGTGTGGATGAGATATGAGACAGCGATTGGTTTGGGGTTGGCGTTAGAGTGCGCAATTAGGGTTCTTTGATTTTAAATTTCTCTCTTGGGATTGGGAATTGACTGCAAACTTCTCTCTTTTTTCGAGAAAATTTTTGATTCTTTTGTCGTTGGTTTCTTTTTTCTCTCTCACCTTCGGCTCGGTGATGATGGTTTAGGTTTCTGATGTTAAAAGTAATTGACAAAAACTATAAGCTATCGTTCTTCACTGTGATGATTACCTACATCTTTTTATTGTTGTTTTTATTTTTTTTGGCTTTTTTTCTTTGCCTTCCCATTCCCAACACTCACCCACCCACGATATGGAAAGAAAAGGGTCTTGATTAATTACTGCTTAGATTATTTGAAGAGATGAATGGAGGAAAAGGAATCATGTAGGCCGACCTAAACTAGTTTGGGATTAAGGGTTTGTTGTTGTATTATTATTATTTGAAGAGACACTGACCGTTATCTAGATATCAGAAATTTGATAGATTCTATCCGAGAGTGTGGAAGCAATCAACCATGAGATTTTTTATGTTATGACATATTTGAATTTTACTTTGGCATCTCCAATGGGCTGGGCTCCCTTGAACAAAGGGAAAAAGTTACTTCTTTTTAGGATACATTTTCCCAGTGAATAAAGTTGAAAGTCCAATGTTTTGCTGGTTATTTTTTTATTTTGCCATTCACCTTGCTGGAAGAAAAATTGTGGAGAATAACTTATAATCCACAATATCTCGTCCACTCTAAATTTTTTCTTATATACAATAGTGATTCCTTTCAATGGATATTCCTGAAATAAACAAGGTGGCATTGGAAATTAGTTTCTGGACAACATACATCATCTTGATTAAGTCTATTATGATAAATAAATGTTAATGCCTGTGATCTTTATGCAATTATTTTACTGCTTTTGAGATGTATGTATGTATCTATGTATGTATGTGGTTCCCCAGTCCTTGGTACGGTTCAAATGGTGTATATCTTTGCTAGCACCTGTTAATATCTTTTTCATGCATAAAATCTCGCTACCCCACATATCATTTTACAGCTATATGCTGTGATACATGCTGATATAAGTTGAAACTGTTAAAGCTGCTGGATCTGTTTATTCTATTCTCCTTTATTTTTTTTTTCCATATTTCAGAATGCTATAGTGCTATATGCTGTACTGTTTTGCCTTATTATGGTGCTATATGCTTCACTGTTTTGACCTATTATTGGCATGAGCACAATACATGATATTTTAAAGTTCAATTCTTGATTTATTTTTTAGTAAAAATTATTTTGTGCTTGTTTTATAATTTTCTCAAGTGTTGCTGGAGAAAACATTTATGTTTTGTTAGTAACCACAAGCGACAAAAGAACACTGGGTTTACATAGTTTATATTGTTGTCTTTTGCAGTATCTTTTAAATCCCGAGAAGACCATCGAAAACAACTTGAGTTGGAGGAAGCACGTAAGGCTGGGCTTGCCCCAGCTGAGGTTGATGAAGATGGAAAGGAAATTAATCCACACATTCCTCAGTACATGTCATCTGCACCTTGGTATCTTAATGCTGAGAGGCCAGTAAGTTTCTTTGCCAAACCATGTTCATTGGCTTGTGTTTAATATTACTTGATAAAGTTTTAATATTAGTCAATTGTTTTCCTGTTCAATAGAGTTTGAAGCATCAGAGAAAATGGAAGTCAGATCCAAATTACACAAAGGCATGGTATGATCGAGGTGCAAAAATTTATCAGGCTGATAAATATAGAAAGGGTGCTTGTGAAAAGTAAGCAGTCCTTTTCTTTTCTTCTCCCTACCTCTGCCTTTCTCTCTTTTACTGTCAAGATGCCATCTTCACCTCTGGCAGTTGCCAAAAGACTGTGGTTTGAAGCTGTTAGGGGAGCTTTTTGGGGAGATGTGTCATTTTTGTTTTTAAATTCTCCCTAATTGCGTAATGCTATACTGCCATTTACCATAAAAGTCCTATTCTGATGCTATGCTTGATTATGAATTTTTAACCCTGGTATGCACTAAGAGTAACACAGCCAACATATCTTTGCCTTCTATATGTTGGGATCGGTATTAATCAATGTTGAGTTATGAAATGGATTCATGAGTAGTTAGTTATTCATAATGTTGCATTGTGTCAAATTGTCAGTTATTTTGATGTTATTCTGTCAAAATGTTGATTGCCTTCAGTGTGTCCAGAACAGTCCTGGGATCAACATTGATTAGTGAAATAGGCTCGTGAATTGTTTGTTGTTCATGGTGTGTGTCTGTTGTTTTGACATTATTATGTTAAAATCTTGATTGGTTATGATCATGTGACTGTTGTCTGATGCCCTATTGGATGAGGAGATTTGACCTTTTTTGGGGCTCATATTGTAGTTGTGGGGCATTGACACATGATAAGAAGTCATGCATGGAGAGACCACGGAAGGTGGGAGCGAAATGGACTAACATGCATATAGCCCCAGATGAAAAAGTGGAGACATTTGAACTTGATTATGATGGAAAACGTGATCGTTGGAATGGTTATGATCCATCAACTTATGCTCGTGTAATCGAGCAATATGAAGCCAGGGAGGAAGCCAGGCGGAAATATTTGAAAGAACAGCAATTGAAAAAGCTAGAGGAGAAAAACAACAATCAGAATGGCGAAGGTGCAGTTAGTGATGAGGATGATGATGAAGATGATTTAAAGATAGATGAGGCAAAGGTTGATGAGAGCAAACAGATGGACTTTGCAAAAGTAGAGAAACGTGTACGTACCACAGGTGGTGGAAGCACTGGAACAGTCAGGTAAATTTAAGAATTCTATTATTTAGAACTGTTTAGAGGCTTTTTAATACACAGTCTATTCTCATTGCTTGTAGTTATTGGTTTTCTTTAGTTATACTAATTGAGCTGCTGCATAGTTATAACCTTAATGATTCTTTCCAGGAATTTGCGTATTAGGGAGGATACTGCAAAGTACCTCTTGAATCTAGATGTCAATTCTGCCCACTATGATCCCAAAACACGTTCCATGCGTGAGGATCCTTTACCAGATGCTGATCCAAATGAGAAATTCTATGGAGTGAGTGCTCAAATAATTATAAAACATGCTTCTTTGATGCCATTTAATGGATATCAGAAGTATTATTGTTTTTTTTTTTTTTTTGCTGTACACTGGTTCATTATTCATGAATTGTACTGTAGGGTGATAACCAAAACAGAATTAGTGGACAAGCACTTGACTTCAAGCAGCTCAATATCCATGCGTGGGAAGCTTTTGAGAAAGGGCAGGATATCCACATGCAGGCTGCCCCCTCTCAAGCAGAATTACTATTTAAGAATTATAAGGTTATTAAAGAGAAGGTCAAATCAAAAATAAAGGATACCATTATGGAGAAATATGGAAATGCAGCATCTGAAGAGGCACTTCCAAGGGAACTTCTTCTTGGACAAAGTGAGAGAGAGATTGAGTATGACCGTGCTGGCCGTATAATCAAAGGCCAGGTATGATTATCTACTTCTGTATGATTTCTTCATTTTTTTCATTTCTTTAATTTAAAGGAATGAATAGGCAAGTTGCTCTTTTCCCTTATAGATATCTTGCTAGCATTATGATATCTGCCTTCCAGCACCTATCTATCAAATTTTGCTATCTAGTTTGGTTGGAACATGCCATTGTTGTGGTCTTTTTATCTTGAAAGTTGAGAAATTTGTGCTTATTGTGGCTATAATCGAAATCATCACATGGCAATGACAAATTTCAGGAGACCTCGCTGCCAAGGAGCAAGTACGAAGAAGATGTCTACATAAATAACCATACCAGTGTTTGGGGTTCATGGTGGAAGGATCACCAGTGGGGCTACAAATGCTGCAAGCAGACTATTCGCAATAGCTATTGCACAGGGTCAGCTGGAATTGAGGCTGCTGAAGCCGCCGCAGAACTGATGAAGGCAAACATGGCCCGTAAGGAGGCCACAGAAGGTCAGTAGAAGAGTTACCAATTTACAAAGTTCTGGAATTTCTTATTGACCATGACTATCATCATGATTTATTTGCCAACCTGGTTGTTGAGTATTGTCTTGGTTGCCACAAAATTTGATGCCATTGCCATCATGCATTTCTAATCAAACCAAGCCAAAACATGAAAGCGTTCTCTACTAGTCCAACATTCTCAAACTTTTAACATTTTAAAATGGGAAAGTGGGAAACATTCCTATATCACTGTATATCAACTTGTGTTAATACACATTGAAGTGATATGACTTAACAAGTTGATATGCAGCAAGAAGTAGGCAAGGACCACCATGGCACGAACCATGTCAATGCCTAGTTGGGATGGCATATTCTTTACAAATATTTTCAATTCTCAACTTTCAAATATCCAAAATCCTATATGTGATTTAACTTCTTTTCTTTATGTTTATAAGCTTGTCTATTTTGTTGGATCAATCCTCTTGATCATGGTCAGCAAAATCGGTTTTGAGAGCCGTACTGATACGTTATTGTTTCAATACGATATGGTTGGTAAAGTACAGTATGCATCACATACTGAGACAGGAAGTCAATACATTTTCTCACTTAGCCATAGTATCGCTTTGTGTGGATCAATATTGGATGGCATGGGATGGTTCTGCTCGGTTTGGATCGGTTGGTTCTTGCCAAATCGAATTTTGGTACCGTATCGGTGCCTTACCATCCGCGCTAGTACAGTTAGTATGGGTTGATTTGGGTCAATATGGCAGACTTTGCTCTTGATGCTTTGAAATTTGCCATGCATGAAGAATTGTTATCTCACCTTTTGCTCATTAGAATTTCCTCATCAGTTGGCCAAAAAAAAAAAAAGCAGCTTTTGTAATTACAGCCTTCTTATAAGGCTCTAACTTGCAATTCCACTATAAAGGTTTGAAGTTGTTCTTAATTTCCATGGATACATTATTGTTTTACATTTTCTGTGACAGAATCTTTCAAAATTGTTTTTTAAAAGTCTTTAGCTTCTTAAGACTCATTGTTACTATCTTCTTGTTTTGTTGAATCTGAAACAATTTTTGGAAGCCCTGCTTTAAACATCATGTACCTAGATTAGTCTATTCTTTTTTTCTCATTTAGATTTTTAAATAGACAGAAATATTTTTGGTCAGATGTCTTAAATTCTATCAAGGTCTTCAGAGGTACACCTTTTAGCTTTGACCATATGGCATATTTTTATTCATCTCAAATCTGTTAGCAGCCAACGTGGATCCTTATTTACATGGATCGTGTGAGGCTATTTAGTAAATCATGAAGCTTAAGGTGTTTATACCCTTGAGATAACCTTTCATGCTCTTTATATAAGTCCTAGTGTTTCCTCTGCAATTTGACGGAATCCGTTTCCTCTGCTAACTAATCTTTCCTGTAGGGGCCTGTAGTTCCATACAGATTCAATTCTCCTTTTGGTTTTAACAGATCTTTCATTATAAATCTCTTTCTTTGCTTGGACAGCATGAAAAACCTTCTCAATGCCTTCTCAATCTTCCCTTGTTCGTTTACTATTTATTGGGAGCTCGTTATGTTCCGAGTATATAGGAACTGCTTGTAGAGCTGACAATCCTTCTCCCTTACCACAATAACTTGCTTTTCCAGCAACAAGCTTTGTATCTTTCCCCACTTTTGTGAATTCAAAATCAAAATTTTCATGCTTTCATCCTGCTGCCTTAAATTGAAATGCCCCGATATCGCTGTACTCCATTTGAATTTATTGTGCATGAGGAATTTTCACTTATTCCTTGATTTTTCTTTCTTCAGATGGTATTAATTTTCTTCTAACCTTATATTATTGTGGCATACTTTTAATTTTGCCTTAGCGCACATCATGTTGCCATCCACAGTTAGTATATTTCATTAATGAAACAAGTAATAGTTGCATATTGGAAGAAGTGAAAACGAAAAAAAGAAGAGAAGTCTACATTATCTTGGCTGGTCTGTTCCTATGGCTTTAACCTTATTGGCTTTTAAAATATGGCTTTAACCTTATTGGCTTTTAAAATATGGCTTTGGGGAGATTTGACTAGGTAAAGATTTGACATTGAAGGTAAATTAGCATAATGATGCAATTAAGGTGGATTTAGCAGAATGTAAGTTATTTGCTGAGAAGTTACCAGCTTGTGTCTTCAATAGGTTAAACTGACACCTAAAAACTGGCTGCCACTGGTACAAATCCGATTCTTTAGAATGAGATATGTTTTGTTGTATGTGAAAAACTATGACATTGTGATTATTCTGAAGTTTCTTCTGAGATTCTGATCGTACTTGTGCAATACAGAGAAACCTGTGCAGCATGAAGAGAAGCGGCTTGCTACGTGGGGAACTGATGTCCCTGATGACCTAGTTCTTGATAAAAAATTGCTTGCAGAAGCTCTAAAGAAGGTAAGTACGAGTTCTTCTGTCCCGTTTGGTTCTTTTGATTAATCTATAGATGCTGACAGTTTTTCAAATTTGGCAGGAGGATGAAAGAAAGAAGGAAGAAAGGGATGAAAGAAAGCGGAAATACAATGTGAAATGGAATGATGAGGTAGTATCTTGTCTCCATATGTTTCTTATTCCTTGTAAAGAGGTGGTTCATTGCACGATTGTTATATGAATTTATCCATCCAGGTCACTCTGGAAGAAATGGAAGCCTACCGAATGAAGAAAATCCATCATGATGATCCAATGAAAGATTTCCTCCACTAATTCCTGATTGTTGTATGTAATCACTGAAGTCGTGAAGCTTGGGAGGCTGTTGGGCAGGCAACTAGTTCCCCTGGATGTATTTTTCTTTGAGGGCTCGGTGTTCAACTTCAGTCTGTAAAACTTAGGTTCTGTAAAAGTTAGTCAGCTGCTGTTATCCAAAAAAAAAAAAAAAAAGGGAGTTGCAAGGAGACAATCATGGAGTGAGTCCCGTTTCTTTTTCTTTGGTACTGGTTATCCTTGAGAAATTAAATCCATAGTTTTTCTCCACATTATCCTATGATCATGGCACGAACATGGAAGTGATGGTTGTTAAATATGCTTTGCTTATTGGCTTCTGATCGTTTGTGATGATCCAGTCAGGATTGAGGGTGTTGGGGTGATAATCCTTTGTCAGGTGAGCTTCCAAACATTATTGAACGGATTTGAGCGTTCAGCCTATGCGTGCTTTGGCATTGGATGAGTCGGCTTAGAAACAGTTTATTCCAAGCGTCCAAGGGTTGAGAATTTTCACTGGCAGCTCTGGAGGGGTGGCAAGGTATTGTCACGCCACGCCGGTACGGGTAATCGCGACACGGCTGCATGGAGTTCAGTCATGATGATCAGGTCCTTTTCTTGGGGTGGGGAAGAAGAAGACACTTGATCTTCGTGATGGGTAGAGTTAGGTTCAGGTGGGGTCTTGATTCCAGAATTGGTTTAACCCAAATTCTAGGTTAGATTGCATCCAAGCGATATTTTGTTTGGTTCAATTTAATGGGAATCAGCGAACCAGAATTTGAATCCAGCTCAAGTTAGTTAATCATATCTTATATTGACCCAAATCAGTGAACCTATTGAGTTAAGATTAATTGATATGGGTTTGAGTCAATTTATGGTCGGTTTGGTCTAATTAAGCACTAATTAAAAGAATTAGTAACCTATGTAAGATGCATTTGATCTAATTAAGATGCGTAGAGTTAATTAAGGTTCATTAGAGGGATGTTATACCTAGATTAGAAGGGTATTGAGTTAATTAGAAGGGTATTGAGTTAATTAAACCCTAGCTAAATCGTAATTAAGTTCACTTAAGCTTAGGTACATGGGTTAGAAGGGTATAAAAGTAATTTTAATTTATGTATTTTAGTAGATTAAATTAATTAATTATAGTGATCATTATAGGTGATCATATTATTAATTGATACTATGGAGTATTGTAAAAGATTCGAGAAGTAGCGATTGGTGGTACGATTTTTACATTTACTCATATGTGATATATTGATTTTATTATATACATCTTTATAGCATGCATCATGGATTTGTATGCATTGTTTATTAGCACTTATTGACTATAACAAATATGACTCAAGTTTTGTATATGATAGCATGACTTCGGATTACGTATGGTTAAGACTATCTTATACCATGATAGCATGGTTTTGATGATGCTGATGATGTGAATTTGGAATCTAATTTATATGTTTAAATATTAAAAGATGTGATGGATGAATGTAGGAGTATGTGTATTAGTCATGTGGATATGATGATGTGGCATTAGTGATAAGTTATAAGCCGATGGCCAAATGTTTCTGATGTTAGGGTCTATTAGGATAGCTAGAGGATTACTAGCAACAAGGTTTATGGTGATGACTAGAAGTTACTAGTGTCAGGGTTTATCGGAATGGTAAGAGAATATTAGTAATAAAGTCTAAGGTGATGGCTAGAGATCACTAGTGTGGAACCAATCCAGTAAGGCTCAGATGGGGGTTGGACTCGGTTTATGATACTTGACATATATTGGTTAATGATTAAGGTGACGTAATCCAATGCCGTAGAAAATAAAAGTTAATAAAAGATTTCTCTGATATTTGATATATATGGTTTTATGGCATAATATTTGCAGTATAATTTATTATGTTAGGTACATTATTTTTATATTATATAGATATTTTATTTTTTACTATATATCCATATATGTATAGATAAGATTTTTATCAAGCTATTAACTCATAACTACTTATCCTTTATTAAAGAATGATGATTATGATGCAGAGCTAGATGTGGAGATTTATGTAAAGAGAGAATTATATCTCTATATGTATATGTAAAATTTCTATCGAGTTGGCAGCTCATAATCACTTACCTAAGTTTTCTATTGAGTAGTTAGCTCATAACCATTTACCATTTTTCAAAGAATGATGATTATAATGTGGAGCTGGAAATGAGGGCTTGATGTAGAGAAAGAGTTAGATAGTCTTACTTGTCACTTATTAAAACTTGATATCTTTGATGATGATGATGTTTTAGTGTATTTATGGCCCTTAACACGATATAGTTACACGTAGAGGATATTCTACACGATAGTTACTTGATAGCTTTGTGCAGTTGTTATTTTATGATATGGATATGGGATGCAGACTAATATGGATACTAAGGATTGGTAGGACTTGTATCCAGGGTATGTAGCCATGTCATGATTATCCGGATCGAATGCCGGTTTGGAGCGAGGCAGCTACTGGGGTGGAAGGAGCTTATGGTCGTATCACATAAATTCAAATAAGATCTCTGATCGTCTGGAATTGTGAATCCGAATGTTTTAAACCAGTTTCAGGACATCATGGTAGGAGCATGCATTGTCTAAAATTCCAGTAATGGAAGAACCGTATCGTCCAAGTTGACAGACCTGGAGATGGACTCGCTTTCGTTCTGAGAAAAGGGTGCTTTATCTTGACGTTCTTAAAACGCCAAAACAAAACTGCAAGTATAAGGGAAAAGAAAAAAAATAAAATGTCCATGTTGAAGTTGGGAATTCCCAATTAAACAACCATAACAAGCTTTAATGAAAAGGGAAAGAAATAAAACACTTTCAACTGCGTGATGCATTAGTTTCTGTGCTTTCTAGTTGCCACTGCTAATTATCAAATCATACAATATCCCCATAAAGAGTCAATCTTCAGACCCACTACATGCACGATAAAAAGAAGAAAACCGAGAACAAAGAAGCATTAGAAGAAAATAACCCAAAGCTCGAGCAGGGACTACAATCCTCGCGCCAGCATCTCTTGATACTCCCCAAACGACCGCTGTCTCTGAAGCCTCATCTCCTCCCTAAACTTCCTTATGAACATCTCTGCTCTCAAGTCCACCTCTCCCATCTCTCCCACCACGCTCAAAGAAGTCCCACAAAAAGAAGAAGAAGAAGGAGGCGAAGAAGATACAAACATGACGCCAAGCTGATCACTCGTTGCACTTTTCCATGATGCCTTCTCTCCCTTTGCGTCAGAAAATGGCTCCACGCACTCGACACACTCCGGCATGGGCTGGTTGTAGAGCTCAGCAACGTAGACCGGTGCAAAGTTCCGATGGCGGTGCAGTCGCCGAGGGTGGCCTCTCTTGCGCCGAAGAGGGTAAGAGGACCGACTTGGGCGGTGAAGCATGGTGTTGAGTCGCGCCTTTGCATGTTTGAAGGCCTTCGATCGCTTGAGCTTCGATAGTCTGGATTGAAATTTGGAGATGAAGTTGTTCCACACCTTCCTTGGGGGGAGGTGTTGGTTCTTGAGGCCCAAGCAAGACATTGGAATCAAAGATTTGGTGTTGGTTTGATGGTTGAGTGTGGGGGGAGGTGTTGGAGGTGCTCTTATATATATATGTGTGTGTGTGTGTGTCTTGCTTCTAGCTCTGGTCTTTTGATTCAAAGCATGGTCCCACTTTGTGATGAGATTATATATATATATATATTTAATGAATAAATATGATTTTGGAAAGAATGGCCTTGGTTTCTAGAAAAAAAAGGAAGGGAATTGGGGGAGTCGACTCTCTTCCTTTCGGTATCGTTGTGTAAGACTTAACGCCAAGTATTTGACCGTTAGGTAGCACTAAATTTTGATTTTATTCGCAAGGGAATGGTTGTTTGGAAAATTAGATTTTCCATAACAGCCCTGTGAGAGGTAATACTCTGACAAGGATGATTCTCATAAAAAGAGCTTGATTGATGAATAATAAGATCCTAAGCTGAAGAGAGTGATGATTGCTGTCCAGATTTTCTGATCGAATCTGCTCACATTACAACAAATAACACTCAAAAATTTTATTTATAACTTTTTTTTTATCTGACATATATAATTTGGGAATGAGGAGAAATGATTTGAAGGATGTTTCCTTGTTGTATTTCTTCCTTGCAACATGTGTGTTTCTTTTGAGAAGGCTTGCTTGTTTGTGATTTTTATCATATGCTACTTCTAAAGAGTTGCTAAGATCCTATTCTCATCATGGCCAAGATATAAGATCACATATTGTTCCGTATGCGTTGCTCATGTAAACTAAACTATAACGTGCTGAGCTTGTAACGTAGAACCAATAATTCATCAAGTTTTTCCTTCATTCTTTTTTCTTTGGAACCTTGCTAACAAATTTTGTTGGGCACCCAGCATAACATTAAAATGTGAAGAGTTTCTTTGAAGGCTACAACTTCCCAAAACCATTTGATTAAGATCAAGGGCATGCGTGTCATTTCAGCAGTACAATTTTATCAAGTGATTTTGTGTGTGTGTGTTTTTTTTTTAATTTATTAAATTCAAGAAAATACGAGGCGAAGGAAGGAATCACTCTTAAGGTTGGTCGCTGACGAGGTTTGTGCGATACGTAAGATGGGTCCATTGCTATACCTCACCTCCACCTTCCCTTTCTAACATGCTATGCCGATTCCTTATTTACTCCTAGCAATGAATTTGGACGGCACGGCAAAAGCCCCCACAACTTGCCGTCTAGATTCTTGGGTTGCTTGAGAGTTCCGAGAATGAGAGAATATGCTGAGGCGCCTTCCATCGACCTAACAATTATCCTCGAGAACAAAACTGCTGCTTTCTTTCTTTCTTTCTTTCTGTCCCTTTCTTAGCTTTTATGCCGAAGCCAAAACGCTTTGCCCCCTGAAACGCTGCTGAGAGAGTACCAGGAGCCGTGTCTCACGTCCCGATTAGTGAGCCCTGTCTCACGTCCCAACCCACCAATCTGCTCAGAGAGTACATAGCTCCTAGTTGTAACCACAGAAATCATGCAAGATTTATTATTATTATTATTATTCCATTAGAATATTTTATCAATTACCAAAACATTAAAATTCATATAAACATTATTAACTTATAAGGATCATAAATTATTCAATCATTATTTTATCAGATGATCTGACTTCTCTTTATCTATCTATACCTCACTTCAGTCCGACCATAGAAATTAAGCCTAAGCATTCTGAGCTCTGACTGTTGCTACACTCAGATGGAAACAAACAGGTTGGACTGCCGGCAGATCAACCCAACTGAACTTGAGAAATTAGTAGGCCTTCTACAGTTAACTTGAGGAAAAAGAATCAGAAGAGAGGTTAAATTATAATTATGAAACTAATCAATACCCTTCATGTGATTGCTCTGTTTAGACTCTGTTAGATTAAATGCTAACATGATAACTATTGCGAGCTTGGTAGCATTTTGAGTGGAATCGGAGGAAATTTACCAGTTTGGTATTCAATCATTTATTTAGAGAATTACAACCAAAGGAAAACTTCAGCAGCAACCACAATTCAGTTCCATCATTTGTCTAAGAAACTACAAGTTGGAGAAGAAAAATAAGCTATCATTAACAATTTATAACCATCACATATTTGATTGTGTTAGCCAGGAAGATATTCGAAAAACATTTCTATTACAGTCTGAAAAAGTAAAAGAATAATAATTTTCAATGAAAACTCTGTTATCATGATAAAAGAAGGTATAACAATGCCGTGTAATTTTGATCTACCTCTTCTTCTTCTTTTTTTTCCTGTTTTCTTAATCCTTTTCTAGTGGATGTTTTGACCTGACCTTTTTTACCAGTAACTTTCTTTTTCAATGAGAAAAAAACTATTTTCAATTGATTTCATAGCAAACAAGTCCATTCTAAAGTTCTGAAATCAATGCCTCTGAATATCATAAGCAAATTATCTTAAAAGACTTTGCTGCTTACATGGAAGTAAAGATCTGACATGTCATTGCACTCTCTGGAACCAACTTCTATGCATGTTGCATCCTTTGCATGCAGGCTCTTTATGACAACCCTCAACAGTCTTTTCTCAAAAGCAAGAAAAAGAAAAAGAAATTGTTGTTCAAACCTGGCAACTGGTTTTTTCAGAGTCCAATCTTAAGCCAACACCACAGTTAGTACCAGTTTGAAAGAATCTGTTTTCTATAGAACATACATATGTAGCAAGGTAACTGAAGGCATAGGTAACAAACTAGGGATCCACAAGTGAAAATTAACATATGCTTGGGAGGCATGTCAAAGAAACAGAACCTAGCTAAGTGCAAGCTTTGTTAGCCTCCTCAAAAAGCTTGGCCTGGGAGGCTGCAGCCTCCTTCGAGACAAGGGCCTCTAAAAGCATAGTCTTGACCTCCCAAGCACTGTAAGTGAATCCTGGTCTTGCATAGGCATTCAGGAGAGCTGCACTCGACTGCTTGACTAATTTAGAGAAGACACTGCCGCCAACATCGTCATTCCTTTGTGTTGCCTCTAATAATGTCAAACCTGGTTCATACCTCTCCAACACCCTTGACCCAAATACTTTTGAGACCGCTGCTTCCTGGGGGACCATGTTGGGCCATGTCTCTCTTCCACTGCCCCAGAACCTGCATAAAGCCACACGTAGATTAGCAGTACATATGCAATGCCAAATCTGGTATACTGTTTGATGATAAATATGTCAACAAAGGGAACTTTCATGGCACCAATTAAGCAAATAATTATCTGAGATCTAGTCCTCCAATCAGTTAGATGGAATATGAGAGATCATAACAGTGCACTAGATATTAGGCATATGTCACTCTGGAAGATGAAAGCAATTTATATTGTACAAGAAATCAAGGCGCATACATTGATAAACCGTGCGTAAATAGAACAAGTCATAAATTTCATAACACAAACACAGGTACTTAAATAGCTTTGCAATTTGCCAAGGAAAACAACAGCATCAATGCCAAGGAAAATTGGTTTTGCTTATAGGAAACCAAGATACCGATAACTTTGTTTTCAGCTAATGGAGGAACTGCAGATCATGCAATCAAACAAGGCAGACACAGCTGTAATCCTGCTTAAGTGGGAATGTCAACAAGAATCATATCAAGGTCACTGCATTGAACATTATTAATTTCAAAACAAATTGCAAAAAGATGTTCTTTTTTACACGAAGAAATGGAAATTACTTGAAAAATTCTAATGAGTAGGTAGGGGTGAGCATGAGTTGGGTTAGGCCAATTTCAGGCTAGAACCTAGAACTAAATCAATATCAGTTCTAGGTTTTTAGATCTAGAACTGAACCCAAACCCAACTCAATTAGATCAGTTTAGTTTCGGACCGATTGTAAGGTAGAACTGATTTTTTTTTTTTTTTTTTACACATATTTGATATCTAATAGATAAAATTTTTTCTCTTAGTTGCGTTTAACAAAAGGAATATTCATAATATTTATTGACTAATTTAATACTCAAGGATTTTTAGTAAAGATGGTAGACAACTCATGATTTGTATGCGATGTCCAAAGTTTAATTTCTATGAACAATTAAAGAGGATAGTTGGTTCTTAGGTTAGAACTAGTTCCAGGATTCTAGAATCGAGAACTAACCCAAAAAGAGTCAGTTTCAAGATTTTGGACATAGAACCAATGTGATCTTATCAGATTGAATTAGTATTGATTCTTCGATTATCTTGACCCGTTGCTTACCTGTTTGAGTAGGAAACTCTTCCTCCATGAACGTATAGAAATGCTTTGTGAAAATGAAAAAGACAAACTAATCATATCATCCTAGTGCCATATCATCTCAAATAATTTGTTTTTATAGCAATGCTCTTTTCCCAGCTCATCTTCTGAAATATGAGAGGAGAGAAAGTGACCATCCTAGCAAGAGACAAAACACATTGTGATAGAACAGACCATTGCCCAGAGGGCCAATGTTCACATGAAGTGAACTGCATGAAACACTGGTATGCTGCCCCACACACAACTAGCATGCCCTTGCATATCCTGTAACATCTGGCATATGGTCAGCTGATAGGTGTCGGTGCACATAGATTTTTCTTGGTTAAGGAACATCAGGCGCTCATCAAGTCACCGATATTATATGTTTAAAATATGATATTTTTATCTTCGTTGACATAAACTGACATATCAACATACTGGTATATTAATATGTTGGCCCAGATAATTAGTATTGTCATAAGTATTCTATTACATGCAGGGATAAAGGCTTGTCTTATTTTAAGATCTTATTATGTATTGGATGGTGGGCTCTAATTAGGGTATTTTTTTGAACACCTAGGCTCTGACAGCTTTCATTTAAGACCTTGAGCTTATAAAGTGACCTAGTTCAGCTTAGAGTGAAACTAATGATTCCTTATTGCTCTGAATTTGAGCCCTCTGAAAAAGTGCTTACATAGATGTTACAATTAGGTCTCACAACTGTTTAGAAATCTAAGCCCTTTGGTTAAGCATTGAATTGTTAAGCACCAAAAGCCAAAGAAGAGCTCCTGGGCTCCTGAGCTGACCCAGCAAAGAAAAGAACAGGAAAATATTGTTCCAGAAGATCTCAACTTAGCAATAATAGAAGTTCCACATGAAGGATGGACTACTACTCTGGCCAATTGGATAATGAGGTCACAAACCTATGTTTTGAAGCACAAAGATGCTTACATAATCCATCTCCTGAGTGGTGCATTATGTCCAGCATAAGATGAACAAACCTGAGGAAGAATATAAATCACTCCTCTTGAAGAGTTCCCCAAGTATTAATAATAAAATTCTATGATGTTGGATGACAAACCTATGATAATTCATAGTATTGCCAGAAGGTTGATCAAAAAGAACCTACTCAAAAAATGTATTTATTTAATCTAGATTCTGATCAACAACCCCCTAGAAGAATATAAGGACACTTAAAAAATTTAGGCAACAATATGATAAATATATTCCCACTTTGGAACAAAACATGGCAATCATATGGTTTATTAAACTCCAGAATCTGAATCTCACATACACTTAAGGCCAATATATAGAATGCAAATTGAGAACATTTATGATGAAGCTAACAATTTGTCAAAAGATCTTGAGAGTTGAGAGAACTTTGATAGCACTTATTCGGGTGAAATTTTTATATGGGTTAACCAGTGGGGAATATACAATATCTTCAAATGTTTCAGAACGCCAGCCTAAAATCTGAATATGTTCAAGCGCATGAGAGGTAATAGATATGTCCACGTAAAAGATAATATGAGCTGAAATTGACCAATTTTAATTATATGAGCAAGTTTTTGAAATAGACACAAACCGCAATTTAAAAGTAATGCATCATGTTGGATCTTGGATTAACCTGTTCCAATTGTTGGCTTACCAAAGAATTAGTCTGCTACAGACAGCAATATTATGCAGGAAATGCTTTAGGGCTCAGCAAATGTTTTTCTAAGCTGCCACATCAACCCTAAAATATCTCTAAAATCAGATATCTGCACCTACTACCTGTGTGTTTTCTAGCTGCAAATACTTTTCCAAATCTCTTTTTCTCCATAACAGCACCCATTCTTGCAAATTTTCTTGTTTCAGATAAATGGGATATATGAAACTGATTTGGTACAAATTCATTGACATGGGAAAACATTAAATTCCAACAAATAGGCAGCAATATATCATCAGTGATATTTGCAAATTTACTGAAAATTCTTAAATCATTAGCTGATATTTTTCCTTCTTCAAAAGACTCCTTGGATGATCTCCATAAATGAACTGGCCAAGGATTGTTCATTAGTAATTTAACCTTTAGTTATGAATTTATATTCGTGTTCTGCATCTTGCTTGAAAGCCAGATCCTTGATGAACTGCAAGGTTGATTATTGAAAGCCTTAATGTTTGTTCTTCTTTAATCTCACATTTGGTGAGATAAAGAAGAGATTCAAACTTAATAATCTTCCCCCTTTTGCCTTTGGATTTATTTTCAGAGCCTTTAACTAATAATAATACAGATGTTGCTTTGAGTGCTCTGATCATCCAAGCATTATTTTCTGATATTATCACTTTTTTTGACTTGTATTTCGTTATTTAAATCTATAGGCAGATCTTGAAAAATCAGCTAAAGCCACTATATGCTAGAAGGAAACCGGGCCCACATCATCAGGGATGCAAAAAAGCCAAGCCAAGCCAAGCCATGTATTAGGCTGCTCAAGCTGGGCTCAGTATATATGGAAGCTGCTTAAGCTCAGCTCGGTACGTTTGGAAGCTGCTCAAACTTGGCTTGAACTCACACAGAGCTTGGCACATCATGTTCAAGCCCGGCACATATAAGCTCTAAGCAAGCTTATAACGAGCCAAGCCGAGCTTCTTCTTTAACTCTATTATCCACCCTTATTTCATGCTCGACTTGTTTATGACCTGAGCTCTAAGAGTTTCTGAGGTTGAGCTAAGCTGTAGTCAATCCAATTTCGAGCTCTTTGTGAACAGCTTGAATCGATTGCAGCCCCACTTGTCATCAAGGAGTTCATTGTGATAAATTAGTTAAGAGATCCACTAAGAACAATTTGCCTAGAGCTTCCTGAGTCCAACCTACATAAGAGAGACCTCTGAATTGGGACACTGCAAACGTCAAACTCTTTTAATTTATTTGAATTCATATTATTTTTGCATCTGCAATCGTATTTTTCATTTTCCTTGGTCAACTGCTATTCAACTTTCATTTTAACATTTTCCTTCCCTACAAATAAGAGTTCAAAAGAACAATAGATGGCCACTGATTCTGTGCATTTCCATTTGGTTTCTTGTAAGCAAGCAATGTAATTCTCTTTCATTGCATCATATCCATTAATTCTCTACTCTTTCTAGAGAAATTTCCCACATTTTAAGTAGTGAATGGAATCCTCTTCTTTTGTGCAATAAGCCTCTTCACACGTCTTTCCTCCATCACATGCAGTCACCTTCTAAACACTCTACTTGGGCAAAATTTCCTAATCATGCTTCTGAGAGACATCGTAAACCTAAAGAGCCCTTTCCACATCTCATCACAACCAGATTAGATTGCAGCGCATCATCAACAACCCGTGACTTAGACAATGAGATTAGGCTGTAGAATGTCAATAAAAATAGGAGACACCTTAGCTATGTCAATGGGTCCTTTTCATAGTTATGCCCTAGCTGTGACAACGCATTAGCTATATGCATTCACAAAAAATCAGATCTTTTCTTAGTTTGGCATGCTTCTGACCATGCTTGCTAATGGATCGGGCTTTAACCTGACCTGATTGGTAATCCAACATGACCCATTACCCAATTTTACACGAATTCAACCCAATTCAGATTTACCTCCTCTCCTCTTCTCTTATTCCTGAGACCCTACTCCTTGTTGCCTCCACCTCCCGGAAAACTTAAACCCCTCCCCACTCCTATATGGATCCCCACACTCCCACTGTGACAACCATCCTGGCCATGATAGTGGAGGCAATGCCTCTTCTGTCACCAGTCTGATGACTTAAACAACCTCTAGCCCTCTCCCCACTCCAACGCCCTCATCCGTGACCTCATCAATGCCACAACACCGATAGGTATCCCTCATCAACAATGCTAGCACTGCCGTCGCCATCATCCTCCAGCATGTCTCTTGGGCCTCCATTGAGAGGCACCAAAGAAAGGGGAGGTGGTGGCGAGTAGGAGGAGGGAGCACTAGACTTAGCAACGGATTGACGGTTTTGACCAGAATTGGAGAGAACCATTTCATGTCGAGTATTATTGATTTCATGTTAAGCTGGGCCATACTTTGCGTCAGGTTATATCATGACCCAACCCTTTGGCAAGCGTATATTTAATGACCAAATGTCAACCTAGCACCCTCCATCGTTTTCATCCAGTCTTAGGAATAACGTAGACAGTGTAAGATCAGCAAAATAAATTCATAAATAAAGATTAATAAACCATGAATCGAATTCTAAAAGATTTAGAAAAGAATCAAAGCATTCCAGAACTTAATGTCTCAATTCAAAACTTTCTCTAGTGAACGTTGAATGGTGAAGACTAATCCAAAAGAACAATTTTGTTGGGTGCTCTATAAATGTCTTTGGGAATAACCTCTCATCGACAAGTAAATTGCTGGTCAACAAGCAACTCATAGATGAATAATTTCTCAGCTGCAATTATTTTCCGATCCCTTTGTCAACGAAAAATAAAAAAAAGGAGAGAGAGAGAGAGCAGAGTACGACAGAAGAGAGAGAGAGAGGACATACTGGGGAGTGCATCTTCCAGGGGCTCTGGTATATAGAAAGCCCGGCCCTCTCATCTCTGAGATTGGAGTGTGAACCCGCCTCTTCTTCTCCTCCCCTCTCCCACTCGTACCAGCTGCTCCTCCGAACCCTGCGAGATAGCAGACCAACCACAGCATCACTAGCCCCATCTCTCTCTCTCCCTCTCTTCCTCTCTCCCTCTTCCTCTCCGTCCCTTTCTCTGTCACTGAGGTTGGCTCGATGTGCCGTTTGAAATCTCCCCAGTTTTTCACTCAAAAATAAATAAAAAAACTCCCCAATTTTTCCTCTAATAATTTGGATGGACGTTAATGTCCCCAACGATTTTCCTATTGACTACGCTTGCCCAATTTAAAAGCGGCAACGGCTTGGTCCGTGTACCTCACCGAAATTACGAATTTGTACCAGCTGATGATCTGATGGCGTTTGAACGGTCGTGATTAAAGATTACTTCACAATAGCGGCATGTTTTGTCTATAAGATAGATTTATTTATTTTTTCATAAAAGGATTTTTTTTAAAAAATTTTACAGAATAGCGATGGAATAAAATAATCAAATTATTTATTGTTATTAGCTACACTTTTTTATTTAATTTTCGTCTTTGCTAATGCCTGTGCGTAGTGGTAAATAACATCGGTGGTAAATAACATCCGGTGCAACATTCGCTGACTTTATTTATTTTTATTTTTTTCAGGGTGGAGGTGCACGGAATAATTAATGCTAGCACTTTATCTCCCGTGACTCGATGGCACGGAAGAATGAAAGAATTAAATGCAAGTTTCCAAATTTCGTGCTTCTGTCGCTGGTACCCATCCGTCGAGCGTCTGTCAGGATAATATTGACGAGCCCGGATTTACCACGTGAACGTTTAACCCCCACGGATCCCACCCCCCCACCAAAAACAAAAAACAAAAAAAAACCCCAGATCTGACAATCTGACATGCATACGGCTGGGCCAATCGATGATAGCAGGGCACAAACCAAAGTCCTCTCAATTTTTTTTTTCTCTTTTTTATAAAAAAAATCTAAAACTTTAAAGAAAACATCATCAAGACCGTCTGTTTCCTACTTAAATCAAGCATTGTTCTTATATTTTATTTTTTATACTTATTTTTTTTTGAAATCATCAAAATAAGCAACAAGCTAAACTAAAGATGATAACCAAATGCAGCATTCGATCATTTGGTCTCATATGATATATTTGAAGAAGCCATAAGGGTTGCATATGAATTGGTTTTGATAGTATACTTAAAATGTTTACAACAAAAAGATCTAAAGCTAGCTAAGGCATGATAAATAATTTTAAAATAGTGTTTTCTTAGATAAGAAAAGGCTAGCATTTTTATCTCTTATCTCAATTTTCTCTCGTAACTTGACTATGAAATAGTTGATATTTTATTGGCCTAATGAACTAGGGAGATATGAGTAATGATTTTCTTCAGACTCTCAGTTAGTAATATTATAATAGAATTATCATATAAGAAATCATAAATATTGTAACAAAAAAAAAACATCTATTATTGAAATAATAAAAGCCCTAAAGAATTTCCTTTTTTTACAAAGGATTTTATACCATGACAGAAGCAAGTATGTCTCTACATAAAAGATTAAAAAAAATATAAATAGATGAAACTTTTCAAATAATTAGCAAAAAGTTATAGAAAGACTTCACAAATAACTTCATACATTAAGGCCTTAGCTAATCAATTAATAAAAATAGAAATCTATACAAAAAATTAATTTGATAGAAAAAAATCTTTGTTACCTCATGAGAAGATTTTTTTTAAGTCTTAACTGAAATTTTAAAAGATCTTATTCCACCTAACTAAATTATGAACTCACCTAATTATTAGAATTCATAAACTTTTTGCTGCTGTTTATTCATACAGAATATGCCGACTAACCTATCCAAATGTTGCTAAACCCTAAATCTAATTCTATTCTTGCTTCGATGAAGCTTTAGTCAAAGCCGCCTTTTCTCTTGGTGCCAACTTTGCCTTATCACATGTATTTATATAAATTAACGTGGTCTAATTCTTATTTGATTATTAGCACTATATTTTAATGGAATTATTTTTTTATTTATTTTGATAAATTCAAAGAAGATGAGTAAAGAAAAAATAAATATATCGTTGATATTTGATTTAAGTTAAAAATAAAGAAAGGGATCATGGTGATTTTTTTTCTAAAATTTTATTGCTAACATTCAACAGGAGTGAAATCCTTCAAGTCAAAGTAACAAAAAGAACCGACAAATGGCTTGCATCCTACAGCCAATAGCAAAACCATGAAACTATAGCTAACAAATTGAAAAAAAAAAAACCGCCGAACTAAAGCACTAGAAGTCCTCAGCACCTATCCACTCCCATCCAGCGAGAGCCTCGACTTCATTGCACTTATTCCTCTCCTCGGTGAACTCAGGAGCCAATCCGGCCAAGGATCCTTCATCATCTCCACAGACACCGTCTCCAACGATAGAGTCTCCATCGCTGACCAAGTCACACTCTTGAGTATCAGCTTCGCTGTCTTTGAAGCTATCCTGATCGACAAATTGATCTGCTTCACTATCAGTCAAGATCTTAGCGTTGTAGTGGATTATTTCTATGCCGAGAAGCAGCCAGCAAGCTATCGGAGCACAGAAGAACGCAAATTTGCTTTTAGAGATGAATAAGCTGACAGTGAGCAGAGCGGCAAGTAGCCCATCAAGCAACGTTTGGTGATTCACCAGGCCTATATCTCGGCAAGCTTCGCTTATTTCGTCGCTATTAATTTCAGAGCTATCAGCATCATCCTTGATGCAACCCATCAATGGTGCCTTAATCACTGCCGAGAAAACCGTCACCATGTTGTAGAAGCAAGCATGGCTTCGAATGAGGAAGGAGTTGACAGGGGGCATGATTTCATGAAGGAGACTTGTTGCGGCTTCAGCTTGGGCTCTGTTTTCTGAATCAGGCTCTTGGGTCTTAACAAACTTGTTGAAGACTTTATAAGCGGCAATGGAGAAAGGTTGATTTTGTGCAATAAAAGACTCGACACCGGCTCTCCATGCAGCGGTGAAGAGGCGAGTTTGTCTTGTGAAGTCCAAAGCTTGGGCATGGAAGGACTCCATAAAGGCATTGCGAACAGTTGCAAAGAAGGGTTGAATCCATCGGAGAAACAGAAGAGGGATGACAAAGAAGCCAGTGAAGATCGAACAATGGGCATCCACCATAAACAGAAGCAGATCACAAGCTTTCAGGAGAACGACAAGGGGAAGGAGATGGGAGGACAGAGTAGAAGCGTTAATGACTGTCGCAGCCATGGGTAAAAAGGAGAAGGGAGGCCTAGAGAATAGTTAATATAAAGAAGAGAAAGTTAAGAAAAGACTTAGTTTTGGGGAGATCTTATAGTATATTTTCGACTTGGAGTATAATTTACAGTCCTATTGCTACCATGAATTCGTAGCGCGCTATGAAACGAAACGTTAAGTTCGGATTCTTATGGAAGTTGGGCAGCAGCTTTTAATGCTTGTAAAAATAACCGGTAATTATTTTTTCCTTTCGAGCCATGAGATACCAAGCTGCACCACATCACGTGGGAGATGTTCTTCTCATCATACTAGAATTCAAAATTCTTATCCTGGTCCTTCCCAAACTCCTAGCTCGCTCGCCGCATCAGCAGCCGTACCGCTTGGTAGTTTTAGTCAGGTTGGAACTGAACTCCAACTTATAGGGTTCCTTGCTTTCGAACCGTTCGTTCTATTGCCTCTCCTATTTGTTTCTTTCTCAATCAGAAAAGAGTCCCTTTACATCTGACGGTCAGACGCGACTAACGCGACCCAATTCGCACCAAATAGATGAAGCTGCAACCTACTGGGATTTGTACTCGAATTCATCCTAGGAATAGGACTCGTGACAAGTCGACTCACATATAAAATCTATTATACGTTCTCCACCAGCAAGCGTTTTCTCCTCCAATCCTCTGGTCTTTCCTTCTTCTTCCTCTTTGTCCACATGGCAAACGCTAGAATTGATACTGCTCTCATGTCCCATCTAATCTCTCTCCTCGTAGTCTACAGAGCAATCGCCTATTTCACGCCCTTTAATTCTTTTCTCATCGAGTCCATTCTCCTCTCCATCCTCTCACTCTTCACCTATTGGTCTCGTCCCCTCGCCTTCAAAACCTTCCTCCACCTTGTCTGCGCTCGAGCCTCCGAGGTTACAAAACGGAGCCACCCTTTCCTCGATACCACTCAAAAACTATTCATGGAAGTCGTCAGCACCCATGTCAAGAAAAGCCAATACGAATTTACACTATCACTGTTTTTTTCAATCTCTCTGTGTTTCGCCGCTATCCTGTCGTTTAGCCTGAGCCTTCCTCACATCTACTATCGCAAAGCATGTTGGTCGACTAGTCTTCCCATCATCTGCACCGTCGCGATTCTATCTGATAATGGTGGCAGAAATAGAAGCGAAGTCAAGGAAAACCTTTGTCTGATGCTTATCCTACTGCTCTCTGAAGTGCTCCATGATGCATTCATTCTCTTCCTATGTTATGCCATTTACTTTGGTTTCGCAGAGGTTAGCTTCAGACATGCCGGTGCGCTTCTGGGTCACAAAGATGTTGGGAAGCGAGACGATGATGGCGGCCATGGTGATAATGGTGATGGTGGTCATGGTGCGGTTGGGGATGCGGACTCAGATGGCAGTGATGCGTCTTCATTCGAGATAATTTCCATGGAATATACAACATCACTAGTTTAGTACTTCGAGTATTGCTCATTGTTGATTGATATAAGCTAGTGCAGGATATGCTTTATTTAGAGATGGTAGAGGTATAGTCTATTTTTCAAAGAAAAAATATAGGACCTGTGTCATTACAGGATCTGAAAAAAAGAAAAAAAAGAAAAAAAAGCTAGAACTTTATTTTGCACGTGAAAAAGGTTATTTTTATGTTTCAAATATGGAATAGAAATCTTGCCATTACACCTCTTTAAATGTAGTTATTTTTTATTTGTATCAAGAAGTTAATTACTGATTCTCTTGAGAATTCCCTCTCTCTTCTGGTCACTAGTTTAGTTCACATCATTGGCTCCAGGGTAAGCGATATGGGATCCCGTAGCCACGAGCCAAAGATCCCGTGTGCACAAGGAACTTGAACTGGTTGGGTGGAATATGAAATAGTTAGAAATATTATGAACAATAGGAATTTATAAAGCTATGCATTACAGTGGTTGGTTGCACATACATGTATGATTTATTACTCAATCAAAATCTATTTGTTAAGCGTGATATTCGTTATTAATTCTTTTTCTATCGGTCTAAACTTTTGAGATTAGTTAGTTAGTTATTCAATATGATATTAGAGCCAATATTTGTCATTTGAGCTTGAAAGTTAGCTAGGCCTAGGATGTGGCTTAGATTGTTGACCTATGGCCCAGGTGCGGTTAGTGACTAAGTCAGGCCTATGTTTGGGTCAACCCATGGCCCAAACTAATTTGGGCCACGGAACGGTGGGCCTTAACCCCATGGAACCTGAAGGAGAGCTTCCCCATCACCCGTAAAGCGTAACTAAGCATCAGAGTATCGAGTTTAATGGTTAGGATTTCATCGTACAGGGAAGGGCAACGGTGAACAACCATCGAGTTGCTCTGCATAGCTCAAGGCTAAGAAAGACCAGCAGAAAGACATCGCCATCTGAGACATCCACATGGAGGAGGAGGGCAGAGATGGACCGAGTACAATGTGTTTCCCTATCTCCACAGTGGCCGTTGGCCTATCGGAATCGAAGAGAGGGATGGAGGCGAACTAAAGAGAGACCTAGCCTCTAGGGATTAGCCAGCCGGCCTCTGGTTTTGTGGGCTTCTTGATCCTCCTTGTTGCAAAAATAAAAAAAATAAAAAAAAAGACAGAGGTGACACATTACATAGGGTCGAAACACATTGTTTCATGGATGAATCAACCCGGCTGCTAACCACCAAGCAATTCCTTTAGGCTCACTGAATCTCACCAGCACCCTTCCCACCGAATCTAAGCCTAGAAGATGGGCAACAGTGAGAAAATAGGAGAAGGATTTGCCCTTAGGGATGGACGATCCCTGATTTTGTCACGACGGTGGATTGTTCTCTTAGACTGAGAAGAAGACTAGAGGTCCCTTAGTCGGTGACTATGGTGCCATGCAGGATGATGGCAATGATGAGGAAGATGGAGAGGATCAAGAGAGGCGCTCGTGACCATATGACGGTGTTGTTGGCCAACTAGGGTGAGGCATGGTCGCTAGGGAAGAGAGTCTTGGGAGAGACGAGATCATCCGCACCAGGTGAGGGAGTCTTATGGCCTAGGCAATTTTCACCATGGCATGGCGGGCTGAGGGCGAGAGGCAGATGATAACATGGCCTTCAACTCGTTCTCTCCTTAGTGGTGTAGTGGGCTAAGCCAAGCTCGGGTGGTCATACCGAGCTGTAGTAGATGAGGATGATGGCGGCTGTTTTCACCAACCAGAGTGATCAAACATGGATGGTTGTCAATATTGGTGATCAACTATGGATGACGGCCAGTTGAAGTGGTTGGCCATCATGCACTAATGGGGCATGGCCAAGTCGGGTAGTTTGGCACCTAAAATAGGGTAAATAGAGAATTTAGAAGATGATGCCCTTCTTCTTTTTTTATTTTAAGAATTTCTCCCATTCCTTTTATTTTTTTAAGAAAAAGATTGTTAAACCCTATTTGAAAACTAACCTAGGGGATTAGAGGTTAGATTAATATGTGGTAGACAAGGCTGGACATACAATTACAAAAAAAACATTCTCAAAAGATATACAACCCAAAAGATTATTTGTTTGTTGATAGGGTTGAGCAGGCAAGTTAAAAAAACAAAAAAAGAAAAACTTTGCCAATAGAAGATTCATGATCTAAAACCCTAACACAAGCATAAATCATCATGAAATGATACCACAAATAGAAATTTTTAGGATAGCATATATGAAATTTAGAATACCAAATAGTAATAAAATAAAATACATTATGGTATATGTTTGCACCATGATTTATGCAAGAATTGAAGTACTCATCAGGAATCCTTGGGAGCTAAATCATTCTCTCTTTGCTCTTCCTCTAAGTGGTATTCTTGTTGGAAAAAAGCCATCGCATATATATGGAAAAAAAGAGGGAACCTAGCTTATTTATAATGAAATCCTATAGAACTTTTCATTATGTGTTACTATTGGACTTCAGGTCCATACAAATCACCAACTATAATACCCAATAAAGGTGCACTCAAACTTAAACCATATGGATTACTTTTATCAATAATTGGCTCATCATTGGATCAAATTTGTTCAATCAATTTTATAAATTTAAAAATATTAATAATTAATAGTAGTCCATACATGAAAAATTTTTAATATTCGTAAGATATCATGTTAGTTCTAAATATTAAGATGAGACCATCTTTTCATAGTCCTAGAGTTTCAATCTTTTTTAATGTAGAAGTTACCCGCTTCCGCACCAATTTATTAAGAAAGTTTTCTGCTTCTTTTAATTTGTAGACTTTTGGATTCATCTGTTGATAAGCCATCGTATTTGAAATAATTGATGAAAGGTTGTCTCCAATCCTTTTGCCCTTCAATCATCAGGGCTTCTAACATCACGTTGACGTATTTGCTTCTTCTATTGACTCTGAGACAACCAAAGGTATTGCCCTTCGATTTCGATAACTGACTTGAATTTCATCAATGTTCGGATCAGCTAAAGTCTTTGCCAACATTACCAGAGCATCAACTTTATTGTTTGCCATCTTAGTGATCCTTTTGAAGCGAATGTTAGGGATTTCTTCAATCAACTCTCTAATCTTGTGGTGGTACTAAGACCATGAAGTGCATATTGGAACACCTTTTGTTCGAAGTACTGAAACGGGTGGAACGACGGCGTGTTCTTTTCCATGGTAGGTATTTGACATTTAGAACACAAAGGCTTAAGGAGTTGGCCATCAAGTTATCGGAGTCAAACTAGGACCGGCAGAGGAGAGGCAACAAGCGGAGATGAGAGCGGAGAGAACAGGGTGATCGTGGAGGCTGAGGTGAAAGGCGTGGGCATGGCTTGTTGGGCAAGGCGGAGGTAGGCGAAGAAGGTCTGAATGGTAGCAGATGGCGACGTCGGCTCTGATGGTTGCGACAAGGGTCGGAATGAAGGCTGCAACCATCCTCACGACAGACGGGGCCTTGATTTCCATCGAGAGATAAAGAGAGGGGAGTGAGAGGGAGAGAACTCGACCATTTTTCCACCATTCTTTTACAAAGAGAGAAAGAGAGAGGGGGATGAAGAGGAAAGGCAGGCTAGTGATTTGATCGCCGGACGGGTGCTGGCACGACGACGAACGAAGGCGCATATATGATTGTAGCGCTCGACTATGAGGAGGTAATAAAAAAAAAAAAAAAAAAAAAAAGGACATAGAATAAGAAGAGAAAAGGGAGTGAGAGTGGAGGAGGAAGAAAGTCAGCGAGATGATCATCGCCAGACAACTGCAGTGGTTCGACCCGAAGAAGGGGAGCAGAAGGTGTGAGAGGTGGAGGTTCCGTGGTTCCGTTTGAAGAAAGAGGGGACATGGCGGATGGGAAGGGTATGCTCCGTGCAAAGGAAGGAAGCAGGATACTCATTCATGCGCCAATCCATCATCAAATCATCTGAACCAAGGCGGTCCGAGCTCAGCCAATCATCTGCCGCATAGATCAGAAAGTGAAATGGGAAATGATCCTGCGGTACATGGGCTCAATCCTGTTCTAACAAAGGGGAGGCACCACCCTACAAGCAGTTCACAGCAGACGACTAAGCCATAGCCCTGGAACTAACTGGCTATCGTCTCTCTGTTTCGGCTCCTGTTTGCTGTTAGGATAGTTAAAAATGGCTAGATATTAAAAACACTAGATTATCTTGTACCACTTATTTATAATTGAGGGTATTAGAGATAATATGTAAATAACAAATGCTTCTTGGTGATTCATTGATGTAGATGCGACTACATTATTCATACGGAATGCATGGTAAAATCTGGTGCATAGCCTTTCTAGCTACCTCCACTTTTTTCCTTGAACATGATTGTGGCACAGGCGATTGTAGCGCTGGACTGCGAAAAAGGGAAAAAACGAAATAGAATGAAAAGAGAAAATGAAGTAAGAGTAGAGGAGGAAGAAAGCTAGCGAGACGATCGCCGTCGAAAAGTTGCAGTGGCTCTAAGGGGCAGAAGAGGAGCAGAAGGTGCGAGAGGCGGAGGTTCCGCCGTGCACCGTTGGATTGTTCGACTCCAGCGGTTTGAACTCAGCCGATCATCTGCTACACAAACCTCAAAGCAAAATGGGAAATGATCCAGCGGTGCATGAACTCGGTTCTGTTTTAACAGAGGAGGCACCCAGTTGGACAGCCTCAGAGACGGCCCCCCAACAGAAGAGTAGGCCGTGGCCCAGGTTGCAGTGGTGCTAAATCGAAATTATAGAACTGGCTATTGTCTCTCTGTTTTTTTTGAGTTTTACGGCTTCGGCTACACTGTTGGGCGATTAAAGAGTGATCAAATATTAAAAACCCTAGATTTTCTTTGTGCCACTTATTTACAATGAGAGGGTGTTACAGACAATATGTAAATAATATATTTATATTTGACTACATCATTCACACGGAAAGCTTGGTAAAGCCTTGTGCATAAAATTGCTAGGTACTTTCAATTTTTTTTTGTAAACATAATATCATGGTACTCTTTATTGTGCTAGAAAATGTATATACGAACTAACAACAAAATGTAGAGGTGCAAGTATCAACGGCCAGCTTCTATTTCCATTACTGCTCGTTGCTCCAAACTAGAAAATGTAGCACTTGGAGGTGCATGATAACTTGATGACTCACCCAACAAACTCTGTGTCTCCTCAAGACTGTGTTGCACCCATGGATGTTGCTTATATTTTCTTAATCTGTGGAGCTCTTCTACCACTTCTTTCATTGTGGGCCTTTCTTCTCCCTTCGCATTCAAACATTGCAAAATGAGCTGAGCAAGTTCTTGTAGTAGCTCCATATCACCTTCTCTTGTGACATGACTATTCAAAATCTCTACAAGTCGACCCTCTTTCATTGCAAATAAAAAAGTTTGTGCTAAACTTTTTACTTCATTGGACCCTTCAAAATAAAGTGCTTCCTTTCCTGTTAAAAGCTCCAAAAGAACTACCCCAAAGCTGTAAACATCACTCTTTTCTGTTAGCCGGCTTGTTTGCAAGTATTCTGGGTCCAAGTAACCTCGAGTTCCTTGCACTATTGCAGCAAATTGGGCATCATCTTTGGGAATAAGGACCGATGCTCCAAAATCTGATACTTTGGCCACATAATTATCATCTAAGAGTATATTAGCTGACTTCACGTCTCCATGAAGAATTGGTGGGGATGCTGATGAATGCAAATAGGCAAGTGCTTCTGCAGATTCTATGGCAATCCGAAGGCGAGCATCAAGGAGGATTGGGTGCATTTTGTTCATTTGATGGATATGATGTGCGAGGGTTCCATTAGACACATATTCGTATACCAAAATTGGAACTTTCACCTCCAAACAACAACCCAAAAGTTTGACTACATTTATATGGTTGATCTGAGAAAGTATGACCATCTCTTTTGCAAATTCTTCCTTTTGGCTTTCATTAATTATTTTAGCCTTCTTTACAGCAACCTTTCCTATGCCATCTAAAATTCCTTCATAAACTGTGCCACGCCCTCCTCGTCCAAGTTCCAAATTTTTGTCAAACTTATTTGTTGCCTTCTCTAATTCTTCTTCTTTAAATATCCTGAAAGTAATACCTTGTTCTTTTTTGATTTTATCATATAACAACACTCCTCCATTTTGCTCGAAGAAATTTTGTTTAGCTTGGGTAAGCTTTTTTTCTTGATGTACCATAAACATATAAAAACTGATGGCAAGTGTTAAAACTATGCCGGCACTGATACCTACAACAACATAAAGCTTAATGATTAGTGAAAATTTTAGTTTGTATCTTTTATCTTTTTTTCCTATTTGCCTTTTTTTTAGGAGAGTAAACTGTATGAGAAACTCATAATGATAATTGATAATAAGCAGAATGATAATAAAAAATGTTTATCCTATTTATATGGGATCAGATTTAGGAATACTTCTTTGCTAGTCAATCTATTATGAAAGCTAATTCAGGGTATTATCTCCGATGTGAGACCCAAAATACCTCATTAAAATATATAAAAGCTAAAGCAAATGATTATTCAAAATATTTTATAAATGGTTTCCGACTAGTAGTTGGTAATACCACTTTGATTTTTTTAATATCTACTATCCCATAATCTTTATGATTAATAATTAATAACAATTTTCTACAATCAATGTTCTTTTATTTTCTTGATGAAAGTGGTTAGACTTTAGCTTAATCATTTCTTTAAAAATTTTTTCACTATCCACACAAGATAGAACCATTATTAACATGAATAGGTTCTTTGCCTCAAAAATTTTGAAGCAGTTCTCAAATGAACAAATAGATGTGACTAATTATGCTCTTATTACAATTAATGATCTGATTTTCTTCTTATAATGTTTTCCTTCCTATTTCTATTATACACTCCTTCAGAGCAGAGGAAGGAAATTGAATGGTTTGCAGGATCAAAATTAGGTTGGGTTGGTAAGGACCAACTTGATCTAGATCTGAACCAGATAGCTTTATGTCCAGACTCTTATTCGTCTTTATCACTTATAGGGTTCCATTGGGCCTCACTCCAAACTTATTATTTTTTAAAAAAAAAAAAAAAATTGGGCTTCATTTGGACCGGAGTGGCTCTAGCCATCCAATAATGATTCTCACATTAAAAAAAAATAAAAACAAAAAGCCCAGACCGACCTTTGCCCATGCACGAGAGATTGTTTTACGAAACCTTACATCTTCTTCTTTATTATTAAATAATAATAATATTAATAATAAGAGAAAGTCTATCTAGTATTGATTTGGAACAATCGCACTCAACCTTTGAGTTTGAACTTAAGGTTGGGGTCAAGCACATATCGGGTTTTGGTACGATTTCTGCATGGATGGTCCAGATAGGATGGGTGACAAGCGTGCGAAGCTCCGCTTCCATGGAAAAAGCGATGGTGGAATATGAGCACCGCAAAGTTGACGGGCCATGGTGTTCGGGGAATATGCTAGCTCTTTTTTCATTACATCGCCACTAATCAATTATTCACTTTCTGGCGGGGAGAAGAAGCTTACCTGCAACCAACTTTAATAACAATGGGAACTTGGGCTGGCAACTCCCTTTGTAAGGATCCCCTCGAGTCCCTGGTGGACATGAGCAACTGTAGTTCCCCTCCACGTTTTGGCACTTCCCATGACACGGGTACTTCTTTGGATCTTCGCACTCGTTGATGTCTGCAAAAGATTAACCCAATAGTTAGCTATATTCGGCCGCAGAAAGAGAGAGAGAGAGAGAGAGAGAGAGAGAGAATTAAGACCTTGGCATCCGTTGGGAAGATAGGGATTGCCTTTGTAGCCGCTTGAGCAATTGCAGAAATATCCACGACCATGGGAGGAGTCAATACAATCACTATGCTCGCTGAGGCATGCATAAGTGGTATTTTGAAGCTTTGCTTCGGCGCAACTCTGGCTCCCAATTGCCCAATCCAGCACTAAGGGCACTCCTCTCTGTGTTCTCTCAAAAAAATTGTATGCTATAATATCAGACTCATTAAATTGGTACCACTCCATGTCCCCCAAGAAGGCATAGCTGCAAGGATTGAACTGGTAGACTTTGGAATGATTGAAACCAACAGCGAATTCTGCCTTGTAATAGTTTAGGCCTTTTGGGATGGAAGTCTGGCAACAGCCTATGCCGGAGCATGGACCAGTTGCAACACTAGTTGGGTCCTTGCAGGTTGACACGCACCCGCTAACATAGCTTTCTTCATCCCTGCTCAGTATGTATGCTAAGGTATCACAGCCAATGGCGGTGAATTTGTTGCGGGTGTCCGAGAACCAGAATGGGGAATTCCTCAAGTCTATGAAGCTGGGTCCGGGGTCTTTGGTGGATGTGGCGTTGTAGCACACCCAGCCGATGTACTTGTACACGCGAGCTTGGCCTACAGGCAGCGATATGTCAACAATCTCTATGTTGCTTTTGTTGTTGCCTAAGAGAGGCTTTGGAGGAGTCTGCGAATAATCGCAAGTGATCTCAAAGCCTGTCAGAGAACAGTTTGGGCCGATGCCAAAGGGGTAGGGGATGCTAAGGTTGCCGCACTTGTCCGGGCAGGTTGGGGACAAAGTATTATTATTGGGCGATGCCATCGCTACTGCTGCAGCTAAAACCAGCAGCTGCTGGAGCTGGAGCAAGATTTCTACCAGGGTTGCCATCTCTCTCTCTCTCTCTCTCTCTCTCTCTCTCTCTCGACAAGGTTGCATATGCTTGAGGGAATTCAGATCTTATAAATAGAGAGGCAAAAGTAACTATTCCTAGAAATCAACTTGAAATTACCTATATTAAATAATGTTCAACTAGCACAAGGTCTTAATTGAATAAGTATTATAAATTTATAACCATCATAATCACTGTCAGACCGCAACACCACAATACCTTACATACATACATACGCACATATAATATTAGGTGAAAAAAACAGCCATTATAATACGTTATTGTCATTCTAACAGTCCATTACAATGTAAAACCACTGTTATTTTCACTTGTACCCCTCTAAATAAAACATTAGTATCTTAAATTTAATTTGTTGCATTAAATTTTCTTTTGTATGATATACAAAACTGACACACACACACACACTTGGTGAAAAGTGAATGAAAAGTTGATGCTACTATTTTTCTGTTATTACTGGTTAATTTCAGTTTTAACATAATTATTTTTTAACCTTTCTTTTTATGGCAATATTAGAGTTCTTCTTTTGTTATTGAAAAAGAAAAATTAAAAGCACGATCATATTTTGTTTTGATTTTATAAAGTATTTCTTTATATTTCTCTGTGACCTGTTTTGCTAAAGTATTTCTTTTTGACCTGTTTCCTCTATCAAATAGATACAAACGCTAAAAAAGAACAGGAAAACGAGTTTGCCGCTAAAGACTAGAGGTAGACAAAGAGGATAATTACAAGTCATTAGGTTGAAAAAAAGATAAAAAAAATGGTTAAATATTAATAAGAGATTACAAAAATTTAACATATGAGAGTCTAATTATATTTGATCCTACATTGGATTATTAAAAAATTAAATTAAATATTTATATAGGACCAATAAGGTTAAATAATATTTTTTGGGCTTACCCTTTAATGCGAGTTCCTAAGTTATGATAAATAGTATCAAATCAAAAATTTAAAAAGATAAATGGTATCAGATTAGACTTAACTCATGATTTATGTGGATTAAAGGATAGTGCAAATGGACTTCATTTGTTTGCAATTATTTGATTAGATTCAAATGTGAATTTGTATGTAAACCTTTAAACTGACGAGGATGTTAGGATTTGAATAGAGAAAGTATATGGGAGCTCATGCTGTCGATTATTTAGTCCATCATTAATTACGTATTGAAAAAAAATTAAATATTTATAAAGAATTAAGAAGTTTAAATAATAATTTTTAGCTAATTTTTACGAGTAAGATAAGTTATAACACACCTACATCCATCTGGCGCTTTGCCTGTGGTATGATACACTGAACCTTCTCATAGAAATATTATATATATATATAGAAAGAAATGGACACTAGGTTCTGGACACTTGTGGCCATCCTGCATTGACTTCCAACTTCCAATCAAAGGTATGAGAAATATAAAACATTAAAATAAGATTGATGCCATGTCTGCTGCTCTTTTGTCAAGATTGGTTGCTGGATAATTGACTAAGCATTATTGGAAGGGCTATGCAAAAGACTCCAAAATCAAAGCTAGTATAAATTTCGATGTTTGCTTATTGGTAGGAAGATGGCAAGTTCCAAGAATCGCCATGTACCAGATGTTCAAGGTCTGAGCAAGGGAACCATGTCCAGGTCATCCTTATTTGGCTTAATTTGGTTGCAATTTTGCTACGTACTCTTATTCCTAGACAAGACAAGAACATTTTTTATTCCATTTTTCTTGATAGACTCCCATTGCTGACCATTATGGCCATCACTTGTCTCAAAACATATTATTTAAAATAACAATTATTTTCAAAGTTTTGCTGCATCAATATGTTACCTGTCTCTAAAAGAAAGGGGCAAGACCGTAATAAAAAAAAAAAACTCATCTCCAATCTTTAGTAAAATTGTAAACTCAGATTCCTTTGCATTTCCATTGCAAGTTTATTCTTGGTCAGCTTCATTTCCTTTCTTTACCAATTTAAACATCCAAAGGCTTTTATTAGAAAATTTGCGGCATCTCTCGAACTCTTCATCTACTATTACAAAAATTTACTGTGCTGAATTAACTCTTCTGTTTGACTTATTATCAACTTTATTTTTAAATCAATCTTATCATCTATCCTATTGTTGCGTGGAATCCCATCATTATATCTCGCCATCATTAGACAGCTATTACTTTAGGGCAATAATAGTGTTTAATGGTTCCTATGTCAACATCAAACAGCTTCGTCTACCTACCTTCCATGAGATTCGTTGCTAGACAATAGGCTAGCCATTCCATGGAAAACTAATGCAAAAAAATCCAAAATCAAAACCACTCTAAATTTTAATGTTTGCATATTGGTTGGAAGTCAATGAGTTCTAAGAATCGCGATGTACCAAGTGTTTAAGGACTAATCAATGGATGTGAGCGGCAACCAAGTCAAGGTCATCCATTTTGCGTTTTATTTGGTTGCAATTTTCCAACCTCCTCTTGGACCTAGGTAACGTAAGGACATTTTTTATTTCATCTTTTCGAATGGAGACAACCCATTGCAGATCATTATGGCCATTATTTGTCTCAAAAAGTAATATTTAAAATAATAATTATTTTGAAAGTTTTGCTACAGTAGTTAAAGTTTATATAGGATAATTTATAAATAATCATTGTAGAATGAACGGTCCTGCCTTCTTTCCCCAATGTATAGTTGAGTATGCATAACAAAAAAGTATCATAGTTAGGATAAAATTTGAGAGTCACAACACGTACCCAATAGGCTTTACACTTGGTTAAAGAACGTGTAAAGCCTGCTTATATTTTAAGCAGGCATTTTACTAACTTTCATCTTTTTTTAGCGAAGCATCTCTACTGATTTTCCTCTATTATATTCTAATTAGATTGGAAATCAAGCTTCTCCTCTAATAAAATGGAACACAGAACATGCCATGCATGTGGTAGGATGTAGCTTCAAAGGAAGTCGTGAAAACTTCGAGCTTCAGGGACTTTACACTTGGTTAAAGAACGTGTAAAGCCTGCTTATATTTTAAGCAGGCATTTTACTAACTTTCATCTTTTTTTAGCGAAGCATCTCTACTGATTTTCCTCTATTATATTCTAATTAGATTGGAAATCAACCTTCTCCTCTAATAAAATGGAACACAGAACATGCCATGCATGTGGTAGGATGTAGCTTCAAAGGAAGTCGTGAAAACTTCGAGCTTCAGGGACTTTAGGTTAAAGAACGTGTAAAGCCTGCTTATATTTTAAGCAGGCATTTTACTAACTTTCATCTTTTTTTAGCGAAGCATCTCTACTGATTTTCCTCTATTATATTCTAATTAGATTGGAAATCAAGCTTCTCCTCTAATAAACTGGAACACAGAACATGCCATGCATGTGGTAGGATGTAGCTTCAAAGGAAGTCGTGAAAACTTTGAGCTTCAGGGACCCGCTCCTCTAGGAGAATTGATAATGGGAGGCAAGGGGAAGACGACGCATGAGTTAAGAGCCTTGACAACGATTGAGCAACCACAATCCAGGATGGCCATTACTCGGTCGCCGGTCCAAGTCCACCGAACTGGGTGATGCTTGCTTGTTTTTAATTTTTTGTGACTCGAGGTCCATGGTCTTTGTTTTTCTTAGCCCCGCCGCACCAACCCCCCGGCTGGCGCGACTAAAGAATCATTAACAAGAAATATTAACTATAGAAGCCAATTAATACTAACTATAGAAGCCACATATTTGATTACAGATTACAACGTTCATTTACTGGGTTGTACTTTATAAAGTCCAAATAATATTTCTTTTTCATGTGTTATTTTACTATGGCTGGCCCTATAAAATCAATATAATAAAAGTCTCAATTTTTTCTCAATGATATTATTACTCTATGGGTATGTTACGTAGAGTACAATATTGATTGTGAGAATGTTGATGTGGTCCAATTTGATTGATCAATTCTGTGGTAACATATCGCAGAATTAGAGGCTAACATAGAGTGATCAACCATTTTGTATATTAGAGTTTGTCTTGAAATTTGCAAGCTAAAGAAGGAAATATTTTTTCATATCCATATAAGGATACGCTTTTAATATCCTTATAAAACTTTAGTCCTAATTTATGTAAAGTACTGTATATTTCTTTTCTATATAAGCACATGTAGTCGTAACTTTCAGTGAATCTTATATAACTTAGAGAGTTATTGGAAGACTTTAAGAGAGGATTTTATTGCATGTATGCGGGTTTAAGGATTTACGAGAGATTTTCTAATGGGGTTAAATCTTAGTAATTTTAAAGTTTGGTGAGGAATGTCCTGGTAATTTCTAAATATTTTGATGATAAAATTCTTTATTTTTCTTTGCTTATGGACGTAGGTCAGTAAGTTGAACCATGTAAATTTCTATATGTTTACTCTTTTATTTTGGTTCTACTCTCTTATTTTTCTCATTAAGTTTTTATTTTCTACATGCCTTTATCATACCAAATAGTATAAGAACTTCCATTGATACAACAAGTAGTATCAAAGCCTAAGTTTTTTGAACCTAAGATTTCTTGAGTTTGGATTTCAACCTTTGGTCCCTAAGGCATATTGTAGGAAGCCTAAGGTTGCATGAATCTCAAAGCATATGATCTTGAGGAATTTTGCACGGCTCTTAAGGCAGTGGTCCTATTTCAGATCAAGCCCGTTGTAAGCCCATTTTGACTCCAGCTTAGCGGTGACCCAAGCGCCCATTTAACATCGCATTTGGCCCTATTCACGTGGGATGAACACTGTGATGGAAGACACGATCGTCCATCTCTATGGAAGAAGAAGAATCCTGTGCTGGTGACAGAAGAGGAGGTGTCGATGATAGCCTTGGCCGGTTACAAGATTTCTTCATGGTTGCTCTGTTTTAAGCTAAAATGGAGGACATCAATGCTCTGTTTCTTTGATACAGAATCAAGCTGCCATCACCAAGCAGTGATGATCCGAGCCGGGCCACCAGCGACCGATGTCCGTGGCTACGAAGTCTTTCTTTAGGTTGTCATACGAGCGTGAGGAGAAGGCAGAAGGATAAAGCTTCTTTTGGGAAGCTCAGTTGTCCAGTGAGACTTATTTAAAAAGTTCAGTTGGTTAGAAGATTTATTTGAAAATTTTATTTTATAAAAAATTTAATTTGATGAGTTTGATTAATTGATTAGCTTAGAGCCTTATTCATGAGTTCAATTAGCTTAGAAGTCTGTTTGATAAGCTGCTCAATTACTAGTGAGGCTTATTTGATGAATTTAATGAATTGAAAATCTTATTTAGCGACACTTAATTGACTGAAAGACTTATTTGATGAATTCAGAAATTTTTTTTTTTTTATTATTTTGATGAAAAGATTTGATTCTTCGTTAGAGATGATGATGGCTAGGCTATAGAAAGTTTACAATGGGAGAGACCTTAGCTATGTCAATGGGTCCTTTTTGTAGTTATTCCCTAGCTATGACAACACATTACTTATAAGCGTTCACAGAAAATCAGATCCTTTCTTAGTTGGGTATGCTTCTGATCATTCTTGCTAATGGACCGGGCTTTAACCTGACCCGACTTGGAATCCAACCTGACCCATTACCCAATTTTACGCGGATTCAATCCAATTTAGATTTATCTCTTCTCTTCTCTTCTCTTCTCTTGTTCCTGAGACCCAACGTCTTGTTGCCTTGACCTCTCGAAAACCTTAAACCCCTCCCCACCCCTATATGGATTCCCACACCTCCACTGTGACAACCATTCAAGAATGGCCATGATAGTGGAGATGACACCAATGGCCCCCTCCCAAAGCTGCTGTAGCTGCCGCCCTCCATCTCGGTCACTGAGATCTGTGACGAGTTTGCCCACACCGGTGGCAATGCCTCTTCTGTCGCCAGCCTGATGACTTAAACAGCCTCTAGCCCTCTCACCACCCCCACAACCTCATCTGTGACCTCATCAATGCCACAACATTGATGGGTATCCCTCATCAACGATGCTGCCAGCCACCGTCGTCGCCGTCATCCTCCAGCATGTCTCTTGGGCCTCCATTGAGGCACCTAAGAAAGGAGAGGTGGTGGCGAGTAGGAGGAGGGAGCACTAGAGTTAGCAATCGATTGACGGTTTTGATCAGAATTGGGAGGAACCATTTCATTTCATGTTAAGTTGGATCATATTTCGTGTCAGGTTATATCATGATCCAACCCTTTGGCAAGCCTCCATTTAATTATTCAATGTTAACTTAGCACCCTCCATCATTTTCATCCAGGTTAGGATTAATGTAGACAATGTGAGAACAGCAAAATATATTCATAAATAAAGATTAATAAACTATAAATCAAATTTTAAAAGATTTAGAAATGAATCAAAGCATTCCAAAACTTCATGTCTCGATTCGAAACTTTCTCTAGTGAACGTCGAATGGTGAAGACTAATCCAAAAAGACTATTTTGTTGGATGTTTTAGAAATGTCTTTGAAAATAACTTCTCATTGAGAGATAAATTACAGATCAACAAGCAACTCATAGAGCACATATGATGAATTTGTACCTGCCGATGATCTCATTGGATTTGGATGATCGTGATTAAGGATTACTTTATAACGGTGGCCTACTGCACAGCGATGTAATCAAATAATTAAATTATTTATTATATTATTAGCTACACTTTTTTATTTAATTTTCTTTTTTTGTTCACACTTGTTGTTTAGTAGTAAACTAATGATGTGCCCATGCATTGTTCTGATTATCTTTAAATATTATTTTTTATTATTAATATTGATTAATCCTGTTGCATCCTAATTTTTGAAGAAAATTATATAAATTAAACTTAATTGTAAGCATTTTAAATTATGAAGGATGCATATATTCTCTTTGTACATAAATTATTGCTTTCTTTATTTTATATGTTAATTATATTTTATGTCATTATTTTTATTTTTTTATTATTATAATTTATAATATTATTATACTTCTTTTTTTTACTTTTAATTATGTTTAATTCTTATTTTCTATTTGAAATTCATATTTACTCACTTTGGTTTATTTATCTTTTTATTGTTTTCTCATATTTCTATTTTATATTTTTGGTATTGTAATCAAGGATGCCATTATTTTTTGATTTCCATATATATACGTATATATATTATATAAATATATTATTTTGTATAAATATATTTTTTAGTTTGAAAGAGGAAAAATATAAAAGAAAAAATAGCTAGAGATGAGGTGTTCTTAAAAGCATCTCTTTGACGTGTGCCAAATTCGCTAACTGATCCACTCCCACCAATTTTAGAAAGACATATTCTATTACACCGTTGCTGCATTATAATTTATTCAATCTATGCTATAAAATTAGTAGAACCTACCCAAACATCCAAAATCTTTGCCTTGTTCTCCATCATCTCCATTTGATGTTTGTATTAAAATATCCAATCCATACCCTTATCCCTTTATTTGAAGGTTGAGAGGAGAGATCATTAAAATTGATGATCTTCCAAGGTAATTAACATTCAAAACCCTATGAGACATGAAACCCATTGATTTTTAATGGTGGTATAACTTTCATTTAAAAGCCTTTTAGCAAACAAAAAAATGTTTATATTAAAAATTATTAAATAAGGTTGTCCCTCCAAAAAGGTTTTTTTTTTTTTAATATCTCAAGCTTAAAACATAAAAGAAAAGAAAAAAAAAATATTTTAAGAAACAAATGCTCACCATAAATTAATATGTTAATTTTTTTTTTCCTTAAAAACTTACCCCCAATTCATATAGAGCCTAAATTTTATTCCTCCAAAAGCCATAATTTTTTTTAAAAAAAACCTAACCATCCTACTTGCATATAATTTACTTAAAAAAAATCCTAATTGCCGTAACACAACATTAACTTCTTAATTAAAAAATTCCCAACCATCCTAATACCACAATAACTTTCTTTTAAAAAAAATCTCATACTAAGTTTCATAAACACCAACTATAAAACTTCAAGCCAAATAACCCGATGACTTGCAACTAACAAATTATAAGAACCTAGGCTAAGCTCATCATAAATTAATATATTTGATCTGTTTTCCTTAAAACTTCACTTCCAATCCATAGATAACCTAAATTTTATTCATGAAAAAGCCATAACTTCCTTAAAAAAGAAAAAAAAATCTTAATTGCACAGTAACTTTCTTTAAAAAAAAAAAAATCCTAACAATCCTAATCCCATAGTAACTTCCTTAACTATAAAAAATAAAAAATAAAAAATAAATAAAAAAAAAAAATCTTAACACTCCTTGTCGCATGATAACTTAGCATGATATCCCATGCTAAGTTCTATGAACAGCAGCCACAAGTCTTCTAGTCGAACAATACGATGTCTCCCGGCTATCTAACATTTTCTCTACTTTGTCAAATTATTAAAGACTGTTATAAATAAAAAATAAAAAAAAAGAAAAAAGCATTCAACGGTGAGATGGCAGCTTCACCACCATAATACCCCATTCAGGTGCATAAAAAAGTTTCAGGAAATCAAATCAAACGCTGCAATTGTTGATGTCTTGCTTTCTTTCACTCCTCTGAAGTTCGAAGCATATTTAAGCAGAAAAGGCGTTGCTCTCGGATTTTAAAGGAAAAGTTAACAGTGTTGTCCTACCGGTTTTCATCCATTAAGCAAAAAATAACAGATCCTGATTCACATGTTAGGAAAAAACAAATCAGATTTTTAATTCACAGAACAATAGCCTCCCACCACCACTGACACATTGTATGTAGAGATCCATTAAGCGAAATATAATATTGGTCAAAGCCTTGGAAAACATAAATTTTATCATACAAAATATCACCGTTACCTTTCTTTTTTAAGGAAGAAAAAAAAAGATATTAGCAAAAGTGCGGCTGAGATGATCAAGATCAACGGCTATGATCAAAAGAAACACAAAGCACTTTGCCCAACGCCCTGTTCCCTTCGTCCCTCGCACGGTGTGGATTTGTCAGCAGAACATTCATCGGTCTATAACACCAAAGTACGTCTCGTGTGACTCATCAAATAATTAAAATAATTTTAAACATAATATTTCATCTGAAATTAAATCTCGAACAAAGAAAATTAAAATCAGATCCTCCATTGTCTGTAGAAAACCCTAGAAAACTAAAGGCACATAAAAAATAAAAAAATAAAAAAAAAATCCTAGAAATGACCAAATCACAGTTCGGAAAAACCATCAGTGAACCCAATATACAAACTTCCAAAAACTTTTTTTTTTTAAAAAAAAAAAACTTAAAACTCTTGAAAGAAGGTCTGGACCATCTGCGAATCCACCATTGCCTCGGGTGACCATTATCCCATGACATTATTTAACTTTTCCAGATACAGAGAAGAAGAATCAGAAGAAAGAGTGCATCCACCGTAGAAAAATTATTTTATTATTATTAAAAATATAAAAACAATCAACGTCAAACTCTTTTTATGATTTGATAGCTAAAATATTGAAAACATCTGCACAAACCCTACAAGTAAAGAGTTAAATTAAATCAAGCAAGCAAAAAAAACTCTCAAAATGCAAAATAATTTATAATCAAACAAAATTTTTAAATATACATATAAATTTTAATAAATAAATAAATAATAATAATACATAACTAAATCATAAAATATATGTTAAATAATAAATAATAATGTAATTATTTAAGCAGCATCAATTATGGTCCGAAATAGTGAACCATATTTCTTCAATTGGGTCATGACTCAAATCAACATTATTGCTGAAGCAAAATCATGTTCCAAGCTCATGCTCAATGGCATAAATCCAAAATATAACTCAAGAACATGTCTATAGTAGAATCATGGCTTAAACTTATGACCTATGACTCAGATGCAATTAGTGGCTAAGTCAGGCCTATGTTTGGATTAACCCATGGCCCAAACTAGATCTTACCCCCAGCTCAAAAGTGTTTCAAATTTAAAAATTGGCTCAGATCTACCTGTGGCCTAAATTAGGTCCATGGTCCACGCTATCTCATGGCCAGAATCCAAACGGTGGCCTAGGTTCAAAACAGTGGGCCTTTACCCCATGGAAACCGGAAGCAAGCATCCCCCCATCATTCGTAACACACAACTCAAAGCATCGAATTATCAAATTTAGCGGTTAGGATTTCATCATACAGAGAAGGGTACCAGTGAACAACCATGGAGAAGCTCTCCATAGCTTTAGGCTTAAGAAAGACCGGCAGAAAGACATCGCCATCCGGAACAACCACATGATGGGCCAAGTATAGCGTTTTTCCCTGTCTCCACAACAGTCGCTGGCCTATCGCAATCGAAGAGAGGGACGGAGGCGAACCGAAGAGAGACCTGGCCTCTAGGGTTTAGCCGGCCTTTGGTTGTGTGGCCTTTGGTGAAAGACTTGGGCATGGCTTGTTGGGCGACGCAGAGGGAGCCGAAGAAGGATCGGATGGTGGCAGATGGCGATGTTGGCTCCGATGGCTGTGACGAGGGCCAGAACGAAGGCTTCAACGTCCTCACGACGGTGGGGCCTTGATTCCGTCGAGACGTACAGAGAGGCGGGTGAGTGGGGGAGGACTCGACAATTTTCCACTGTTTTTACAGGAAGACACAGAGAGAGAGAGGGGATGAAGAGGAAAGGGAGGCCGATGAGATAGTCGCTGGATAGTGGCAGGGCGACGACGAACGGGAGGCGCAGGCGATTGTGGCGCTGCGAAAAGGGAAAAAAAAGAAATAGAATAAAAAGAGAAAAGGGAGTGAGAGTAGAGGAGGAAGAAAGCCAGCGAGACGATTGCCGCCGAACAATTGCAGTGGCTCGGCTGGCAGAAGAGGAGCAGAAGGCGTGAGAGGCGAAGGTTCCGCCGCTCACCGTCGGATTGTCCTTGACTCCAGCGGTCCGAACTCAGCCAATCATCTGCCACACAAAACTCAAAGCGAAATGGGAAATGATCCATCGGTGCATGGGCTCGGTCCTGTTTTAACAGGGGAGGCATCGCTTGGACCGCCTCAGAGACGGCCCCCAACGGAAGACTAGGCCGTGGACCAGGATGTCAGCCGTACTAAATCAAAAGTATAGAACTAATTATTGTCTCTCCGGGTTTCGAGTCTTACGGCTCCGGCTATACTGTTGGGCGATTAAAGAGTGATCAAATATTAAAAACACTACATTATTTTCGTACCACTTATTTACAATGAGAGGAAACAAGAGACAATAATGTAAATAACATATTTATATTTGACTACATCTTTCACACAAGTCTTGTGCATAACATTGCTGGATGCTGCTACTTTTTTTTTTTTTTAAACATAACATCATGATACTCTATACTTTGCTAGGCAATATATATATAGACTAACAACATAATATAGAGGTATAAGTATCATCAGCCAGCTTCTATATGCATTGCTGCTCGCTTCTCCAAATTATAAAATGTAGTGCTTTGAAGTGCATGGTAGCTTGATGATTCGCCTAGCAAGTTCTGTGCCTCTTCAGGATTGTATTGCACCCATGATTGTTGCTTATATTTTCTTAATTTATGAAGCTTTTCTGCTACTTCTTTCATTGTGGGCCTTTCTTCTCCCTTCATGCTCAAACATTGCCAAATAAGCTGAGCAAGTTCTTGTAGCAACTTTATATCACTTTCTTTAGTGATATAACCATCCAAAATTTCTACAAGTTGATCCTCTTTTATTGCAGATAAAAAAGTCAGTACCAAGCTTTTTGCTTCCTTGGATCCTTCAAAATAAAATGCTTCCTTGCCCGTTAGAAGCTCCAAAAGAACTACCCCAAAGCTATAAACATCACTCTTTTCTGTTAGCTGACTTGTTTGTAAGTATTCTGGGTCTAAGTAACCTCGAGTTCCTTGCACTAATGCAGAAAATTGAGCATCATCTTTGGGAATGAGGACTGATGCTCCACAATATAACACTTTTGCTACATAATTATTATCTAGGAGTATATTAGCTGACTTCACGTCCCCATGAAGAATTGGTGAGGATGCTGATGAGTGCAAATAGGCAAGTGCTTCCGCAGATTCTACGGCAATTCGAAGGCGAGCATCAAGGGGGATTGAGTGCATTTCACTCATTCGATGGATATGATGTGCAAGAGTTCCATTAGGCACATATTCGTATACCAAAATAGGAACTTTCACCTCCAAACAACAACCCAAAAGCTTGACCACATTTCTATGATTGATCTTAGAAAGTATGACCATCTCTTTTGCAAATTCTTCCTTTTGGCTCTCATCGATTATTTTAGCCTTCTTTATAGCAACCTTTTCTATGCCATCCAAAATTCCTTCATAAACCATACCATATCCTCCTTGCCCAAGTTCTAGGTTTTTGTCAAATTTATTTGTTGCCTTCTTTAATTCTTCTTCTTTGAATATCCTGAAGGTAATGCCCTGTTCTTTTCTGATTTTGCCATATAACAATACTCCTCCATTTTGTTCGAAGAAATTCTCTTTAGCTTGAGCAAGCTTTCTTTTTTTATGTACTATAAACATACAAAAGCTGACAGCGAGTGTTAAGAGTATGCTGCCGCTGATGCCTGCAATAACATGAAGCTTGATAATTAGTGGTAAGTTTAGTTTGTATCTTTTATCTTTTTCACCTATTTGCTTTTAGAAGTGTAAACTGTATAAGAAACTCATAATGATAAGTAATAGCAACCAAAATGTTGATAAAAAATGCTTCCTATATATATGGCATCAGATTCATGAATACTTCTCTGCTATTCAACCTATCATGAAACTAGATTACTTGTATAACTTTGTCGTATAATAATAGTTTTACTTTTTATCCAATAAAAATTAATTCAGAGTATTATCTCTAATGTGAAACCCAAAATACTTCATTAAAATATATAAAAGCTACAGTAGATGATTACTCAAAATATTTTATAAATGGTATAGAACTGGGACTTGGTAACACCACTTTGATTTTTTTAATATCTATTATCCCATAATCTTTATGATTAATAATCAATAATAATTTTTTACTATCCATATACTTTCATTTTCTTGATGAAAGTGGTTAAGCCTTAGCCTAATCATTTCCTCAAAAATTCTCGCCATCCATACAAGATAAAACCATCGTTAACATGGATAAAATCTTTGGCTCAAGAATTTTGAAGCAATTCTTAAATGGACAAATCGATGTGATTAATTATGTCTCTTACCACAATTAATGACTTGATTTTCTTATTATAATAACTTTCCTTTCTATTTCTATCACACACTCTCCGGAGTAGAGGAAGGAAACTGGGTAGTTTGCAGGGTTGGAATCGGATTTGTTTGGTAAGGGCCAACTTAACATAGATCTGAACCAAAATAGCTTTACCTCCAAACCCTTGTTCGTCTTCATCACTTGCCGGGATCTATTGGGTCTCACTCCAAACTTCAAGGCTGAAGGGGTTAGACACTCTCTTTTTTTTTTTTTCGGTTAGACACGCTTTTTTTTTTTTTTTTCAATCTTTTTGGGCTTCGTTTGAACCGAAATGGTCCTGGCTATCTAGTAATGGTTCTCACATTAATTAAAAAAAAAAAAAAAATGAAACACCCAAATTGGCCTCTGCCCATGCACGAGAGGTTGTTTTATGATATCTTACAACTTTTTTATTATTAAATAATAATAATGATGATGACGACGATGATGATGATGATAATAGAGAAAGTCTATCTAGTATTGATTTGGAGCAATTGCACTCAACGTTCGAGTTTGAACTTTTAAGGTTTGGGTATGGTCTAGATTGGGGCAAGCACATATCGGGTATTGGTACAATTTCTGCATGGATAGTCCAGAAAGGATGGCTGGCGAGCGGGTGAAGCTCCGCTTCCATGCAAAAAGCGATGGTGGAATATGGACGCCGCAAAGTGGACGGGCCATGGTGTTTGAGGAATATGCTAGCTTTTTTTCATTACATCGCCGCTAATCAATTATTCACTTTCTGACAGGGAGAAGAAGCTTACCTACAACCAGCTTTAATACCAATGGGAACTTCGGCCTGCAACTCCCTTGGTAAGGATCGCCTCGCGTCCCTGGTGGACATGAGCAACTGTAGTTTCCCTCCACGTTTTGGCACTTCCCGTAGCACGGGTACTTCTCTGGATCTTCGCACTCGTTGATGTCTGCAAAAGATTAAACCAACAGTTAGCTATATTCGGCCGAAGAGAGAGAGAGAGAGAGAGAGAGAGAGAGAGAGAGAGAGAGAGTTAAGACCTTGGCATCCATTGGGAAGATAGGGATTGCCTTCGTAGCCACTTGAGCAATTGCAGAGATATCCAAGACCATGGGAAGAGTCAATACAATCACTATGCTCGCTTTGGCATGCGTAAGTGGTGCTTTGAAGCCTTGCTTTGGTGCAACTCTGGTTTCCAATTGCCCAATCCAGCACTAAGGGCACTCCTCTCTCTGTTCTCTCTAAAAAGTTGTCTGCTATAATATCAGACCGATTAAATTGGTACCAGTCCATGTCCCCCAAAAAGGCATAGCTGCAAGGATTGAACTGGTAGACATTGGAATGATTCAAATTAACACTGAAGCGTGCTTCGTAATATTTTAGGCCCTTCGGGATGGAAATCTGGCAACAGCCTGTGCCGGAGCAAGAACCATCTGTAACACTAGTTAGATCATCGCAGGTGGACAGGCACCCGCTAGCATAAGTTTGGTTCCCCTTGCCCAGTATGTATGCAAGGGTATCACAGCCAATGGCAGTGAATTTGTTGCGGGTGTCCGAGAACATGAATGGTAAATCCCCCAAGCCTATGAAGCTACTTTGCAGGCCTGCGATGGATGTCTCGTTGTAGCACAGAGAGCTGATATTCTTGTTGTACACGCGAGCTTGGCCTAGATGCAGCGATATGTCAACAAGCTCTATGTTGCTTGTGTTGCTGCCTAAGAGAGGCTTTGGAGGAGTTTGTGAATGATCGCATGCGATCTCAAAGCCTGTCAGAGAGCAGTCTGGGCCGATGCCAAAGGGGTAGGGGATGCTAAGGTTGCCGCACTGGTCCAGGCAGGTTGGGGACAAAGTATTATTAGGTGATGCCATCGCTACTGCTGCAGTTAGAACCAGCAGCTGGAGCAAGATTTCTACCAAGGTTGCCATCTCTCTCTCTCTCTCCACAAGGTTGTGTATGCTTGAAAGAATTCAGACCTTACATATAAGAAGGCAAAAGTATCTAGCACGAGAATTTCCCATTAAAAAAAAAGAAAAGAAAGAGTCAACTAGCACCAGATCATACTTTAAAAAGTTTTATTAAATTTATAACCATCATAATGGCTGTCATAACAGTTTGGCCGCAACCACACAATGCCTTAAGTATATGCATACAAATAATATTAGGAGAAAAATAAGCCAATATAATACATTATTGCCATTTTAACAGTCCATTAAAAAAAGGCTAGTATTTTCACTTGTACCTCTCTAAATAAAATATTTATATTTTAACTTTAAACTTTTTTATTAAATTTTCTTTCAAAAATATTTGTATAAAATACAAGACTTATATATATATATATATATAATGCTTTTTCTCTCTATTATTACTGGTTTTTTTTAATTTTAAAATCACTAAAATAAATATTATAACAATTGTTATTTTTAGATATTACTTCTTGAGGCAAATAACAGTCATTACAGGCACTATAATGATTGATAATGATTTTTTGAAGGCCTATTATTATGCTAAAAAAAATGGACACTAAGTTCTGGATACTTGTGGCCATCCTGTGTTGGTTTTCAACTTCCAATCAGAGATATGGGAAACGTTCAAATAAGACTGATGATACATCTGCTGTTCTTTTGTTAAGATGTTCGTATTTGTACAAAAGGTAGATGGGGCCATGCCAATGAAGTTACAAAATAAGACGTTTAGTCACCTTTTTTGAGCAATACCCAACACAATAATTCAAAGTAACCCTTCAAATTTCTATTACAAATCCTTTCATGAAATGGATGGGCGATGACTTTGGGGCAACAAACGTATTTGATGGTTCTTATATCAACGCAAATAACCCCATGATATAAGGCAATAAACGTGTTTGATGGTTCTTATATCAACATCAAATAGTCCTATGATCTTTTTCATGAGATTGGTTGCTGTGGGCTAGGCATTCAAGGAAGGGTAATGCAAAAGACTTCAAAATCAAAACTATTATAGATTTCAATGTTTGCTTATTGGTAGGAAGTTGACAAGTTCCAAGCATTGCCATGCACTGAATGTTTAAGGTCTGGATGTGAGCCACAACCGTGCATGTCAAGGTCATCCTTATCGGTTGGAAGTTGATGGGTTCCAAGCATAGCCATGTACCAAGTGTTCAAGAACTAATCAAAGGATGTGAGCGACAACAAAGTCAAGGTCATTCTTTTTTGGTTTTATTTGGTTGCAATTTTCTAACCTCCTTTTAGTCCTAAGTAATATAATGATATTTTTCATTTCATCTTTTCTAATGAAGACGCCCATTGCAGGCCATTATGGCCTTTATTTGTCTCAAAAAGTAATATTTAAAATAATAATTATTTTGAAAGTTTTACTATAGTACTTAAATTTATATAGGATAATTTATAGATAATTATTGTAGATTAAATGGTCCTGCCTCCTTTGCCCAACGTAAAGTATGATAATTAGGACAAAATTTGAGAGTCACAAACAAAATAGTGCTGCTTCCTCGTCATGTCCTTTGCTTCCCGACCTAAACAAAATAGTGCTGCTTCCTCGTCATGTCCTTTGCTTCCCCACCTAAACAAAATAGTGCTGCTTTCTCCCGCAATCTCAGTTAACCATGTTTCAAATTCAAACCCTTCCAATCCGTCCCGTAAATAAAATTCTGCAACATTGGGCTTTTACACTTAGGTAAAACAATATATAAAGCCTGCTTATATTTTAATCAGGCATTTTTACCGATTTTCATCTTTTTTAGTGAAGCATCTCTACTGATTTTCCTCTATTATATTCTAATTAGATTGGAAACCGATCTCCTCCTCTAACAAACTGGAACACAGAATGTGCCGTGCATGTAATAGGATGTAGCGCCAACGGAAGTCGAGAAAACTCACAGCTTCGGGGACCCGCTCCTCCAAGAGAATTACGGGAGGTGAAGAGAAGAGGATGCATGACTTATGAGCAACCACAATCTAGGATGACCATGACTCGGTCGTCGGTCCAAGTCCACCGCACTGAATGATTTTTGTTTGTTCTTATTTTTTCTAATGAAAATGACGGTGACTAGTGCAGGGACCAAATTGAGATAGAGGTTTAAGAGTTCATGTATCTCTAATTTATGAGAGTCCTTTGATTGCATTTATGTCTCATTCACATTCTGCATCAGTGACTTGATGAAACCATTCGAGTTGTCTCTGTAATGGGATACCGACTTCTACGATCGTTGTGATGACTGACTTCAGACTGTAAATGCTTTTGATTTTAATAAAATTTGATAGAGAAAATTCTTCTCCCTCTACTATTTCTTAAAAAAAAAAAAAAAAAAAAAAAGCAGAAGACTAAATCCAGATCCATAGATGTTACATCGACTATACATCAATTAGAAGTTATAAATTCTTCTGATTTTAATAAAATTTGATGGAGGAAGTTTTTGTTCTCAAATAATTTCTTTAAAAAAAATAAGAAGAAGATAATGACAGCTGGCTCCAGACCTAAATGTCACATTGATTATAAATCAACTAGGAATGAAATTGTTTCTTAGCCAGACGATGCCCTATCAAATGTTAACTATAGAAGCCATATATTCAACTACAGATTATGACGTTTGTTTACTGGGTCATACTTGACGAAGTCCAAATAATATTCTCTTTTCATATGTCATTTTCAGGCTTTATAAAATCAAAATAAGAAAAGTTTTATTTTTTTTTTCTCAATAATATTATTTATTTCTTATAAATACATTATAATGCATAATTTAAACATTCTAAAAAATCTAATAATAAGTTCATGATGTATACAGGCATACAAGACATAAAATATATTGTATAATAGTAGGCATTGAACTACTACTTCGAATCGCTAATTTAAATTAATTTATTTAATCAAATCAAATTAGTCACTGATCACCTATAATTAAACATAAACAATTAATTACTTCACTAAAATTCATAATTTTTAAAATTACCATTATATTCTTCTAGCCCACATTTGAGAATTACTACTTTACGCTTCCCATCTAAACTTAACTAATTAATGATGGCTTAATTAGGCCATTTGGCAATTTATTTATTTATTTATTATAAAAAATTTTAATTAACTATTTAGCATCGATAACTTATGTTCAACTACCTTTATTTCAAAGTCTAATTATTATCTAATGATACAGGTTGATATTTAACCTTTCTCTGATTCATCAATTATTAAATTACTAAAATGCCCCTATTAGGTCACTTTAATTACCAAATTTATTTAAGCTTAATTAGTTTAATTAATATTTAATCAGCTAATAATCTTTTAATTCAAATATAATATCCCTCTAATCTAATCATAACCCTTCTAACCAGCATTACTTGACCTTACTTTAGATCGATTGTAGCTTAATTAGACTACTAGTTCCCTTTATCTTGGATTTAATCTAATTACTTAGGGTTAACCAAACCAAACCCATTAGAAATTGACTTGAACCATGCAAATTAATACTAAATCGGTATTTTGGTTCACTGATTTACCTTGAATTGGGTTCCGGTCCAATGAACCAATCCCAGATCTAATTTCTGGTTCAAAGAGTTTGGGCTGGATTCAGGTTCATTCAATCTGGTTTGAGTCAAGTTCTCTTGGGCTCAAATTAATTTGAACCGAGTAAGCTGCCAATGGATTGGTCAATTAGCTTAGCTAGGTTTCTAAACCAAACAACCTGGTTTGATCCTATCTGGGATCAGGTTGGACCACATTAGCCAAAACCAAGAAGACTGAAGTCTTCTTCCTCACGATGGAGATTCCCCGATCTCCATGGCCGAAACCGATCGACCATGGCTGGACCTTGGCTGTCAAGTGATAGTTGACCTCTGCTCACGGCAACGCGGGTCTCCTCCTCCGGTGACGGCAATCCCCCAGCCATCAACCAAGATCGATTCCCATACCAGTCTGGGTTCAGCCGTTTATTCCAAAGAAGACGTAATCGTCTTTTTGCCGTTCTCCGGCGATGGCTCACCGCCCATCACCTCGTCGCCGATAAGGTCTAAGAGCCAACAATGGCTCCGACTACCTTAACCTATCATCTAGCTACCCATATACATGCTAAAACAGAGAACAAATTCAGAGGAGTTTGCGGTGATCGATGACTTCAAGAGATCCTCCAGCGAGGCTTGGGAAGAATCCAACAAGGCAGCGAGAAGAAAAAGAAGGAGAAAGAAGAAAGAGGAGGAAGACTGATTCGGCTCTGAATCGCTTTGGATTCTTGACCTTTTTTTTATAAAGAGTTTTGGTCGTGAAACCCTTTTGATCCACCATCATTACAGAATAATTCGATTATGATTTAGATTCTAAAATTTTTTATGAATGAAAGATGGATTTGATGGAAGGAGGAAGGTGTTTGATGAAATGCTGCCGAGAAACCCATCTTATTTCTAAAAATTTAATCGTTTAGTTTGGTTTAATTAATTGAAAGTTTCTTTTAATTTGAACCAAACCAGTTCAAAGCATCACAGGTATAGTCTATTTTTTAAAGAAAAAGTATTGGACTGCTGTAATTACATGATCTGAAAAGACCTAGAGCTTTATTTTGCACGAGTAAAAGGTTATTTTTATATTTCAAACACCTGGTATAAATATTGCCATTATGCCTCTTTAAATATGGTTATTTATTATTATTTTTTATTTGTAGGAAGAAGTTACTGATTCTCTGAGAATTCTCTCTCTTTTGGTTATTAGCTGTGATGCCCTAATTAACTGCCAGATTATCATGGCAAAGACAACATGAATTGATTTGAGTGGACAAACTTCAACCAAAAAGTAGGTTTCAAACCTTAGAAATAGGTGAAAAAAGAGAGATGTTCTTCATAAACCACGTAGCAACGTAAGGCAATACAGTGTAGATTAAAAACAAGAGCTAAAAATTATAATGGATCGAAGATGGGTAAAAGGGGAACATATTATCCTCCTCATTTCTTACTGAAAGAGGTTAGGCTTTGCCAAACCTTTCCGTCTGCGTCTCAGTGGGAGAGAGAGATAGAGAGAGGATCAAATTAAAGGTGCGAGAACCGTACCATATGTCTCGCTCGCTAATAAAAAGATAGATTGACAAGTCAATTCCAGTAGCTGATAGCTGTTGTTAAAAAATTGATTATTTTGCATCCGCCAAGCTCTACTCTCTGCAGTTGAAGGGTAAATTTCTTGAATTGAATCACTAGGAACCTGTTTACTGACTTACTTTTTACAACTTCAGGAGGGAATATATTTCTCTCTGACTTCATCATATGAGCATTTGCAATACATAAGTCATGCCATGGGCCCTAGAGATTATTTTGGTCATCTCTAAGTGGAAGGAGCAAGAAAACAGTATGTACATGATAAAGGACACCAGCCAAAAGTAGATAAACCATTCTGTTAACTCCTGCAAGCAAGAGGATAAAACTATCCTTTTAGAAAGAGTAAAAAAAGAAAAATTATAATGACAATGTAAAGGAAGAGCATGTGCATGGTCTCTGTCTCTAATGGAAGGAGAGAAAAGATATGTACATGATGAAAGATGACGGATAAAACTAATGGAAATATGATGTGCAACTATTGTAAGAAAGATGGTCATATAGAAGAGATCTTGTCAGAAAACAAAAAGGATAGGAAAATTTTAAAGTGATGTCTTCGTTCAAATCAAGAAGGTACTTTAAAAATGGCTTCATAAATATCAATGCAGGGTTGAATTTTCTTATGGTTTTACAGGGTGGTTCTTATCCATCGAATACGATGTTTGCAGGCTAGATGATTACACATCTACAAGAGATGCAGATTAACAGGGCAAGTATGTTGGTTAGATCATTTAAACATGAATACCATTAGCAATGCTTGAAATAGAGCGAATAAATGCTTGATATAGCTGGTTACTGTTTCAAAGAAATAAATGAAATCTTACGGCTGAGCAAGGAACATGAGTTATGATGTAAGCAGATTAATTCAACTACACAATGACAGAATATCAGTAAGGTTGCAATCCAATTAATTTCCATGATCTGCTGATGAGTTCTATAACAGTAATTTATCTTTCTGACATCGAATGTAAAACATGAAACTTCAGACCATAAACAAATATAGACTAAAAACTTAAGCACTACAAGGGATAGACCCAGCCCTAATTTACTCAAGCCAATCTTGAAGATTCTCATGATGCAACCCAGCCAAAGTGGAACAATCCATAGTTTGGCTCAATCTTAAGACCTGGCTGAATTTGCAAAAGTTACAGTTAATTAAGTTTCTACAATCTACAGATAAGTTATACAACAGTACATCATCTTGTTTGGGATTTTCCCTAACAAATAACTGTAGATAATCAGAGCTTAAACTATAAACAACTATAGACTGTAAACTATGACTTAGCTCAAGCAAAGGTTGAACATCCCCTTGATACGACAAGGTGGAGCTCAAACTGTCCAAAGCTCGGTTGATTCGTAGAATGAAAAGATCCAAGTGCTTAAATTATACCCATTCAAACCTGCTTGACGCCACCAACTGTAATGATCTTTCATAGATCTAGAATCCGGTTGTTGCTTTGTTTAATCCCTATATACTACATTAGCCACGTTCGCATCCCAAAGTGGCTATTCATCATCTACTAAAACACCACTTCAAATATAACATGCAGAAGAACTAAAGAAGCCAAGACTAGTATATACAAGAAACCAAAATAAAAGATGAATGGCTCGCTGCTAGAGTGCAGATCAAGATCTATCAGACGAAAACACAAGCACTGTTTTCACAAATATTTGGTTGTCATCGTTTAGCATCAGTCTTTTTTTTCACATCAGAAAGCCTCAAATTTTCTCATATTTTTCACAAGAAATAATGTTGGTGCGGAGAACCGACAAAGAATTGTGGAGAGAAAGCACCAACATGGAATCTTTTGATAACAAAGTTATGATCAACATTTTTACAGTCAAATCCAGTGACTTTCACTTTGTCTAGTAACCTTTTGAATCCAGCATCAAAAGCTCTTTAAATCTCAATCAATTGGGTCAAAATTCGCAAAGCCTCCAACCCCAACATCCTCTGCAAGAGTGAGTAATCACTAACATCATGATGATTATCATGCATGTGCCTACCATTGTCGCGGATAATCCCACCATTGCTTTGAACTCCAACCGACCGGACATAGGCCATGATGGCCTCTGCGAGCCGATAGATGATGCAGTGGGTCAAGCATGCACTGTAGACTAAGCATGTCATCGTCTCGTAGAAGTCGAGGATCATTATCATCAACTGTTTGCTTGATGTTAAATGATTACCTAATGAAAGAACCCGTCCTATGTTTATAGAGTCTTGAGACGGTAAGTTACAGGCATTTACTTAAGGTCATTTCACATACAACGCCCAAACGAGACCAACGGCACCATAAACAGGAAAGCACATAGAGAACGTACAAAATAGAACAACAACAAACTTGTCCGACATTCTTCGCAAACACTTCTTGTTTTTGCCACGGCGAATTTAATCACCATCGCCGACATCGACGGCAGCGACAGTCGCAGCGCGGCGTTCGATCAGGACGTGGTATGCGGATATGGCCAACCCCAGCCTGTAGATGACAAAGAGGAAGAAATGGACGAAGAAGACGAGGCGGAGCACGTCGGAGACCAGCATGAGGCTCAAGAGGTGGAGAATTCCCTTGACATTGGTCCGCACCTCGGCGTCCGCGCGGCTGTTGTAGAAGACGGTGATGAGGGCGAAGTTGGTGAGGATGGAGCGGCAGCGGTGCCAGTCGGCGTCGGCGGAGAAGGAGAAGGCTGGGCGTCCGAGGACGACGGCGGCGAAGACGAAGAGGAAGAGGGAGATGAGGTGGGAAGCGACGGTTCCCCAGCGCTGGCCGAGGAGGGCGGTGCAGTCGAAGTGGGTGGAGGCGAGGACGCGGGGGATGGGGGCGGCGATGGTGACGGCGATGGAGTCGAGGTAGACGAAGAAGGAACGGAAGGCGGCGGCGAAGGGGGAGCGCGTGATGGGGTTGAGGAGGGGGAGGAGGAAGACGAGGAGGGGCTCCAAGGCGAAGGAGAGTGGGGTGAAGCGGTATTTGGTGAGGCGGAGGAGGACAATGAGGGAGACGAGGTGGGCCGACTCTAGGCCTAGAGAAGGGGATGGGACGAAGGGCGAGGGCATGGCCGGGGCCTCGGTCGCCATGGACGATGCTGATGGAGTGGATCCAGGTACCTTGAGGAAGAGAAACTTGCTTGATGTGCCGCTTGGCCTTGCTTTCTTGTCGCTTCCTTTTTCACTCGAGCTTTTGGCTCGTAGTGGGCCGGGATTTTTTATTTTTATTTTTATTTTTCTGAGCTGCAGAGCGTTGCGGAAACGTGTTAGATCCCCCAGTAGCACCGACGCTAGAGCAACGCGTGCGCCGTGAGTGGATTAGAACGACCATAAGTTCTTCATTCTTGTTTTGGAATTGAGGGGAAAAAAGACGAGTAAGAGGAGAGATATTTGCGAAGATGTAAAGAATAAAATTAACTAAATTATTCGCTGAACAAATGATTTAAAAGTTGAAAATAAAATAATTATATTGCACGTTAAATTTCAGACAAATACACCTTAGCTTTTTTTAATAATAGAAAAGTGCGACTACCTCCGAGTATCTGTATCCTCACTGAACCATATTGCTACTGCTGCGAGTTTTTGTACGAGCATTGCTACGTGACTGATGGATTGATCCTATACAGCAGTGATCCTACTGGTAGGCAATGACGTGTCTCAAGGATCTTGCAGGATAAAATGTTTTTAGAATTCAACTAGTGTTGGTTCAACTTTTCGAAAGCATTTGATAACCTACCTAAGAATAATGACTTGATGGAAGATAATAAAATAAGTGCATTTAATTAGGTTTCGATCATCCTGCATTATAGTCATTCTAAAAACACCACCTAAATTTATGATACCATATTTTTCATTAAGAATCAGTTCAAAATCATATAAGATTATGATCTTGGGTTATTATTTATAAATCAAAATATGCTTCATCTATAAAAAAAAATAATATTATTTTTATATTAATATAATATAATTTAAAAGAATTTTATTATGATATTTATTTATTTATTATATATTAAAAATATAAAAATTAGATTTTATTTTAAAGGATGTAGATATTTTATTATCAACCACCTATGCTAAACAAAATTGAAATTCATTTGCAATAAAAGCGCTCTAATACATGGCTGCCCCACTCCCTTCTCCTATGCATATGCATATAGTGAGATTTGCCCAGAAGGTCATGATGACAATATAGCCATGGTGCATATGGAGAAAAAGAAGATAGTTGCTTCAACGAGACTCTGTGCCATTTTGGGGCCATCAAAGTAGAAAATTTATGCTATATTATGTTGCCATAGTGAGATTGCTAGTATTGTGATGGGGTTATAGAAGATGGTTTCGACAAAGAAACAAAGAAAATGGTAGTCTATAGGACATAATCTGATAAAAAAATAGAAGAAACAGTAATGACAAAGGATATAATAGCCAAGATAGAGAAGATCTACGTTTATACTGGTTTAGCCATGATCAAAAGTTAAATGGCCAAAAAAATTCTTTATCATATTAATGATTTTAATTTATTATATTTTTTTAAAATAAAAAGTACTTTAGTATAAACCATAAAATTATATTACAATAATATAACATAACATTATAATATTACAATTATAATATTATATTATAATATAATAATATAAATAATAATAAATATTATTAAATTTTAAAAAATTATATGCATAAAATATAAAATAAGGATAAAGTATTATGTTAGGTGCAAAATATATTAGAGATGTTTTGATATTATATAGTTAAATTATTATGATAATTTTATTTGAATTATCAATTGCTCCCATAATGCTTTGAACATTTATAGAAGTCCCTTTCTTGTTAGGAGGAGAACGTTTCATTTACATTTTGTATTCAAAAAGCATGATGGCATGCCATAGCCACACTCATGCGTAAGGGTAAAAAAAATTAAAAGAAAAAAAAGGATTGTTTCAAGTTCTAAACCATCCAAGAAAGGGGAAAATAGTCATTGTATTTTTTTTTTTTTTTTGAGGGGAGAAAATAGTCATTGTCATAAACCAAGTATAAGATCGTTTTAAGTTTACCTTATCCATTTTTCTGGAATAAAATTTAAATAAAAAATGAAAAAGGCAATAACAAACACAGCTGGCACCACCTGTATTATGTACGAACCTCTTAGCAGCGGCAAATGGCATACTCGACATTGAGGCTTTGTTGCATGGCCTTCGAGCTCAACAGATGGTTCTATTAATGGGCTAGGCTAGCCCAAACACTCTCACGACCTGGTCCAAGAGAAACCAAGCTCCACCTCGTTTTACTTCGGAAATCCGATATGAAAAAGGGCCGAAATTAGAGGAGTCCGATTTATTTTCCAATGTGGGCTCCGGCCTGAGCTGTAGTAAAGACTTGCTTCAATGAGTTCAATCCCATGCCAGACTCTACTCTTATTACTAAATACATGTTCAGGAACAAGCGTTCCTGGGCTTAGGTTCTCCACACGGTGAAGCCGAAGTTCTCCCAAACTTTGGTGCAAGGCCTTGCAGTGCACACCTGGCTTTAATATATTTGTTGGACAGATGACCATTTTGCATGGATCGGGAATGAAAGGAGCGTGATTTGTAAATCTGAAAATCTAGTGGTCTTTTTCTTATTAGTTTACTTCTCAGGCACACAACCGGCCGCTAACAATACAAATTCACAAAGCATTGCATTGTTTGTTGTAAAATTTTACAAGAGTTATTTGAGAATGTCTTGGAACGCAGTATAGTCATATACTGGCCTACCGGACTCACTTGCACTGGCACAAGTAACTGACCTCCTGATGTTCCAGCCAGATTTTTAGGCAGCTAAATAAGCTAGCAGGCGTCTGGCCTTGTCATGCTCTATAGTTTTCTCTGAGTACCTGCCTAAACCTATACTTATCTGAAGTTAAACGGGGATAGCAAGACTTAAAATGGGTAGATTAAGCACAAGTAATACAACTTGACCGTATTGTAATTTCGTAAATATTCTATAGATTTTCTTCGCCTAGGTTATAGATGTCATTTTAAACATATTTCTTGCGTGCATGGGTTACATAAAATTCACAAGGGACCAAAAAGGATTGTGTCCTGATGCTGAATCAATTTGTCGGGCAAAGTCGCATCGATGCCTATATTTTTCAGCTAACTATCGCACTGGAAGCTTCTAAGATCCACCGGATGACCAAAATTTGACCAGTCCCTAATCCCATCTGGCTCGCCATAGGTTGCCGGAATGCAAGTCTGCTGGCCTAATATAACTGGCTAATAAACACCGGCAACCCGGCTGCCACGCCACCATCAGCGCCCGTAGTCCCGGCATGGCCTTCTTCGACCAGGTGGAAGTATGCCGGGATGAGCTATCGAAGTAGAAAGAAGTGGACGAAGAAGACGATGCGGAGCACGTCGGAGGCTCGAGAGGTGGAGAACCACCTTGACCTTAGTCCGCACCCGGGGTCGCCGCCGCCGTTGGAGAGCATGGTGATGAGGCCTAGGTTGGTGAGGACAGAGCGGCGGCAGGCCCAGTCGGCGTCGGCGAGGAGAGCGGCGCAGTCGCTGTGGGTGGAGACGAGGACGCAGAGGAACAAGGATGCATGGGTGGAGACGAGGACGCAGTCCCTCACTTCTTTTCCACAAAAAAAACTATGGAAGCCATATATTTGACTACAGGTTATAATATTTGTTTACTGAGTGATATTTACTGGGTCATACTTGATCCAGTAAAACAGGTTTTGTACATCGTACAGTCATTTTTGAAACAAAATTTAATGTAAAAGAATTTAAAATTAAAATGCTAATATTTTACTTAAAAAGGTACAAGTGACATTTGTTTGTTTTTATTTTTTCAACCAACTGTGATACCAACTTCTGTGACAGTTGATAAGGCGATTGTTACTCATCTAAATCACCTTTGATCATACCATTCTAAAGATCATACCATTCTAAAAATCAAAAAGAAAATAAAATTACCATGGAGACCAATTCCAAGTGCATCAACGTATGTCTCTTATCAGAGTTCCTTGAATTTTAAACTGCGTTCTGTATTCCATGGCCCTCATGGGCGATAAGATATGTGGTGGTCCTCAACAAGAACGTGATGGTCCTCAACAAGAACTTCATGTTTAGGAGTCATCATATCAAGGATAGTAATTTTTTTTTTATTTTTTTCTATATTCATGAAGATTCATCCTAAATGAAACATAAATAAAAAAAATTTTCTTGATGAAGATGAGCATAAAAAAAATTCTATCTTATAAATGGAGATAGAATATAGATAGAAGGATACTCTCTACCCAATGAAATCATCATATATTTTATATTAATTAAATATTATTATATTATTTAAATAATCTAAATATAGTTTTATATATAATCCTAAAATATCTGAAAACAATATGTGCTTGCCTTCTTTATATTTATTAAGTCTTATAATTGGATACATTTATTTTTTTAAATAGTTCATGATGATAAATTCATGTTATTGAATGCTTTGAGATTATAAATTAATATATTTTTTATAAATTAATCTATAAAATTTATAATTACATAAATTTATTTATATATATTTTATTTATTATATGAAATTTAATATTTTATTTTTATTTTTAAAATATAATGAATAAGAATCAAATGAAAAAAATAAATATTTTTATATTAAAAATGTGCATTTAAAGATTGCTCCATTGAGGGCAACTGCAAACTAGGATGACCATGACTCGGTCAACAGCCCAAAGTTCACGGCTGAGTTATGTTTGTTTGTTTTCTTTTCTTTTTTTTTTTTTCTAACCCCAGTTGCGGTGACTTGATGAAAACATATGAGTTGTGTCTGCAATGTCATACCGACTTCCGTGGCAGTTGGTAAGACGCTTATCATCCGTCTAAATCACCATTCTTTTGATTATACCATTCCGAAAAATGTAAAAGAAAATAAAATTATCCTCATATTAAAATAAATCTTTTAGATGACGACCGACTCCAGGCTCATTCGCGTTTCTTTCTCATCAGTGCTCCGTTTGGCCTCGGTGACATCCACGAGCAATGGAATATGCGGTGGTCCTCCGAAAGAACACGGCATTTAAAAGTCGTCAAAGAATTCCGATTTCTTTAGCGGGTTGCTTAGAGGGCAAGTTCTCATTAAATGGCTACAGATGTCTAACCAAAGTTCATACTTAACAAATTACGATGCCTGGTCCTATAAAATCGAAATTATAGAAATCCCGCATTTTTTGTCGAAGATATTATTGCTCTACGGGTCTGTTACATGGCTGAGCGTGGGTAGAGTGCTGATTTCGAGGATACCATTATTTTTTTTTTACTAAATGCGAAGTATATCATAAAAAATTGAGATGTTGAAGTTCTAATTGCATTTTAAATTGTATTTATCAAAAAAAAAAAAAAAATCTACGGTTTATCTCATCCGGGCTTTCAGTCCACCTAAAATTTTACGGAATAATGGACCTACCAACTCCTCAAAATATTGACCAAGATCATTATAACTTTACAGCCACCGTTTTACAAGTTTTGGATTTGATTTGGCTCCTACCAAGAGTGAAAACTGGACCTTAAGCTTTAGCCTAACAGAACCTCGTCACTGTTAGCATCTCAGCTGGACGAGAACGAAGAGAAAGCCAACTGTGTGTAAGAAGTCTATTTTCCCCCAAGGGTGTTTCAATAGACGTGTTTGTACGGACATATGATGAGAGAAGTCCCCATCGCACCGCGTGAAGAACAAAGGCATGGTCAGAAACAAAGGCAGTCGAGAAAGAACAAAGGACATGGATTCCTTGAGCATTTGTCATCACTACTTGATATGGATTGAGAATTAGTCTCTCAAATATGCTGCATCGCTTGGATCATCAATAAAAGATGGTTTAGCTACAGTAGCCTCGCGGAAGAAAGGCAACTCTTGAAATTCGACCAAGGTGTATTCAATTTAGGATTGCAACTTTCCATAGGTATATGTTTTGGAATGCCAATTAAGGAGCAAACTATCTTACCAAGCTAGCTATGATTATAACAGAACCTACATTATAATATAGTCATTTTCTATATATCTTTACCGTAAAGCAAGTGCCACATGTTTTGTAAGGTTATAAGGGCTTTATGTTTTATAAAAATGAATAAATAAACAAAAAGGACATAGATGGTTTCATGAAAACACGGTAGGCTGCTGACAGTAACGACCGGGTCAATTCTCTCCCTGCTCTCATGCTATAATAAGTGAAGAAGACAGCCATTGAAGCTAAAAGAGAAATAGAGATTTGTGGAGTCAATAGAGATTTGTTGAGTCAAGGAGAAGAAGAGAGCTGGTTTTTTATAGAGTAGTCATGAGAGGAGCAGAGGTAATGAAGGGTGGGCTGGCGGTGCTGATGTTGATGGTGCTCCTCTCAACAACTGCAGCAGTGGCATCAATTGACACGCTGCTAGGCTGCCCATCGACGTGCGGGGACGTTCATATCCCCTACCCCTTCGGCATCGGCCCCAACTGCTCCCTTCCTGGTTTCGCACTCAGCTGCAACGACACTGGCAATGGCGTCTACAAACCTTTCTTCATCAACGTTGAGTTCATCAACATATCTCTGCTGTCAGGCCAGGCTCGCATCTACAATTACATATCCTAGTAATGCTACAACGCCACTTTCCACAACGTGTCGCGAAGCACATGGTATCTAAAATTCACTGACGAGCCATACCGGTTCTCCAATGCCCATAACAAGTTCACCGTTGTGGGCTGCGACACCCTTGCGTACTTCGATGTCCAGAACAAGCAGGACAGCTACTTGAACCGATGCGGGTCGATCTGCCACAGCGAAGAGAGCCTAACAAACGGGTCATGCTCCGGCATCGGCTGCTGCCAAACCTCCATCCTCAACGAAATCAATTATTATCAAGTGGACTTCAATAGAAACTACAACAACTCCGGGGTGTATAAATTCAATCCTTGCAGCTACGCCGTTCTGCCCGAAGTCGACTGGTTCCAGTTCAGCACCGCTGACATTGCCGCCGGCAAACTCAATCAGACGAACGGCAGGCGGGTGCCCGTGGTGTTGGACTGGACCATCGGCAATGAGGCGTGCGAGGTCGCATAGCACGAAAGAAACTCTCAGCAAGCATAGTAACTATACTAACTCTTCCAATGGTCCAAGATATCTTTGTAACTACTCTACTAGCTACGAAGGCAACCCCCGTCTCCCCGGTGGATGCAAAGGTCTATAATTCCTCTTTCTCTCCACCTTCCCTTCGATTTCTCTTTCTGATGCTGACCTCTCTATTTGTTAAACTGGTTTGTTAAACTGGAAGTATAGATATTGACGAGTGTGCTCTCAAAGTTGAGTATCCATGCTTTGGGATTTGTACGATCACAGATGGAGAATACAGAGCCACAAATCGAAGATAAAACTTTAATCTTTCCCACTGAAATCTCATCAAGAGCCTAATGATATCAAGATCGTGATTTAAGAGAAGGTAACGGATCAAGATCTTGAATTCTCATCTGAGGGATTTGGATCAAATCTAAAGAAGAAGAACGCTCTTCTTTCCCTGATCCTCCTAGCCGAGCCCCCCAATACCTTGATCCAAGGCTTGATTACCAACCCCAACCAGAGCCGGACTGGTTCTTGAGGTTATGGCTGGAGGAGAAGAAGGCCTAGGTGAGTTAAAATCACCCCGCACCATGAACGATCGAAGATCGCGGGGAGGCGCGCAACAGCCGCCTCCCAGCACGCCGTTCGTTCCTCCCCCGCTAAATGGCTTCCTGGCTGATCCGGACCGGTCAAATGAACCGGGTCCGGTTCAGCCGGGCCTCATAGAACTTAGCGGAGGCTGCCGACAGTTGATCGCGACGGTCGCCGATGCAAGATGATCCGATGGCCTCCGGTGCGCTCTCCGCATTGCCCTGATTAATTACCTTAGAAGCCCAATTGACTCCCGTTAACTCAAAACAAAGAAATCAAGAGGAAAACAGAGGAAGATCTCGTAGCTTTATCTGCTGTCGTTTTCACCATCGCCGGTGCCGCAAACCGCCGGTAGCAATCCGGCAGGGCTTCGCCAAGATGCAAACACCCAAAAGAGAGAGAGAGAGAGAGGGGAGAGGAAGAGGGAGGAGATCGAAGAGGCTGAGATGGTTTTCAAATGAAGGACCCCGGCCTCTATTTATAGACGTCGGGCACCTCACGACGATGGACATCACCATGCACATGGACAGTGGAGTGGGAAGAGGCCGTTACGGTCGGTAAGAAGAAGGCGCTAGAAGATCACTCGAAGAGGAAGGGTTAAGGTTGAAGGTTGAAGACAATGATCGGCCAAAAAAAAAAAAAAAAAGAATCCTAAACCCTGTTCAAAGATCAGATTATCCGGTTCAGCAGTGAACTGGTCAATTATATTACACTTTGTGCTACGCCAGCAATGCAGGAACAAGTGGGCTCTAAAGGCTTTCTGAAAACCAAGAGCAGCTTTCCTTCAAAAAAATAGAAAACCAAGAGCAGCTGAATTCAGACAGGACTCTGATCACAGAATAAGAACAGCAAAAGATTAAAATAAGGAGGTAAGCAATCGATATCTAAATGAAGAAACGGTCGATGAAAACATATGATTTTGGCTACAGCAATTTTCATGATCAAGCTCTTACATACGACCCAAACAAGATGGAAAATTTCAGGTCTCTAAGAAATTTCACCACATAAATTGACTGGAATGTGAAGATTAATCGCAAAATAGTATATTACCTAAGACGTTCACGAGGAAGATATGACAATCGAGATCCAGATAAGCCTGATATACCTGTAAAGCTCTCAAATTTCAGTTTTAACATCCGATAGAATTTGCAAGCAATGCCTTCCATCAAAACCTATTTCTAGAATCCACATGCTCGAGACCAGGAAGCCATTCGATTTCACTCTTTCTATCTACAACCAAATCACGAGCTTCTACACCTCCTCCTCCTCCCCATCCAAGCCATCCTCCCAAATTTACCAACTTAAAATTTGTGCATTCCAAAAGGCGACACTTCCTTGTACACATTTCATCAAATATCCGCTGAGCAATTTCGCGACTCCCACATCTAAAACACAAAAGCATCAGGATGGGAAATGGGAAATGATCCAGCGGTGCATGGGATCGGTCCTGTTTTAACAGGGGAGGCACCACCTGGACCACCTTAGAGATGCCCCCCAACAGAAGACTAGGCCGTGGCCCAGGATGTCAGCGGTGCTAAATCTAAAGTATAGAACTGGCTACTGTCTCACCGTTTTTTTGAGTTTTACGGCTCCGGCTATACTGTTGGACGATTTAAGAGTGATCAGATATTAAAAACACTAGATTATCTTTGTACCACTTATTTATAATGAGAGGGTGTTACAGACAATATGTAAATAACATATTTATATTTGACTACATCATTCATACGGAATGCTTGGTAAAGACTAGTGCATAACATTGCTAGGTACTTTCACTTTTTATTTAAACATAGCATCATGATACTCCTTACTACTGTTCTATAAAATATATATACGGACTAACAACAGAACGTAGAGACGCAAGTATCAGCGGCCAGCTTCTATATCCATTGATGCTGGTTTCTCCAAACTATAAAATGTAGCACTTTGGGATGCATGATAGCTTGATGATTCACCCAACAAACTCTGTGTCTCCTCAGAATTGTATTGCACCCATGGATGTTGCTTATATTTTCTTAATCTGTGGAGCTCTTCTACCACTTCTTTCATTGTAGGTCTTTCTTCTCCCTTCACACTCAAACATTGCAAAATAAGCTGAGCAAGTTCTTGTAGTAGCTCCATATCATCTTCTTTTGTAGCATGACTATCCAAAATCTCTACGAGTCGACCCTCTTTCATTGCAAATAAAAAAGTCTGTGCTAGGCTTTTTGCTTCCTTGGATCCTTCAAAATAAAGTGCTTCTTTTCCTGTTAAAAGCTCCAAAAGAACTACCCCAAAGCTATAAACATCACTCTTTTCTGTTAGTTGACTTGTTTGCAAGTATTCTGGGTCCAAGTAACCTCGAGTTCCTTGCACTAATGCAGCAAACTGGGCATCATCTTTGGGAACAAGGACTGATGCTCCAAAATCTGATACTTTGGCCATATAATTATCATCTAAGAGTATATTAGTTGACTTCACGTCTCCATGAAGAATTGGTGGGGATGCTGATGAGTGCAAATAGGCAAGTGCTTCCGCAGATTCTTTGGCAATCCGAAGGCGAGAATCAAGGGGGATTGGATGCATGTTGTTCATTTGATGGATATGATGTGCGAGGGTTCCATTAGACACATATTCATATACCAAAATGGGAACTTCCACCTCCAAACAACAACCCAAAAGTTTGACTACATTTTTATGGTTAATCTGAGAAAGTATGACCATCTCTTTTGCAAATTCTTCCTTTTGGCTCTTATTAATTATTTTAGCCTTCTTTACAGCAACTTTTCCTATGCCATCCAAAATTCCTTCATAAACTGCACCATGCCCTCCTCGCCCAAGTTCCAGGTTTTTGTCAAACTTATTTGTTGCCTTCTCTAATTCTTCTTCTTTGAATATCCTAAAGGTAATGCCCTGTTCTTTTTTGATTTTGTCATATAACAACACTCCTCCATTTTGCTCGAAGAAATTCTGTTTAGCTTGGGCGAGCTTTTTTTCTTGATGTACTGTAAACATATAAAAGCTGATAGCGAGTGTTAAGACTATGCCGGCACTGATACCTACAACAACATGAAGCTCGATGATTAGTGGAAAATTTAGTTTGTATCTTTTATCTTTTTCTCCCATTTTCCTATTTTTAGGAGAGTAAACTATATGAAAAACTCATAATGATAATTAATAGCAAGCAAAATGATGATAAAAAATATTTATCCTATCTATATAGGATCAGATTCACGAATACTGCTGTGCTACTCAGCCTATTATGAAACTAGATTACTTGTATAACTTTATCATATAATAATAGCCTTACTTTTTATCTAATGAAAGCTAATTCACGATATTATCTTCAATGTGAAACCCAAAATACTTCATTAAAACATATAAAAGCTAAAGTAAATAATTACTCAAAATATTTTATAAATTGTATACAACCGGAACTTGACAATACCACTTTGATTTTTATAATATCTATTATCCCCTAATCTTTATGATTAATAATCATAACAATTTTTTACTATGTACTTTTATTTTCTTGATGAAAGTGGTTAGACCTTAGCCTAATCATTTCCTCAAAAATTTTTCCACCATCCACACAAGATAAAACCATCATTAACATGGATAGGATCTTTGGCTCAAAAATTTTGAAGTAGTTCTCATATGGACAAACCTATGTGGCTAATTATATCTCTTATCACAATTAATGACCTGATTTTCTTATTATAATGGCTTTTCTTCCTATTTCTATCATGCACTCCCCCGAGTAGAGGAAGGAAATTGGATGGTTCGTAGGATCGAAATTGGGTGGGTTTGTAAGGCCCAATTTGACCTATATCTAAGCCAAAATAACTTTACCTCTAAACTCTTATTTATCTTCGTCACTTATGGGGTTCCATTAGGTCTCACTCTAAGGGGTTAGACACTCTTTTTTTTTCAATTTTTTTGAGCTTCATTTGGACGGGAATGGTTCCAACCATCTAGCAATGATTCTTATATTTAAAAAAAAAAAAAAACCTCTGCCAATGCATGAGAGATTGTTTTATAAGATCTTACATCTTCTTCTTTATTATTAAATAATAATAATAATAATAATAATAATAATAATAATAATAATAATAAGAGAAAGTCTATCTAGTATTGATTTGGAACAATTGCACTCAATCTTTGAGTTTGAACTTAAGGTTTGGGTAGGGTCTAGATTGGGTCAAGCACGTATCGGGTTTTGATACGATTTCTGCATGGATGGTCCAGATAGGATGGCTGACAAGCGTGTGAAGCTCCGCTTCCATGGAAAAAGCGATGGTGGAATATGGACACCGCAAAATTGACGGGCCATGGTGTTTGAGGAATATGCTAGCTCTTTTTTCATTACATCGCCACTAATCAATTATTCACTTTCTGGCGGGGAGAAGAAGCTTACCTACAACCAACTTTAATAACAATGGGAACTTGGGCTGGCAACTCCCTTTGTAAGGATCCCCTCGAGTCCCTGGTGGACATGAGCAACTGTAGTTCCCCTCCACGTTTTGGCACTTCCCATAACACGGGTACTTCTTTGGATCTTCGCACTCGTTGATGTCTGCAAAAGATTAACCCAATAGTTAGCTATATTCGGCCGCACAGAGCCAGAGAGAGAGAGAGAGAGAGAAAGAATTAAGACCTTGGCATCCGTTGGAAAGATAGGGATTGCCTTTGTAGCCGCTTGAGCAATTGCAGAAATATCCACGACCATGGGAGGAGTTAATACAATCACTATGCTCGCTGAGGCATGCATAAGTGGTATTTTGAAGCTTTGCTTCGGCGCAACTCTGGTTTCCAATTGCCCAATCCAGCACTAAGGGCACTCCTCTCTCTGTTCTCTCTAAAAAGTTGTCTGCTATAATATCAGACTCATTAAATTGGTACCACTCCGTGTCCCCCAAGAAGGCATAGCTGCAAGGATTGAACTGGTAGACACTGGAATGATTGAAATTATTACCGAAGAATGCATCGTAATATTTTAGGCCCTTCGGGATGGAAGTCTGGCAACAGCCTATGCCGGAGCAAGAACCATCTGTAACACTAGTTAGATCATTGCAGCTGGACACGCACCCGCTAACATAAGTTTGGTTCTCCCCGCTCACTATGTATGCAAGGGTATCACAGCCAATGGCAGTGAATTTGTTGCGGGTGTCTGAGAAAATGAATGCCGAATCCCCCAAGTCTATGGAACTTGTTTGCTTGACCGTGATGGATGTCTCGTTATAGCACACATAGCTGATGTACTTGTACACACGAAATTGGCCTAGATGCAGCGATATGTCAACAATCTCTATGTTGCTTGTGTTGCTGCCTAAGAGAGGCTTTGGAGGAGTCTGCGAATAATCGCATGCGATCTCAAAGCCTGTCAGAGAGCAGTTTGGGCCGATGCCAAAGGGGTAGGGGATGCTAAGGTTGCCGCACTTGTGCGGGCAGGTTGGGGACAAGGTATTATTATTGGGCGATGCCATCGCTACTGCTGCAGCTAGAACCAGCAGCTGCTGGAGCAAGATTTCTACCAAGGTTGCCATCTCTCTCTCTCGATCGACAAGGTTGCATATGCTTGAGAGAATTCAGACCTTATAAATAGAGAGGCAAAAGTAACCATTCCTAGAAACCAACTTGAAATTACCTATATTAAATAATGTTCAACTAGCACAAGGTCTTAATTGCACGTCTACGCATGCTTCTCAGAAGTTTCGCATGTTTCTCAACAGTTTGCAAGAAATGTTCTTAATCCATAATGGATATAATTTATAGCATTTTTATAGCTAAATTAATAACCAAAAGAGGAAAATGGATGAATCAATGAGTTCTAAATTATGAATAAATGGAGAGTCAAACTCAGAGGGATGGAGATGCACGAGCTTATGCTGTACGTAAAGATAGGTATAGAGTTACGTATGCAATAGCAACTTGGGCAATCTGCAGTGCACCGTGGGAATCTGGAAGTTGACGTCCCTTCTCGAGTTCAGGTCTAATTTACAAACTATAACACTTTATAATATTATTTGGAGCACACAACAACCGGCTTGGAACGACAGTTTTTTATTTATTTTTTTAAACGAAACCATTAACCGTCATGCGAGCAACCTTATGGATTGCACGCTTTAAGCATATAACCCAAAGTCTACGAAGAAATGTTCCTAATAACGGATGTAATCCATGGCATTTTTTATATTCTGAATGAGAGCGTCATGCATGAATGAATTGACTTCCAAATTATGAACCGTGTTTTCCTAGCCCAACTGAAACGTAGATCAAGATTCGATTTTTAATGTTCGATACGCAATTGAACGTGTGACCCACAGGGCGATCTGCCTCAAACGGCCGCAAACGGGTTTGAGACAAAACTATGAGCAGGATTGAAAATAGATCCGTCATCATCGGATTCACATATCACTTTTATTTAAGAAATATAGATATTAATTAATAAAAAATTTATATCTATATTTATTTCAAACAAATATTGATGCAAATCAAATGATGAGAGTACCTATATAAGTTTTTATCAAAAGTATGTTTTTGACCTTGGTACAAAAATATTACTAAGGCATCATTTGGTTGAAGGAAAATAGTAATGAAAAATTTTTCTATCCTTCTCATTCTTCAAGATTTAGTTGAAAGATAGAGAAAAATTTATTTGTGAGACCCACATACTTTTTCTCTCTTCATTAGAAAATAAAAATCATAGAAGAGATGGCATTTATTTTAGCATCTAAAGATCAGAACTATCTCTCAATAATTTTTTTATTTCTCTTCCAGCCTTCTCTCGTTCACATCAAAATACTCATCATCCTTCTTTCATCATCTATGCCTGAAACAAAACTAGCATAATGATTTTTAATAATTATGATTACTTTATAATCTTTATAAGCAATAATATGATTATTAAATCAATGCATTATTTTCTTCAATATAATTTTCATCAACTAAATAGTCAAAAGAAACTGTTAAAAAAAATCAAAAAAGCAAATTCCTCAAATGATTCATTCAATTCCCAAGCAATCTTTATTTTAGGGGTATTATAGTCAAATAGATATTTTTTTGTGTAAAATTATCTTCAACCAAACATAGCAAAATATCTCTAAAGCTATTTTTTTATATAAATTTTCTATCAACCAAAAGTGATTGAATTTACTTTTCCTACAAAACAATTTTTTAAAAACTTTTTTTTTAATTTTTTTTAAAAAAATATCAAACGAGCACTAAGAAAGAAATAAATTAAGTCTACATCATATTGATTTGATCACCTAATTTCTTTAAAAATTTATGAGCGATGTATAAGATTAACTAAGATTATAAGCAATGCTTAAAAATTCATGAGTACTATATAAAATTAAATAAAATTAAAAACATAATTGAATATTTGAACATGAATTAAATAATTATTTATTTATATTTATATTTATTTTTAAATAGGTTTGGATAAAAAAATATAGTTTGGTTTATGCCATCCATTTTCATCTTTCATGACTTATTCAACTACTGTACAGAACTTTTAACCACTTGCTCTCGGGAGTTTGACGAATCATTTGGCTAAATTGACGAACTTCTAAGGTGCATCGGTACAGCCTTTTCTTGTAGATTTGCTGTTGTTGGATGTTTTACCACGCGATAGAGGAGGATCGCGGCCCTTAGTTTTGTTGTTTCTTTTATTATTTCATCAAACAAATTACCATGTTCATCACGTCTTCAATTAAATTCTTATTTTCGTATGGCATGCAGTCTGGGCAAACTTACATTTATCTAGTGATGTTTCGGTTCCAGTGCCTTCTGAGATGGTTTTGCTAAATTTTGTTAGTATTTTATTTATCTTAAAAATCATTATTTCATTCTAATTTCATTCAGTTTTAAGCACTCATGAGCATTCTGTTTCTTATTTAGTCAAATCCTCGAGCAGCAAAATTTGCATTACAAGATCTCGATGTTTTAAATTACTTGCTTAGTATTGAGATTGTTCAACACTAGTACTCACAGCAAAAATATATCTTGGAGACTCTGCACTGAACCCATATGGATTATAGCAAGCTTGTGATGTCCTCTCAAAAATTATCTAAGTTTAGATGGTGCCACGCAAGGATTCTATAAAATATAGGCTAAAGCTTCATTTGATAGAGCAATTGGAAGTAAAGGTATCAGAGCTTTTAACAGTATAGTATTTGAAAATAACTATTTTTTGTTTGATAAGTATATTTTTTTAAAGCACCGTGAAACTTTAATATTTGTTTGGATATCAAACTATGAAGGAAAAATCAAATAATATTCTCAACTATCTAATTGTTTGCATTATCATAAACTATTATTATATATTATTTTTTAATTTATAAATTATTATAGTAATATTGTAACATAATGTTACATTATATACTTAGACCACTATAATATAATAATATAATATTATTATAACTTTAATATAATATAATTTTTTTATTATTAGTTCATAATTAATATAATATCATAATATTATAATGTATTATTATTGTAATATTATAAAATTATAAAATAATATTATATAATATTATATTAGTATACTATATTATAATTGTGGGAGTCCGTACTGATATGTGTTTAGTCGGACATTATCCATATATTAGATAGATCTTTGATGCTTGTTTGGAATTAAGGAATCTAAAAGAACTATCTTTTCCTTAGTTGTTGCGGATGGTAACTCGATTCATGACTTATCAGTACTTGGACATAGACAAATGCTAAGTAAACTAAAAGAGTACTATTAAGATTTCATTGCTCCTTAAATGCTCCTCTTCTTTGCCTCTTCGAGGTATCACAAATGCTAATTGGGCTTCTTGTCCTCATGATAAAAGTCAACAAGGTATTTTGCGGTACTTTAAAAGATAACTTGCATTCTTGGTTAACCAACAACAAGCATCAGCTTGCAAAGTGCGCGATGTTGCTTCGGAAATTGTTTGGATTCATTCTCTTCTCACTCTAACATGGTGTCTTTCTTTCAAATTATATCTCAGCTAATTAATCCAATTTTCTATGCACAGACAAAATATATTGATATTTATTTTTATTTTGAACTTTATCAAATGGCACAAAAACTTCTTGATGTACGATTTCAGTGCACCAAGAGCACAAAAACTTCTTGATGTTCGATTTTAGAGCACAGAGTCAAATTGTTGGTATCATGACCGAGGTACTTATATATATGATAGATTTCACTAACTCAGACACAAGCTTCTCATACCTAAACAACATTTTATTTGAGCGAACGTATAAAGAGATACTCTCATAAGTTGCCAAATCTGAATTTTAATAATTTTTTGTTATATTATGTGTATAAATCTAACCTAGCGGCTAACTCGCACTTAGGTTAGTTCTCATATAGTGTTGTGTCATAAACCTAGTCTTGATCATCACCCAAGGCCTATACCCAGACTGGTTCTACACCAGTGAATATATCGCTATCACCATCACTGACTCCATCACTAGTGAGCCCTAGTCATTAGTGCAAATGCTGTCACAATGATGGGTCGGACCATCGATACCACATATTGAAGCTAGAATAAACCCCGACATTTCAGACTCGAACTAGTGCCACGTATTATCATCTAATCTATGCTAGTAAGCCCAAGTCACTAGCTACCACCAATAATCCATTCAATAGTAAGCTCCAATCACTAGCAAACATACAACTGTCACAACCAAACCATTCACTAGTGAGCTCAAGTCAGTAGCTACTACCATCATTAGCTACCACTATCAATCTGTTCAATAATAGGCCCTAGTTGCTAGCGAACATACAACTACCACCACCAAACCATTCACTAGCGAGCCTTAGTCACTAACGAGTATAGGTCCAGTCACTGATGAGCCTCGGTCACTAGTGCCACATCTCCATATATCTGTGATTAATCCATATGCCCTTTCTCATACCATCCCATTATATCTTTTCATATTTTGAGATGCACATAAATTTTCAAACCCACATAATAAAACTATACTATCATAATATAAAATATGCCATAGCCATTCATACCCAAAATCATGCTATTATATATGAAATATAAGTAATATCTTTGCATAGTTAAAACATGCTAATAAAATAATAAGTATAAATTTATGATACATGTTGTCAAAACATATGCAAAAAAATTGTACATATCACGTATAGATAAGTGCAAGAACTGCTACCTCACTCGCTACTCCACAAATCCAATCCTCAATCTCAATCAATCCATAATATGATCACCTACAATTATTATCATGTATAATTTAATCCTTAATGCTGTTAATTCATATGGTTAAAATTAGATTTAGACCTATCCTAGCTTAATTAGATCAAACTAGGGTTAGGTCTAAAAAAGGTAAAGATTCGGTCCATGGTATATATTGTCTAATTAATTGGAGGATAGCCTGTAAGCCCAAAAAGGAAGGAGGGCTAGGCATAAAAGACCTCCAAACCTTTAGCAAAGGAAGGAGGGCTAGGCATAAATCCTTTCATGAGAAATGATGCATTGGAAGCCTTCCATTGGATAGAAAGGGATGTGTCCTTCTCCCATGTGTTTGTAGAACAATTATAAAAAAATACCAAGGCTTTTGCATAGGGCACTTCAGTGTTTGTGCAATTATCATAACTTAAGACCAGGAAACCTAGTGCTACAATCTTAGAACTTGAGTTAATGGTATGTACAAGAGTATGGGCACTTAGGTGATAACCAGCCTATTGAATCTAAGGGTTTAATAATATATGTTTTGATTATAATAAGACATTAATAGAAGGACTAATGATATATTTAAGTTTATAATGTTAGATAGGTATGATGCTCAAATTAAACCCATACACAAGCAAAAGTTCATTCAGCATGTACTTAAATTAGTAGGAGCTCAAGTGGTAAAGTAGAAGTTTCCAAGACTGACTTACCATCTTAAGAGAAGAATAAGGTCAACTAACCTAAAAATGGCTCGAGGGATAAGAACAATCAGTATAAAACTTAGTAAAAAAGGTATTGCACAAGGCTCAAGATCCATGAAAAATAATTAGATAAGTTTTTTAAATCAAAGTTAAAGTAAATATTATGTTAAAAAATTCCAAATGATACTTGGAATGGTCAACCAATATGAAGACATGTCGATTGGCCAAAGGTTTCATTGATTAGACTTAATGGTCTGAGATTGCTCTAGGTGGTCAATACCTAAGGAGGGCCAATCGACCATTATGGCTCTCAAGAGGTTGACTAGCCATCCATTGGTGGACAACTTGCCAAGAGCCTGGTATTGCCAACAGTTGATCGATTGATTATGATTTGAGTTTCAATGATCATATTTTAGAGATTTCTATAAATTTAGGGCTTTGGCATAGTTTTTAGTATAAAAATTAGGATTAAAACCATTGAGAAAATCTTGAGAAAATAAAATTCTAGAGCCTTAGTTGCTATCCTTTCCGTCCAAATTTAAAGCTTCATTCGAAAATTCTCATTCTTTGAAAGTGATTCTTGCTTCTAGCATTCTCAAAGTTGCTGATTGAGCTTGGTGTGAGCTTATAAGAGTTCTTCCTTAGTTTAGCAAAAAAAAGTGGTGTAAGGGTTTAATCCTTATTCGTTGAAAGAGGATTGAGATAGTGAATACCCAAAAAGAAATCTTGTAGATTGGATGTAGGTGACGAGTGCCTATAAGTGCATATACTGTAAGGATAAACATGTGTACTAGGTGGATAAGTGTGTATAATGAGAATATAAGTGTGTACAGTAAGAATATAAGTGTACATAGTGAGAGGATAAGTATGTACACTGTGAGAATAAGTGTGTATACTGGGTGAATAAGTTTATACAATTGACAGATAAGTGTGTATAATGAAGGAATAAGTATGTAAAATGGACATATAAGAGTGTACAATGAGAATATAAGTGTGTATACTAAAAATATAGGTGTGTACAGTGAGAGGATAAGTGTGTAGAATGGGAGGATATGTGTATATAATGTATGGATAAATATGTATACTGAGAGTATAAGTGTGTATAATAGAAATATAAGTATGTACATTAAGTATATATAGTGAGTAGATAAGTGTGTATAGTGGGAGGATAAGCATATACATTAGAAGGATAAGTGTATATGCTGAGAATATAAGTGTATACATTTGACGGATAGGCGTGTATATACTGTAAGGATAAATATATACGTAGGAGGAGAAGTGTGTAAATTGAGAATATAAGTGTATACAATGAAATGATTAGTGCATATACCAAGGATAAGTGTGTACACTAGGTAGATAAGTATGTACAGTGAATGGATAAATATGTACAGTGGAAGGATTATTATATACACTAGGTGGATAAGTATATACACTGAGGATATAAGTGTATACAATAAGAGAATAAGTATGTATATTGATTAGTATATATATTGGAAGGACAAGTGTGTACAACAGGAGGATAAATTTGTACAGTAAGAATATAAGTGTGTGCTAAGAATATAGTGCAACTTCAGTATTTTAATTAATAGACAAAGTACAACTTGAGTATGAGTACAGGAGAACCTCAATCAAAAAAAAAAAACCATAGTTTCTACTTTGTGGATATGATGAATGTGCTAAGAAGTGGAATATGTGCAACCGAACTTTAGATATTTGAACATTTCAAAGACACTAGAAAATGATTTTTTATAAAAAATAAGAAGAGCAAGAGAACAGTAGGAAAACCACCAAAAAAAAAAACACACTGATTACTTGTGCATTTTTCTTCAAATTTTTCCATGCAACCATCCACAAATACCAAAAAGAAAAAAGAATAAAAGAGAGGATAAATAAGAAAAGAAAGAAATAAAATATAGTTCAGAACAGTATCCAAGGTGCGTGGCAAGTTGGTTGCATAGGAATGAGGATGACGGAAGGGCATTATAGGCAAAGCAAAGGATGGGCCTCCCCGTGATTGACCCGCTCGGGTCATCGTGAGCTACATGGACGGTGAGCAGCACCATGGAAAGCAAAGCAAAAGCATTGTTGCGGTCTCACCAAAACATAGTTTAGAGGTAAAATTAGCTTTTTAAGATGGAGGGCCCGTGATTGACCCTCTCGGGTCATCGTGAGCGCTATGGAAAATGAGCAGCACTACGGAAAACAAGCAAAAGCATTGTTGCGGTCTCACCAAAACGTAGTTTAGAGGTAAAATGAGCAGCAATTTGGAAAACGTCAAACAGTTTCTCAAGATGTCACATCAACTATAGACCAATCAGATGCGAAAAGATGTGAAACGGTGTGAAATTGTATCCTTTAGTCAACAGAGTGCCCTATCAATATTTCCGCATCATTTTTTCCGAAGATACTATTACTCAGACGGATCTGTTATGTGATACCTCAAATTTAGTCACATATTGGATAGAAAAAAAATTGATCATATGCTTATAACTCAAGTCCACTTGTTACCCATTAACTTCCACTCGAGTTTTTAGGCCACGTGGTTTTGGTCCGCTAAAAGTTAATTAGGCCAGCGGATGGGTTTGGGGCGTTACAAATGATATTAGAGCCGACCCGAGTCTACAAAATTGGTGGGCATGAGGAAAGGGCTACCCATGGGGCGGTGGTGGAGTCTCCGACTCGGTTAGGTTGTGGCGTGCGATACCCAAGTTTAGTCCCACATTGAGAAGATTGTGATACCCAAGTTTAGTCCCACATTGGATGGGAGAGAAATGGGTGATGTGCTTATAACTCAAGTCCACTTGCTACCCATTAACTTCCACTCGAGTTTTTGAGCCATGTGGTTTCAGCCCGCTAACAGAGTTAATTGGGCTAGCGGGGGTGGGCTTGGGGCGTTACAAATGGTATCAGAACCGATCCGGGCCTGTGAAAGTTGGTGGGCATGAGGAAAGGGCTACCCATGGGGCGGTGGTGGAGTCCCGCCATGAGGTGGAGCCACCCTTGCAGCACCAACAACCTGACTCAGGGCTACCCATGGGGCGGTGGTGGAGTCCCGCCATGAGGTGGAGCCACCCTTGCAGCACCAACAACCCGACTCAGGGTAGATTCTGGATAGGTTGTGGCGTGCGACGAAGACGTCGCATTATAAGGTGGAGAGATTGTGATACCCAAGTTTAGTCTCACATTGGGTGGAGTCCCGCCATGAGGTGGAGCCACCCTTGCAGCACCAACAACCCGACTCAGGGTAGATTCTGGATAGGTTGTGGCGTGCGACGAAGACGTAGCATTATAAGGTGGAGAGATTGTGATACCCAAGTTTAGTCTCACATTGGATCGCATTATAAGGTGGAGAGATTGTGATACCCAAGTTTAGTCTCACATTGGGTGGAGTCCCGCCATGAGGTGGAGCCACCCTTGCAGCACCAACAACTCGACTCAGGGTAGATTCTGGATAGGTTGTGGCGTGCGACGAAGACGTCGCATTATAAGGTGGAGAGATTGTGATACCCAAGTTTAGTCTCACATTGGATGGGAGAGAAATAGGTCATGTGCTTATAACTCAAGTCCACTTGCTACCCATTAACTTCCACTCGAGTTTTTGGGCCACGTGGTTTCGGCCCGTTAGAAGTTAATTGGGCTAGCGGGCGGGCTTGGGGCGTTACAAATGGTATCAGAGCCAACCCGAGTGTGCGGCGTTTCGGCCCGTTAGAAGTTAATTGGGCTAGTGGGCGGACTTGGGGCGTTACAAATGGTATCAGAGCCAACCCGAGTGTGCGAAAGTTGGTGGGCATGAGAAAAGGGCTACCCATGGGGCGGTGGTGGAATTCCGCCATGAGGTTGTAACACAAATGATCCGACTCGGGGTAGATTCTGGCTAGCTTATGGCGTGCGACGAGGACGTCGCATTATAAGGTGGTGGGAAGATTGTGATACCCCAAATTTAGTCCCATATTGGATGGGAGAGAAATGGGTCATGTGCTTATAACTCAAGTCCACTTGTTACCCATTAACTTCCACTCAAGTTTTTGGGCTACGTGGTTTCGGCCCGCTAGAAGTTAATTGGGCTAGCAGGTGGGCTTGGGGCGTTATAACTGATTTCAAGGATATCATTATTTTTTTAACTAAATGACAAGTATAGCATAAAAAGTTGAGATATTGAAGTTTCAATTGCATTTTAAATTGTATTTACCCAAAAAAGAAAAGAAAAAAAAAAAAAGATACAGGCTTTCAGTCCACCAAAAATTTTACGGAATAATGGACCTACTAACACCTCAAGATATTGACCAAGATCATTATAACTTTACATCCATGGTTAGCATTTAAAAAACTTTGCAGCCACCGTTTTAGAAGTTTTGTATTAGATTTGGCTCCTTCCGAGAGTGAAAACTGGATCTTAAGCTTTAGCCTAATAGAACCTCGTCGCTGTTAGTATCTCAGCTGGAAGAGAACGAAGAGAAAGCCAACTGTGTGTAAGAAGTCTATTTTCCCCCAAGAGTGTTTCAATAGCCGTGTTTGTGCGGACATATGATGAGAAAAGTCCCCATCGCACCCAGCGAAGAACAAAGGCATAGCCAGGAACAAAGACAGTCAAGAAAGCAATGCCACATGTTTTGTAAGGCTGTGAGGGCCTTATTTTTTTATAAAATAAATAAATTAATAAAAAGGACAAAGATGGTTCCATGAAAATACGGTAGACTACTGAGAGTAATGACCAGGTCAATTCTCTCCTTGCTCTCATGCTATAATAAGTGAAGAAGGCAGCCATTGAAGCTAAAAGAGGAAGAACAATAGAGATTTGTAGAGTTACGAAGAAGAAGAAGAGAGGTGGTTCTTTGTAGAATAGTCACGAGAGAAGCAAAGGCAATGAAGGGTGGGCTGGCGGTGCTGATGTTGATGCTGCTCCTCTCAACAGTTACAGCAGTGGCATCAATTGACACGCTGCCAGGCTGCCCATCATTGTGCGGAAAAGTTCATATCCCCTACCCCTTCGTCATCGGCCCCAAATGCTCCCTTCCCGGTTTCGCACTCAGCTGCAATGACACTGGCAATGGCGTCTACAAACCTTTCCTCACCAACGTCGAGTTCAACAACATATCCCTGCTGTCAGGCCAGGCTCGCATCTACAATTACATCTCCTAGCGATGCTACAACGCCACGTCCGGCAACATATCGCAAAGCACATGATCTCTAGAATTTATTGATGAGCCATACCGATTCTCCGATGCCAATAACAAGTTCACCGTTGTGGGCTGCAACACCCTCGCGTACATCAGTGGCCAGAACCAATGGGACAGCTATGAGGGAGGATGCGTGTCGGTCTGCCACAGCAACGAGAGCCTGACAGACGGACCATGCTCCGGTATCGGTTGCTGCCAGACCTCCATCCCCAAGGGAATCAATTATTATCAAGGGGACTTTGATATAAACTTCAACAACTCCCGGGTGTATAAATTCAATCCTTGCAGCTACGCTGTTCTGGCTGAAGTCGATTGGTTCCACTTCAGGACCGCTTACATTTCCACTGCCGAACTTAATTAGACAAATGGCGGGCTGATGGCTGTAATTTCAGTCAGAATTTTTTCTCAGAAAAAAAGGTGAAAGAAGAAGAACATCCGAATTCTCATTTTTATTTTGAAATCATACTTATCTATCCAACAATATGTTACTCACTCACAACTAACCACATTTGATTTTTAACTCAACAAACTACCAGACTTATTAATAAAATACTTATCGTATAATAACGATAACAATAAGGAATTAAATTTTAACATTCCCCCTTAATTCCTTATTGTGACATTCAACAATTCTCTAAAGTACTGGAACTTGTCTCTTGAAAGTGCTTTAGTAAAAATGTCTGCAACTTGATCATTGGAGCTGCAATATTTGATTTGAATCTTCTTCTTCTCCATTGCATCTCTAATGAAGTGATGCTTGATGGCAATATGTCTTGTACGGCTATGGTAGACTGGATTCTTAGTCATAACAATTGCTGATTTGTTGTCACACAAGATTGGAGTAGCTTCTTCTTGCTTCTCACCAATATCCTTTAAAATACGCCTTAACCATATTGCTTGTGAAGCTACCAATGATGTTGAAACATATTCAGCCTCGGCTGATGATTGTGTCACTGTTTATTATTTCTTAGAAGCCCAAGTAACTGCTCCTGAACCAAGAGAAAAAATATATCTTGAAGTGCTTCTCATATCATCAATACATCCAGCCCAATCACTGTCACAAAATCCCAATAATTTTGCATCAACATTCTTCTCATATCAAATACCAAAATCAATAGTATCTTGAATGTATCTCAACACTCTCTTAGTAGCCCCAAAATGAATTTGAGTAGGTTTGTGCATAAACCTGGACAACAAACTTGCTGCATACATAATATCAGGTCTAGTAGTTGTCAAATATAATAAACTTCCAATCAAACTTCTATAGAGTGATGCATTCACTTCTTTGCTTCCATCTTCTTTACTTAGCTTTTCATTCACAACCAATGGAGTACAAACTGATTTACAATTCACCATTCAAAATTTTTCAAGAAGAGTTTTTGCATACTTCTTTTAGCAAATAAACACTCATTCTTCTTGATAAATTTCAATGCCCAAGAATTGATGCAATAAACCCAAGTCACTCATTTCATATTTTTGCTTCATCTCTATTTTAAAGTTAGCAATCATTCTTTCATCATTACCAGTAATCACCATATCATCAATATAGAGAGAAATAATAAGAATGTCAGATATACCTTGCTTCTTAATATATAATGTTGGCTCATTCTTATTTCTTTGAAAACCTTTGTTGTTGAAATAGGCATCAATCTCACTATACCAAGTTCGAGGTGCTTGTTTGAGGCCATGCAAAGCCTTTTTTAGCTTGTAGACTTTTTCTTCTTTTCCATTTGCCACAAAGCCTTGAGGTTGCTCTACATAAACCTCCTCTTTCATAGTACCATTTAAGAACGCTAATTTTACATCAAGTTGATGCAATAACCAGCGATTTTTAGTTGCCAAGGTAATAAGAACTCTAATTGTATCATGCCGAGCCACTGGAGCAAATGTCTCTTCATAGTCAATTCCAGGTTGTTGAGAATACCCTTTAGCTACAAGCCTTGCTTTATTCTTTCGGATAGTACCATCCAAATTAAATTTCATTTTGTAGATCCACTTCACACCAATCACTTCTTTGTCTTTTGGTCTTTCAACTAACTCCCAAGTTTTGTTCTTCTCAATCATATTAATTTCTTCTTTCATAGCTTTCTTCCAAGTCTCTTCTTTAATTGCTTCTTCAAAACTTTCTGGCTCAACAACATAAAAATTGCAGCTAGCATACACATCACTAAGGCTTTTCATTTTCCTTGGAGGTGTACTTGATGATGAACTTGGACATATTTGTGGAGACATTTGTGGTGCATCTTCATGAACATTATCTTCATATTCTTAAATTTCTAGTGTTTCATTGAGAATAATGGCCTGACCTTGGACTTTCTTCTCTTTCCAATCCCATGTATCCTTCTCATTAAAAATAACATCTCTACTAATAATCAACTTATTTTTCTTCAAGCTGAAAAGTCTATAGCCCTTTGATTTTGAGCTATAACCCACAAAAATAAATTTCTCACTAGTCTCATCAAGCTTGTTTCTTATATTCTTTGGAACATGAGCAAAACAAATACATCCAAAAACCTTTAAGTGATTCACTGATGGCTTCTTTCCACTCCAAGCTTCAATTGGAGTTTGATTAATCACTGCTTTTGTTGGACATCTATTCAACAAATAAACTGCAATAGAAACTGCTTCATCCCAAAAAGACAAAGGCAACCCCTTCTCATGAAGCATTGCTTTTGACATCTCCATAATAGTTCTATTCTTTCTTTCAGCCACTCCATTTTGTTGTGAAGTGTATCCAATCGTTAGCTGTCTATTCAAGCCAATATCTTCACAAAAATTATCAAATTCATTTGAGTTATACTTACTACCCCTATCACTTCTTAACACTTTAATCAAATGTCCACTTTGCCTCTCAACAAAATTCTAAAATTTTTTAAAGATATTGAACACATCTGATTTTTGTCTCATAAAATATACCCATGTCATTCTAGAGAAGTCATCAATAAAGGTTAGGAAGTATTTGTTACCTCCATGAGATGGTGTTGATATAGGACCACATACATTTGTGTGAACAAGCCCCAATGGTGCTCTAGCTCTCCATGCCTTCTCTTTTGAAAATGCTTCTCGGTGTTGCTTTCCAAGCGCACAACCTTCACAAGCTTCTTTTAATTATTGTATAGATGGCAGCCCATACACCATATTTTTTTGCTGAAGATCTTCAAGCTTTGAAAATTCAAATGCCCAAGTCTTTTATACCATAACCATGAGTCACCAATTATATCCATCTTCAAAGCTACATCATTCTTGTAAGAGAAAGTTAGAGGAAAACTTTTATTTTTCTTCATCTTGATTTTTGCTACAACTTGATTTCTTTTATCAAAAATTTTGCAAGAGTCTTCTTCAAAGTGAACCGAGTATCCATGATCTACAAGTTATCCAACACTTAACAAGTTTTGCTTAGTTCTGGAACTAGCAGCACATCGCGGATATATCTTGTTCCCTTCTTTGTTTCTATGGTAATTATACATTTTCCTTTTACTTGAACTAAGGCACCATTACCCATCTTCACTTAAGAATTGGTAGTTGAATCAATCTCCATAAAAATTCTTTCATTGCTGGTCATATGATTGCTACACCCGCTATCAAGAAACCAAACATCATGCTTTCGGTCCATAGCTGCTTCACAAGCATAGAACAGATTGGATTCACCTTCTTTTTCTTCAATGAAATTTGCTTGCTGATTTTTCTTTAAGTAACAATCTTTTTGGACATGACCAAACTTTTTGCAATTGTGACATTGAGGCTTTCCTCAAAACCAACAATCTTTTTCTACATGGCTACTTCTTTGACAAATTCTACATTTTTATTAAGTGAACTCCTCATTAATTTGCCTTTTAAAGTTACTTCTTCCTCTTCCTCTTGAGTTGCTTCTACCTCATTCTCTTGTATGTCTTTCACCTTTTGAAGATTCTCCTTTAGAGTCTTTATCGTGAGGTCTTAAATTAACATTGAGCTTGGATTGAAAAGCACCATCAATTGATTTTTCAGAATGCCTATTCAACCTTTGCTCAAATACTTTAATTGATCCCATCAACTCTTCAACACTCAAAGATTTAAGATCTTTAGTTTCTTCAATAACAGCAATAATGGGGTCATATTTTTCATGCAAGCTGATAAGAATTTTTTCAACAATTCTTTGATCAGAAATAGTATCCCCATATATCTTCATTTGATTAACAACCTCCATGACTCTAGTGAAATAATCATTCAACAACTCCATTTCTTTCATCTTTAAATTTTTAAAATCTCTTTGCAGAGTTTGAAGCTTTACTATTTTTACCTTGAAAGTGTCTCTATACTCCTTTTGAAGAATATCCCAAGCTTCTTTTGATCTTGTTGCATTAATAATTCTTGAAAAAATTTTATCGGCAACTCCTTGTTGAATCAAAGCTAAAGCCTTTGCATCTTTCTTCCTTTGATCCTTCAATTGTTGTTTTTGGGCATTACTGAAAGCAACTGTATCATCCCGTTCATCATACTCATCTTCCATATACTCCCAAAGATCATATGATAAAAAAACTATTTTCATTTTCACAAATCAGAAATCATAGTTTTCTCCATCAAAAATGGGAACTTGTGATTGTTGAGCACTTACAGATTGATTGCTTGAACTCGCCATCTCCAAAACTTGAGACTGCTTAGAGGTATCTTCACTCAAGCCTTTCGTCGAGCACCTTGAGAGCGTGGGAAGACTGCTTGGATGTATCCTCACTTAAGCCTTTCATCGAACACCTTGAGAGCGTGGGAAGACTGCTTGGATGAAGTTGGGCTTTGATCTTCTTTGTTTCTCTTTTTTTTTTTTTTTGATTCTTGAACTACGACCTCCTTCCCTAGTCCACTTTCTAGGCACGATCCAAAGTTGAGGAAACTTCAAGTGCTGCTTCAGAATCCTTCTATGGTTTTTTTTTTATTTTTTTATTTTTTAAGATCGATTTCTGGAAACTAGGTTCGTCGGCTATGCACGGAAGCAGGATCTTCTTCTTAGATACCGTCTGCGTTACGTCTGTCTCTTTTTTTTTTTTGATCTGTTTTGATGTTTTGGTCAAACGCAGAAGGAGAGCACCGTGTTGCTATGAGAAGGAAGAGATTTGAGCGGTGGGGACTCGACGGAGGATCGTCGGCGAAGCTCTGATACCAGTTTGATGGCTGTAGTTTCAGCCAAAATTTTTTATCAGAAAGAAAGGCGAAAGAAGAAGAACATCCAAATTCTCATTTTCATTTTGAAATCATACTTATCTATCCAACAATACGTTACCCACTCACAACAATAAGGAATTAAATTTTAACACGGGCGAGCTCCCATGGTGCTAGACTGGGCCATCGGCAATGAGACTTGCGAGGTCGCGAAGCGCAACAAAACCTTCTATGCCTGTCTCAGCGAGTACAGTTGCTGTACTAACTCCTCCAATGGACCAGGATATCTTTGTAACTGCTCCATTGGCTACCAAGGCAACCCATATCTCCCTAATGGATGCCAAGGTCTATAATTACACACACTCTCTCCCTTTTCCCTTTGACTTTCTTTCTTTCTGGTACTGACCTTTCTATTTATTGAATTGGAAGTGTAGATATTAACGAGTGCGCTCTTAAGGATCAGTACCCATGCTTTCGAAATTGTATCAACATAGATGGGGCATATAATTGCACATGTCCGCTAGGCATGGTAGGCCACCCACAAACTACTGGAGGCTGCCATCTTGCACAAGGGAGCCACAACAATCACATCTTAATAGTGAAATTGGTTACAGGTAATCCCTCCCTAGCAACAAATTTCTCTCTCTATCACTTCTACCAATATTATTTTAAGCAAATGTATAACTCTAAATTAAATTTTTAAAAAAATCATGTAAAAGTTTACAACTAATTTAAAATTAAAACTTTATTATCATTTTTATTGTTTGCACCACTTCTATATCAAGTCTGATAATACATCAAGTACAATTAAACTTAAACTGTGCAAAGTAAAGAACTACCCTTTCGATCTTCAGTTAGCATGAAAAATAAGCACGAAAACCTCCTTATGACTATAACTTATGAATTATTGCTTTATCTATTTACAATCTCCAGGCATTATAGTTAGCACCAGCCTTGCCCTTCTATTATCACTAATTATCGTCATATCCATGGTACGTGAAAGAAGAAAACTCATGAAGATAAAAAGGAAATACTTTCAATGGCATGGAGGGCGGTTGCTACTTGAAGAGATCAAGTCAAAGCAAGGAGTTGTATTTAAGATATTCACAAAAGAAGAGTTGGAGCAAGCAATGAACAAGTTTGACAAGAGCCGAATTCTTGGAGGTGGAGGCCAAGGAACTGTCTACAAAGGGGTGCTGAACGACAATGATGCAGTTGCTATAAAAAAATCAAAAATAATTGATGAGAACCAAAAGAAGGAATTTGGGAAGGAGATGACTATTCTTTCTCAGATCAACCATAAGAATGAGGTGAAGCTCTTAGGATGTTGTCTAGAGGTGGAAGTCCCAATGTTGGTTTATGAATTTATCCCTAATGGAACTTTGTTCTAATTAATCCATCATAGGAATAATACATCCCCTGTTTCACTGGATACCCGTTTGAAGATTGCTTTACAATCTGCAGAAGCACTTGCATATTTGCATTCATCAGCTTCCCCTCTAATTCTTCACGGAGATGTCAAGTCTTCCAACATACTTTTGGATGACAACTATGATGCAAAGGTGTCAGATTTTGGAGCTTCCATGTTAGCACCAAAGGATGAAATCCAATTTGCTACACTAGTTCAGGAGACTTGTGGTTATTTGGATCCTAAGTACCTACAAATGTGCCAACTAACTGATAAAAGTGATGTCTATAGTTTCGGCGTAGTTCTTTTGGAGCTCCTCACAGGAAAGAAGGCAGTTTATTTTGAAAGACCTGATGAAGAAAGAAGCCTTTCATCGAGTTTTATATTCGCTATGAAGGAGAATCGACTTCTACAGCTTTTGGACAATCAAGTTAAGAATGAAGAGGATATGGAGTTGATACAAGAAGTTGCTGAGTTAGCAAGGTGATGCCTCGGTATTAGCAGGGAAGAAAGGCCTACAATGAAGGAAGTGGCTGATAAGCTGGATCGATTAAGAAAATTCAAACAACATCCTTGTATGCAGCATGATGCTGAAGAAATGGAGAGCTTGCTTGGTAAGCCATCAAGCTATAATGAATGTGGCATCTCAGGATGCTATAGTACAGATAAGGAAGCAATGCTAGATATAGAATGTGGAAGATAGATAATCTTTTTTTCTTTAGTCTTGGAAAAATAGTTGGAAAATGATCATATTGTATTAGAATAGTACAAGCTTCCTCCCCGATGTATTTAAAATATGATGCTTGTTTATGTGTAATTGTGCATAGGTTTGAAAGATTAAGAGTTTCTAATTCTTAGATATGGCTAGCTTAAATTGTATCTATAATATTTATGGATCTCTATCTTCATCATTTTTGTTGTTGTTTTGCTAATAATCCAAGCCACGGTTAAAATTTTTGGAGTTTTGTTTGAATGGAGGTTAGCTCCAAGTTTGACAAGGACTCACAACTCTGCCTTTCTACTTTATTTTTTTGTAAAATTGGATATGTTTGATGGAGGCTTGCAAGTTCGAATGCATGCAGATATAGAACCTTTTGAAATTTTAATCTTTGGAGGGTACCAAATTTTAGCCTTTGCCAGGCTTTAGCTTTTGCAATGAATATATATATATATATATATATATATATATATATATATATATATATTTGGTCAAGAGAAAATGAAGAGATAATGCTTTTCCTCCCTGCTATTACTGGTTATTTTCAATTTTAACATCACAATAATAAATATTATAACAATTGTTATTTTTAGATTTTTTTTCTTGAGATAAATAACAATCATTACAGCTACTGTAATGGTTGATAATGTTTTTTTGAGGGCCTACTATTATACCAAAATAAGTTATTTAAAACCTTGTCTAGCATGCATGGTTGGAGGAAACAATCACACTCATGGAATTGCTGTGGTAGCTGTCACAAAAGGTTGACTAGCATTTTCTGTGGATCATGCGTAGGTGGCTGAGCGAGCACGATATTGGTTGGTCGCAATGATGGCCTTAAATAATAAAAAATTTAGATTTACAATTTTTTTCAATATATATGTTGATTTATTTTGTGCGAATTATTTGACATGTACATGACGACCGATTCTAGCGGTGGACTTCTTGATATATTCCTTTTATTTAAGAGGTTGGAGTTTTTGATAGGTGACATGTACTTGAGAGGTATGTATGGTTAGGCTTTATCTACATTTGAATCAGACAACGAGGGTGAAGTCATGAAGCCGTAGGCGTCTCGTCACTATTCCTTTTTGTTTTTGTTTTTTTGTGCTCCGCATTGTGCATCATGATATCAAAAGACCACCATTACTCGAGGTATGTATTCTGTAAGGCAAAAGGTATGGTAGATATTTACACACCATTGCACGAAGGTACACCTATTGCTCAATTATAGTTAAAAATAATACATCATGTTAACGGATTACAAATAGATCAAATCAACTTTAAAGTATAATAATAAATAAATTAATCATAATCTGATTCATTTATTAATTAAGTTAAAAATTTAAATTCAAACCTAATTTATATATTACATAAATTATACGATACGAGCAATATAACCCATTTAATTTATATAACTTATGTAACTCATGCAATTCATATAATTTATATAATTGGTATAATATGTATAAAATCCATAAAATTTATATAATATATATAATATATTTAATACCAATTCACTTATAAAATAATTAAATAAAATTTTATCATTAAAAAAATATAAAATTTTTATATAAATATATAATTATTATTATAAAATAATAATTAATTAAAGAATGATATTAACTTAATAATTGAATCAATTATGGATCAATTTTAGATTGCACAAATTGATCCATTTAATTAAATCTATCTGATTAATTTTAGATTAGCAAATCGATTGTGATCCTATTTATTTATTAATTATATTTAATAAATCAATTTGTTTTTAATCTAAACTCATTTCTCTTTAATTCAACTCCACTAACTTTAGTTCAAATTGTGTCCAAAAATACCACTACTAACTATGGCTTTAGTCCAACGTTGTAGCATAGAGATGAGAGATTAGAGGGTCGGCGCACGCGAAGGAGCTGCAACAGCGTTGTGCGAATATTTTGATATATAAAAGAGATGGTGAAACTTGAGGCCTTTCGGAATTTATATGATGTGCAAGAGATAGATATCGGAGCTATATATATATATATATATATATAGCAACTGGGCAATTTGCACTGCACCGTGGAAATTTGGAATTCTATATTTCTTCCTTCTCCATTTGCGAGCTAGGTCGCAAGCTCTTGCAGCCACCTTTGAGCCGTGAACGGATTTATTGATTGCACGTCTACGCATGCTTGTCAAAAGTTTCGCATGTTTCTCAAAAGTTTGCAAGAAATGTTCTTAATCCATGATGGATATAATTTATAACATTTTTATAACTAAATTAATAACCAAAAGAGGAAAATGCATGAATCAATGAGTTCTAAATTATGAATAAATGGAGAGTCAAACTCAGAGGGATGGAGATGCACGAGCTTATGCTGTACGTAGAGATAGGTATAGAGTTACGTATGCAATAGCAACTTGGGCAATCTGCAGTGCACCGTGGGAATCTGGAAGTTGACGTCCCTTCTCGAGTTCAGGTCTAATTCACAAACTATAACACTTTATAATATTATTTTGAGCACACAGCAACCGGCTTGGAACGACAGTTATTTATTTATTTTTTTAAACGAAACCATTGAACGACATGCGAGCAACCTTATGGATTGCACGCTTTAAGCATATAACCCAAAGTCTACGAAGAAATGTTCCTAATAACGGATGTAATCCATGGCATTTTTTATATTCTGAATGAGAGCGTCATGCATGAATGAATTGACTTCCAAATAATGAACCGTGTTTTCCTAGCCCAACTGAAACATAGATCAAGATCCGATTTTTAATGTTCGATACGCAATTGAACGTGTGATCCACAGGGCAATCTGCCTCAAACGGCCGCAAACGGGTTTGAGACAAAACTATGAGCAGGATTGAAAATAGATCCGTCATCATCGGATTCACATATCACTTTTATTTAAGAAATATAGATATTAATTAATAAAAAATTTATGTCTATATTTATTCCAAACAAATATTGATGCAAATCAAATGATGAGAGTACCTATATAGGTTTTTATCAAAAATATGTTTTTGACCTTGGTACAAAAATATTACTAAGGCATCATTTGGTTGAAGGGAAATAGTAATGAAAAACTTTTCTATCCTCCTCGTTCTTCAAGATTTAGTTGAAAGATAAAGAAAACATTATTTGTGAGATCCACATACTTTTTCTCTCTTTATCAGAAAATAAAAATCATAGAAGAGATGGCATTTATTTTGGCATCTAAAGATCAGAACTATCTTTCAATAATTTTTTTATTTCCCTTCCAGCCTTCTCTCATTCACATCAAAATACTCATCATCCTTCTTTCATCATCTGTGCATGAAACAAAACTAGCATAATGATTTTTAATAATTATGATTACTTTATAATCCTTACAAGCAATAATATGATTATTAAATCAATGCATTATTTTCTTCAATATAATTTTCATCAACCAAATAGTCTAAAGAAACTGTTAAAAAAAATCAAAAAAGCAAATTCCTCAAATGATTCATTTAATTCCTAAGCAATCTTTATTTTAGGGGTATTATAGTCAAATAGATATTTTTCTGTGTAAAATTATCTTTAACCAAACATAGTAAAATATCTCCAAAGCTATTTTTCCATAAAAATTTTCTATCAACCAAAAGAGATTAAATTTGTTTTTCCTACAAAACAATTTTTTAGAAACTTTTTTCCAAAAAATTTTTTCAAAAAAAACTCAAACGAGCACTCACCTAATTTCTTTAAAAATTTATGAGCGATGTATAAGATTAACTAAGATTATAAGTAAAGCTTAAAAATTCATGAGTGCTATATAAAATTAAATAAAATTAAAAACATAATTGAATATTCAAACATGAATTAAATAATTATTTATTTATATTTATATTTATTTTTCTTAAATGGATATGAATATGAATATTTGTAGAATATCTGAATTTATATTTATTTTTAAATAGGTTTGGATAAAAAAATATAGTTCGGTTTATGTCGTCCATTTTCATCTTTCATAACTTATTGAACTACTGGACAGAACTTCTAACCACTTGCTCTCAGGAGTTTGACGAATCATTTGGCTAAATTGATGAACTTCTAAGGTGCGTACAGCCTTTTCATGCAGGTTTGCTGTTGTTGGATGTTATTTCATCAAACAAATTACCATATTCATCGCGTCTTCAATTAAATTCTTATTTTCGTATGGCGTGCAGTCTGGGCAAACTTAAATTTATCTAGTGATGTTTGGGTCCCAGTGCCTTCTGAGATGGTTTTTCTAAATTTTGTTAGTATTTTATTTATCTTAAAAATCATTATTTCATTCTAATTTCATTTAGTTTTAAGCACTCATGATCATTCTGTTTCTTATTTAGTCAAATCCTTGAGCAGCAAAATTTGCATTACAAGATCTAGATCTTTTAAATTACTTGCTTGGTGTTGAGATTGTTCAACACTAGTTCTTACAACAAAAATATATCTTGGAGACTCTGCACTGAAGTTATATGGATGATAGCAAACTTGTGATGTCCTCTCAAAAATTATCTAAGTTTAGATGGTGTCACTCAAGGATTCTATAAAATATAGGCTAAAGCTTCATTTGATAGAGCAATTGGAAGTAAAGATATTAAAAGTAGAGCTTTAACAATATAGTATTTGAAAAGAGCTATTTTTTGTTTGATAAATATATTTTTTTAAAAATATCATCAAACCTTAATATTTGTTTGGATATCAAACTAGGAAACTGCTTTAGAACAAATGAAATAGTACTCTCAACTATCTAATTATTTGCATTATTATAAATTATTATTATATAATATTTTTTAATTTAAAAATTATTATAGTAATATTGTAATATAATGGTATATTATATACTTAGATCATTATAATATAATAATATAATATTACTATAACTTTAATATAATATAATTTTTTATTATTAGTTCATAATTAATATAAAATCATAATATTATAATATATTATTATGGTAATATTATAAATTTATAAAATAATATTATATAATATTATGTTAGTATACTATATTATAGTTGTGAGGCTTCGTACCGGTATGTGGTTAGTTCGATATTACCCATATTAGATAGATCTGTTGTGCTTGTCCAGAATTAAGGAATATAAAATAACTAACTCAGTTGTTACAGATAATAACTTGATTCATGACTTATCTATACTCGGAGATAGACAAATGCTAATTAAATGCTCCTGTTCTTTGCCTCTTCGAGGTATCACAAAAGATAATTGGGCTTCTTGCCCTCTTGTTAAAAGTCAACAAGGGTTTTGCATATGCCCTTTCTCATACCATCCCATCATGTCTTTTTATATTTTGATATGCAAATAAGATTTTTCAAACCCACAACATAAAACTATACTATCATAATATAAAATATGCCATAGCCATTCATACCCAAAATCATTCTATCATATATGAAATATAAGTCATATCCATGCATAATTAAAACATACTAATAATACAATGAGTATAACTTTATGTTATATACTATCAAAATATATGCAAAAAATTGTACATATCATATATAGGTAGATGCAAGGACTTCTACCTCACTCTCTACTCTACAAATCCAATCCTCAATCTCAATCAATTCATAATATGATCACCTACAATTATTATCATACATAATTTAATCCTTAATGTTGTTAATTCGTATGGTTAAAATTAGATTTAGATCTATCCTAACTTAATTAGATCAAACTAGGGTTAGGCTAGAAAAGGTAAAGATTTGGTCTAGGATATCTACTATCTGGTTAATTAGAGGATGGTTTATAAACCCAAAAAGGAAGGAAGGCTAGGCATAAAAGACCTCCAAACCTTCAGCAAAGCAATGTTGGCAAAATGGGTATGGAAAGTCATCCCCATTATCACTTTGGTGTGTGAAAAAAATATCATAAAGCATAATTATCTATATAAGATAAATTTGCCCTTAGGATTAAAAGAACTCTAGCCTCTGTATCTTCAGTTTGGAAAGGCATTACTCACGACCTCAGTGGCTTTTGGAATGATAGTTCCTTCAAAATGGATGATGATGCTTTTATCAAATTTTAGGAGGATCCGTTGTTGGGGGACTTCCCTCTATGCTCTTTCTCTTTTCCCTAACTTATTCAGAGCATGCACTAAAGTCAACGTCCCTATCTCCTTTTAGAATGTCAGGCGCCTATCATAAATTGTATATTTCTTTAGCCTATTATCGAGTTCTCAGTCATCCCAATGGATAGAGCTTAAATCCCTGTTATCAATTTCTCAGTCATCCCAGTGGACGAAGCTTGAATCCCTGTTCTCACTTTGGTTGCTCCAACCAATGATAAAGACCTTCCTATCTGGAATCTAGATCAACTCTTGCTACAAATTCCTGATCAACGGAAGTGTATTTTGGCCCTTTCACAAGGTGATCTGTAATGTAGCAGTCATGGAAAAAATTAAAATTTTTGCTTGGTTAGTCCTCGTTAACAGACTATAGACGGGAGATCAATTGGCAAAAAAGAGATAGTTGGTCAATGATGGATGTCCCAAGTATGGAATCCAAAGACAATTTATCATCTTCTCCACCCTTGTCCATTTACCTCGAGCATTTAGTTGAGGATCCTAGACAAAGCCTACATTCTGGCACTGCCCTTTGCCCCTTGACCTTCGTTAGATGCAGTCAGATTGGAGAGCTATATCTGTTTTGATACCGTTTAGGTGGACCATCCAGAATGAAAGGAACTCTAAAGTATTTAGAGTGTTGTTTGCTTTTATCAACTCTACTTTACTTTTGAATCCTTAGAATGCCTCTTTTTTTTAAAAATAAATAAATAAATAAATAACCTCACAAGATGGCTTTCCTCTCCTCAAAGATCTTCTCTCCTCTCCCTCCACCTAACCCCTCTCTTGTCCACTCTATCTCCTTATAAATTTTGTTCATATTAATAAAGTAAGGGTTCACCCTCTATTCATAGTAAAAAAATGGCTTAATTATGGTCTAATTAAACTAATACCACTTTGATTAAGGCTTAACTAGCTAGTTTCCCCTGATGAGGACTTAACAATGTCTAATCAAGTCAAATCAGGTTTAATTGGTTTGAACCTAAACGAATTAGACCCCATTTAGCATTTTGGTTCATTAATTTGGGTCCAATTTGAATTTTGGTTCATTAATTTGTCTTACATTGCGTTCCGGTTCAATGAAATTGGACTTGTTTCAGGTTCTGGTTCACTAAATTAATATGGTTCAGGGTTTGATTTAGCGGATATTGTACTCAAGTTAGGCTTGGTTCAGATCAAATCTGACTGGTCTTATGCTAACCTAAATTGGGTTCAGGAGCCTAATCAACTTGGGCTCGAGTCTAGTTGAAGTTAACCAACACAGTTGGATCTCTAAACTTTGATCCGATTTAAGTTAGAATTGGCGCAGCTTTTATTGCGTCGAACAAGTTCGATTTGCTGGTTTTGAACCGACCGGTTCAATTGTTCTCTTCAAATAAAGATCCGATGAAAGAAGCCCCGATCAATGGCCATTGGCTATGGTAGCAGATGATTGGAGCCAACATCCGGCGGTGCTCAACGGCCGATCGGATGGGAATGAAGGTTGAGTCTTATTCTTGGAATATACAGAGAAAGGTAATATTGCTTACCTGGTCGCCAAAATTTGGAGATGGAGAGAGCGACTGTGGTGTTCTTACTGCACGATTTCAAGCCGCATGACTCGGCCAAGACCTAGAGAAGATATCTCTCATGCCCTAATTTGGGCAAGATCGGCCAAATAGAAGCGATAAAGCTGAAACAGGCAAACTCATGGAGTTGCGAAATCGGTAGCTGTAGGCTAGTTGAACTTTTGGTGTGCACAGGCCCTGCAGCATTTTCCTTGAATTAATGACTAATGCAAGTATGCACAAATAATCTATGTAAGATTGATGGTTTAGCATTTAATATGATGAGTACTTGCTTCTAAATGGTAGTTTTACATTTGGAGCAAATGAGCAAAGATCCACCTAGTGAAAATATACCTGGTCCAAGGTAGGAGCATCTCCCATGTTTAATATTTGGAACTTCAACCAACACGGGTAGGTGTGTGACTTGTAGGATATCATCCGACCTTTAGATATGAAGGATAAACTCGAAGTCATTGTGCATTCGCACAATGGACACAACATACAAAAAGGTTACAATGCTGCTCCAACAAAAATACAAGCTGCTATTAGAGCATTACACATCAAATTATAATGATCGAGAGATGACATGTGGTGATGACACACAGAAGTAGGGGACATGGAGAGTAACCATGTAGTAATCACCAGGTTGTGTAGTAGTTTAGCTGGGACTCTTGCCAGTCTCCCAAGTTCAAATAAAAAATCACGGCTTAATCATCTTTCGTTTCTCGCATTCCAGCAAGATCTATTCATGGGCAGGCTTTTCCCACGACCCTTCGGGCCGGGCCAGGTCTGAAAACTAAACGCATTTATCAAGCAGGCAACAAAGCCAGGCCTGAATATTTTCTATTTGTTTTTCCTTTTTTTTAAAAAAATTTATGTTCGATATATTTATATATTTAATTAAAAATTATTATTGTTACGTGAGCTTAAAGAGATTCATATTTTGAAAATATTCTAAAACTTTTTTTAAATTTTTTTAGTATCTTTCAAGATATTTTAATATCTATAAGGTTGAAGGTTGGGCTTGAGCTTAACAAATTTTAGTTATATGTTATCTTGAACTCTATTTGAACAAGCTCGGGCTACTTGGTAAACAAGTTCGGCTTTAGGAAAATTCCTATCTGATAATTCTTTATTATCTTGCCCTTGAGTCTCTATAATCCCATTTTTGTCATTTGCATCATTGAGCAACCCTTTCCATCGGTCTACCCCAGGCCACTGGATTTCATCCATTGGAAATACACACATGTCAAAGAATTTCTTTTAAGAGAAAAAAAAATCCTTTGAAATGTATCTGAATAATTAAATTAAAAGTTGAGGCTACAATGATAGAAAGATAAAGATCAACTTTTAAAATTCTTTAATAAGACCATAGTTACAAGGAGGAGGCAAAATAATATTTCTCGAATTAAAAACATCGATGGGAATTGATAGGAGGAGGAGCTCCAGATAAAGCATGAATTCCACCAGTGCTTCTACAGTATGTGGTGTAATGAAGTAGTTGGTCACCTTACCTCCAGTTTATTATTAATTAGATGAAGATGAAAAATTGATGCTTAGTACAAATGTGATGATGGAGGAGATCACCCAAGATCTGCAAACCATGTATCCTGATAAACTCCAAGGCTGAATGATTTTCTCTCCAGTTTCTTCAAAAAATATTGAAAGATTATTGAAACTAACATTATCTGAGCTATTCAGCAATTCTCTAAGACAAGGTCTATGCTGGATGCTTGGAAGGCTATATTCGTTGTATTGATTCCAAAATCCAAGAATCCAACCTTAGCCTCTCATTATAGGCCTATCAGTTATTGATTTTTGAGGAGTACGCAAGTTTCATTATAGGTTAAACTCACATCCAATTATTTACTTTGTAACGTCTTAGACAATACTTAGTCAAACTCATAAGATTTTTACACTTAGATAGAATAATAGTAATAGTTAATTTCATATTGACCTATATATAATTGAAATTGTCACAAAATTTTGAAGTTAAAATTTACTTCTTTTAAGGTTAAATTATAATACATTACTAGATGAAAGTTCAAGATGTTAGATATACATTGCAATTTGTTGTATCTTGACCATTAAATGTATATGCCTAATTAAGATAAATTTTACTCTAAAGAAAATGTCATTCATGGAATACCTCCAACTTCATGATTATTTATTTATTCTATATGTGCATAGAAAATTGCTTAATGTAGAGAAAATATTTACAACAAGAGATATATCTCATAAGAAATTTTTCTAGCTTTGTATACTAATACTTATAGGTAACATAAATTCTAGTTTAAAGAGATTGCCTTTCATAGCATACTTGGAATCAAGCAAAATTATTTTTTTATTATTTATTGTTTTGTATGTGCATAAAAATTACTTAAAGTAACAGTAAGCTTTCCAATAAGAAATATATTTAGATAAGAAATTTTTCTTGAAAGCTTTGTATACTAGCAACCATTTGAAAAATGCTGCACTTCTTTTACCCACCCTATAAAAAAAAAAAAAAAAAGAATACGTGAATGACGGGAGACCACCAAAAAATTTTGATTTCTTCCTTTTTTTTTTTAATCTTTCTTTTCAAAGCAATGTTTGAGTTCTTTTGTAAATAATGTATCATAATTTGCTAAAAATTTTTTTATCTTGATTTGATTTCTCAAAGTAACCAAGAAGCTCCAATTTGCTAAAGTATTTCTTTTCAACCCTTTGAAGCATTCTTGTTTCATCTATCAAATAAATAGAGATAAATGCTTAAAAGGAATAGACAAAACCAGCCTGCTGCTAAAACTTGGAGACAAACAAAGAGGACAATTGCAAGTTATTAGGCTGAGAAAAGGATAGCAAAAATAGCTGTATATTAACAGAAGATTAGGAAGAAGGCACCTGCCCGATCTGCCTTAGGTGTTTGATTCGTCATTGTCTTAAAGCTTGTTTGGATTAGCTGTTGATCAACAGTTATCTCATATAACTTTTAACCAACAGTTATTAACAATCATTTAAAGATGTATGAGTAGATAATTCAAATAGATCCTTGGTCACTGACTTTTCTCATAGGAAAGTAAAAAAAGATACTGAAATAGAGAGAGGAAAAAGAAAAAAAGGATGCCAGATTTCAAATACCTGTGGCCACCTTGCATGATTTCCAACTTCCAATGAGATATATGAAAAATGTTCAAATAAGTTTAATGGTCCGTTAAGGTGTTCATATTTATATAGAAGGTAGGCCAGATTACATTGTTGTAGTCGTCTAGTAGGCCGTTTATTTGTTCTCACTATCTTTATTATCTATTTTAATGACATGATGGAAAAATTACCCACATTATTATTTTGAGACTTTAGAAATAGATCTTTTTTGTAATGGAAGGACTGTGACTTTAGGACATCATAAACTTTTCTTGAAATGGATAGGCTATGACTTTAGGGCAATAACCAAGTTTAATGGTTCTTATTTCAACGTTAAATAGGTACTACTTTTCTTTTGATACCACATTTTCATTGTAAAAGAAGGTTTCAAAATGAAAGATTGATTCAAAAAAAAATTCAACCATGGATGAATAATTCTTTTTATCATCATTTTTTTCAAGATTTTTTTTTAAAACAATTCTTTTGTTTATACCAAATTTTTTCTATTTCATGTATTGTCATGTCTAAGAAAAGCTAACCAAAAGATAAATTATTTCACAAATTAAATAAGAAGCGAAGACGGCATTCAAACGGGACTCAGACTTTTTCAATCAGTTTATTCAATAAATGCTTCAGTGTTTTTTTTTAAATTTGTTTAAGGCCAAGGGCTTTGCAGGTAATTTTTTTTAAAAAAAATGGCAACGTGGAGATGGTATGCATTGTTCTCAAGAAATAGCAGTTATAGTAAGAATATGTATTTATATATAATAATAATTATTGAGATGGGGTTAAATGTAAAGTGACTAGTTCTATGATATCTGCAACGAAAATGCCGAAATCATCTGGAACACTGTATGATTTGATCGCAATATAATTTCAAGCCCCTTAAAATTTAATATTTACATCAAGTTTAATTTTAGCGTGCGAATTCAGTTCGTCTGGGCTAGGAGCCCTCCCTCCTCTCACGCGCGCGGATGGTGATGGAGGGAAAGAAGGCAGAGGTTGGGAGTTTGGAATCGTGGCTCCTCCAAATAGTTCAGGAGCACCAACAGAGATCCATCCGGATCCGAGATCAAACGGGTCAGTTCTAGGGATTCTCTCCCCCAGTTTCCCAAAACCCTTCTCCAGTTTCTTCCTTCTGATTTAATTCTCCTGCCCAATCTTAGAGTAGCTGTAGGTTCCTCTTTTTGTATTCTTCGTTTAGGGTTTTTATGCGTGATTTCTGCTTTGATTCGTATTTGAAGAAGAAAATGATGGAAGATATGAGAATCTGAAATCAGGATGCCTAATTAGGTTTTGGATGTCCTGTTGTTGTAGAATTGGTGATAAAAATTATGTTTTTGGCTGTTCGGTTGTTGGATCTTGAGTCTCTTATATAATAGATTTATATTGAGTAATTATCGTGATGGAAAGAGAATTTTAGTCATCTAATGTCACGTTTACAACTACAACAGCAACGCCTTATGTTTAAATTATCAAGTCAATACAATTATATCAATTTTTTGATGCTGTTATATCGCTCGATATGGTGTGACTTAAGATAAATATTGGTGAATAGGTTTCCTTTGGGTCCTAAAATTAGGTATACATTTTTATCCAAGTCAGATATGGGTCCAGCAAAATTTTAGTTGCTAGAATTGGGAGCTGGTATGATTTCGGGTAGCACATATTTTAAAAATACTTTTAGTAAAGAAGCACTTGGGAAGCAGATGGAGTCCGACATTCCAGGAAGATTCTGAAGCCGTGTGTTACCCTGGGTAAAATATTCTGGCTAGCAGGAGCAAAATAGTAGAAATACGTATCAGTATCACTGGCAATGCTTAAAAGCTTATGTCTAGACTCTCAGATTAGTTTCAACCAAAATCCAACTAGTTGTTAAGCAAATTTGTGGGCCTGAGACTACAACAGGTTAGATTGCATCGAAGTCATGGAAACTTGGACCCAGCTTGACATATTGTCCCTATGTTTAGCCACTCGAAGAGGGTCAAAGTGACAGGCAAGGTGGAGGTTACCGTCGGTAACATTTTCTGAGGGGCGATCTGAGACCAGAGTTAAGTTTCTCCACCGATATAGTCTTTTAGTATGTTCTGAGAACTGGCACCAATCTCACTTGAGAAAAAAAGGGCATTAGTTTGTCAAGATACAATCTAACTCATAATGCATATTTAGACTACAGTGAAAATTTATGTGATCTGCACTTAGTAATCAAAAGATTGAATATGATTTTTATACACATGTTGGGACCTATAATTTTGCTATATAAATAAATGCATGAAAGTAAATATGAAGCTACACACGCATCAACCAGTAGATCTTTACATTTCAAACATAATTTTTGCATTCAGATATCCCAGAATATCTATTTGTTAGTAGATATTGGAAACTGTTGCTTATTAACCATGTAATCTACCTGATTTCTCACATGCAAAAAAAACCTTCTACTAAAGAACATTAGTTTATAAAATCTTACTGAAAATTTATAGTCTGCTGGGAAGCTTTTGCCTTAGCGAAAGTTTTTTTTCTTATCGCAACAAATGTATGGAAACAAATAATGCAGAAGCTTGTTGGACTGGAAGTTTGAACTCCTATTGATTGAGTTTACATGGTCAGATGTCTTAAGTGTTATTTTTAGACCTGTATAATTTGTCTTATGCTTTTCTCTTTTTTTGCTGAATTGTTTGTCTAGATGGCATTCTTGTTTTTCTTGAGATTAAGATAGAAAACATTGAAAATTCAGAAATTTTTTCTGGTTTTCTCTATTTTAGCTTCAGGACTACGTTGTATTTAGATTTTTAATATGGTATCTTGGCCATCTAATAATATACTATGGCATGGGTCCATTTTGCTGTACTCTGTGGCTCAGGGAAATATCTTGCACTGTTGGGATGTAGTACTCATAGTGCAAAATGCATTGTGGGCCATGTAAATTGAGAACTCACATGCCCATTAACCATGATCATCATATGGACTTTGGAGTAAATTAAACCAGGAGAAAACTTTTCAATTTTTGTTTTAATTGACAATGACTAAGTTTTTGTACGTATCTGTCAATTGACTCAAAAGACAACAAACTATCAATCAATAGAAAGTGTTATTGATGTGTTCTCTCTTTTTTTCATTCATGTTCTGGTTTTCTAGTATTCATCTCAATGCACTTTATACTATCATAAATCTATAGTGTACTTCTTTAGTGATAGAAGGTGCTTTACTAAAGCTCTAACTTCTCTAATTGATAAATCTATTTGAAAATCTTAATATATCCTCTAACCTATGTAAGTGCACCAGGGTGCAATAGTGTAATTCTTACTGAAACGTACTGTGCCTTTTGTCCCCTCAGACAAAGCAAAGAAGAATGCTTTAAGATCTGCAAAACGTGTTTCTGAACTTCTGATTGACACTGTCAATGGAGGAGTTGAAGAATCATTCATCAATGAGAAGCGTATTGAACTTGAAATACGAGCATTAATTAGTACTATCATGCACTATAAGAAGCAAACAAATCAATGGCTGGCTGCTTCCCATGCATTAAATACTGTTTTAAAGGTTTGCTCAAATAGTACTATCTTGCCTCTCACAATTTATTTTGTCCATCTTGGTGAATGTTACTCTGTAGATGCAAAAAAAAAAAAAAAAAGGAGACTCATTAAGCCATTGTCTAAAAGGTTTTTCTGTGCAGTTAGCTGTACTTTTTCACCCAATATGTTTCTAATTGTAATTATCTGTCTTTCATCATAATTTTTCCAATTTTGGGAACCTTCTTTCTCCTGTTTGCCTGTTTCAGTTCATGTAATGATTTGATAGTACCTTGGATCTAATACCTTCTTACTAACTCTGTATTTCTTAATAAATCTTTTCTTTTTCCCCTGAGCCTTGTAAGTTTTCATTTACACAATTTTTTCCAGTGGCAATGAACATCAGAAAGTCCTTGAGTTATATGTTTGTTTCTTTTCTAGTCTCTATTACTGTCGGTGAGATGAAATGGGATGGATTATCACTGTTTTTCTATTAAGAAAAAGGGGATAGGAAGCATAACTAGCCGGAATATATTCTTCTGATGCCTCTCCTAGATTTACATAATCATCGGCAAGCCTACCCATCTTTGGAGGATCAGTTATTTGGATGTTATTATACTGTAGGATTCCACTTTATATATATATATATATATATATATATATATATATATATATATATATATATAGAGAGAGAGAGAGAGAGAGAGAGAGAGAGAGAGAGAGAGAACTGGATTTAGCTACATTCGAATATAGCCAAGTTCAGATTCGGCTGTCCTTCTCACTCTTAGATCCATATGGATCATGGATTCTAAAGGTGAAAAAGATGGAAAAGATGGGCTACCTTCAGGATCATAAATGACAAATACTTCATTTAAATTTTCAACATCTTTCCACATTTTGCTGGAGCTAAACATTATTGTCTGTGCTGGTATGCCAGCTCTATTGAAACGAATAAACTTCATTTTGCCTAACTTTTTTAGAATCCAATGAAACTGAAAATTAGGTTTTACTAGTTATTTTTGTTTCTGATATGTATAGTATCTGAGTTGCAGGAGATTGGAGACTTTGAGAATTGGATGCCGATCATGGATTTCGATTGTAAAAGCATCAATGCTGCAATTCGCAATATTCATCAGACATGAGAGCATGCAACATATCAGGAGGATCATTACCCTTGCCAATCATTCTTGTGAATCTGCTATGGAGTTTTTTTTGGAAAGCAGTTCTTCTAGGCCACTTTTTCATCAGCTACATCCATTACCGCAATAGGTGCTTCAATTTCCTTTTTGTTCGTAAATTGCCATCATATGGATGTATCAAGAATGTCAACAACCATGCTGATTCTTTATGCATAGCTTGTACAGAATTTGTGATCATACATGGATTTGTTGTATTGACTGCTACGATACCTCCTTGCCAAGTAAAGAGAAGAAATGTAAGCTGATGATGTCCAGAGTGAAATGTTTCCATGAGGCATATAATATTGCAGAACCTCAAAGAACATAATTTAGCTCTCTCCCGGTACCTCCATAACATCTACTATTTAAGACAAGCTAAAACTTGAAGGGTTTAACCATTCACAGTCAATTAGAGTATCATAGTGGAAGTGTCATGAAAATGATCTGGCTGCAGGAACCAAGCTTGGTATTGACTTCAATTGATATACCATCAACATGCCCATCATATTGTTGGAAACAAGCATGCTGATGTACTCTAGCAATTCTATATTTTAGCAGTCATGTTTGACAGACCCAAGATGACTGTAAATTTTGTGTTATGATCATGTCTCTAAGAGATTCTTTTGGTTATACCACCACATCTATCTCAAGCCTTAATGGAGGAATGCAGACTGGTCAAGTACGAGATGGTGGACGAAATTCAATGGCAGGCAACATCAGTTTGAAAAGGATATTCTGAATGATATAGTGGATTAGTCTTTGGTAGGAACAGAGGCAAGGTAGATTCGTGATGCTCAATTCTCTTAAAAGTGAGAGATGAATGATAAGATGTGTTTTTAAGAAAAACGATGGGATCTTTTGTCCAAACTAAAGACGAATGTGAACGACAGCTATTTGTACGAGAAGATATAGCTGGGATGCCTTGAGTACAAATATAAAACTCTAAGAAGAATCTAATAGAAATATAACTAGAGACGAGAGGAGTTCACATGCTCTCGAGTTAAAACAATAATTCAGTTCAATCACCTGCTGTACGTGTATCCAGTCCGATCACCTGCCGTCGTATGATGCATGGATCACGGACGGCAGATGATACAACCTGAACCTCTTAATTCAAACACAAACTGGAAAAGATCCGGGACTTGTATGGTGAAACACCAATCTAAACCGATGAGATGATCTAAACCGCATCCCTATTGTTAAATATTAAATAGTGATAACTTAAATTATGAGACAATCAGAATCTTCTTTAATTTATAGTCAAAAAAGTTTCTAGCTGGAAATTTAAAACAATCTAACAAGGTCTGGCCTTCTAGCTCTTGATATTATGATGTCATTTAAATGATATTAGATGAATGATTGGATGCTTGAATTATTTTAGCTAGAACTACACAGCATCCTAGCTCTTGAAATATTTTGATTGTCTTATTTTAGGATAAAATATTTCCAAAATTTTCATCCTTTAATTTTTAGAATCTAAATATAATTTGATAGTCTATTAATTATTTTATAGTATTAATTTGTAAGAATATATGTACAATATTTTACAACTAAGATTCTAAGTAACTGCAACAAATTGGATGGTTCTACCCATGCAAAGGTTCAAGATGCAAACATAGAGAGATAGGCTTCGAAATATGTAAGCATCTCACACCAAGGTAAGAAGTTGCAAAGGAGGTAAAATAAAGTATTACAAGAAAAGGATGGAATATTGATCTCCATGGATCAAGCTTCATTAGTCTGCTTCTTTGCATATTGTATTTTTCATTACTGATGGCATTATGAATGTCACTTAAAGGCCAAACAAGGTCATGACTAAAGAAAGGGGAGGAAAAAAAAAAAAAAAAAAAAAGAGGGAACAATAAGACATGTTCTTTTCCATGAATTATTGGTGGGATCATGATTGCAACTCTCCCTTAATCTATATATATATATATATATATATATATATATGTATGTATGTATGTATGTCTGTCTATCTAACTATGTTTCAAGTCAATGCAAGAGAAATTATTTTATCTTCAAAATTTTTAAATTATTAATTGGTATTAAGAAATTGATTGCATTGCCAACAACTACATGGATTGGATTTAAAATAATTGACTTCTTGACCAACTAATCAGACTTTGTGATGTTGTTGAAGTAATAGTTTTGTTGGAAGTCTCCTTGAAATTACGTACCGTCTACGAGTTCCTTGCAATCGAAGTATGGTTAATGATCAGATTTGCTATTTAAAAGATTCTGTCGTAATCATTCACTCATGGAGCCGAGTAATGACAGTGAGTAGATTCTGATATTTTATACACATGCAATAACAAATACACTTAAACAGGAGCTTAATTCGGAGATGATACATCACTGAAACCGAAAAGGTTCAACCGTGTTTGAAAATAACTCTTTTTTTTTTTTTTTTTTTGGCTCTAGATACGGTTGAATCGTTCGACCCCATTGGGAGCTGCGTAGGCGTGGCTTTCCAGATCAAATGTGATTCATTAAAATATTCCGATTGAGCTAAGCGTTTTAGACTTTGTACTCAACCTTACGTCATGCGTGAAGTCATCTCGGACAAGTGATGGGATAGTTGGGAAGACTTCTCCTGATCGGTGTTACACGCTTCAAAGCCTACGATTGGATTCTTTTTTTTCTAATAAAACTCTCTTTCATCATGCAAATGTTAATTCATTTTGTCAAGGAAGCAGTTGAAACTATCATATCATAAATTTTGCAGTTGACATAAATGGACATTAAGGTTTGCGTGTTCATGTTGATTGGATTGATACGTTTTGTTCTAAAACTAATCGAACAATGATAGAGTGCAAAGTGTTTAACTCCAACTTGGATCAAAAGGTTTGATTTGAAGGATATTAATATTGATCAAATATTAATTATAATATCAGATGAAATCTAATCTTGAACCGATGATCCAAACTAATCCATGACCTACTTTTCCCATCCACATTAGCCATTTTTCAAATGAAATTTGGTGCTATTAAAACTTTTTATATAATTAATTATTTATTTTGTTGTTAATGGTAACTTTATAGGTCCTCTCATTTTTCAAATGAAATATTTACGCGTTGTTACTATTTACTTCGAGTATTATTTCTCAGATGGATCTCCCTCTCTTCTTTTGACTAGATCCAAATTAGCTTCTCTCTTACATCATACCAAAACCCATCCAACCAACCCGCTTGTAGGTCTATAAATATAAATAACAGCCATGTTGGCCTGCTCATCCCCTACCCTTGTTCTTTGCTTTCCCTCAACCATCTTAAAGAGCTGGCTCCAAGCAATAATTTCTGTTCCCTCTAAGTCTCACATGGCTAGTAGTAAAAGGTCTCTCACTGAAGCCTTGAATCTTCACAACATCTCTCTGTTGCAGACTTTCGGTAAAGTCTTTGATCATCTTTTATTGCCTGATCTTAATTTTGATCGGTCTAAAAATTCCTCATCACTTCATTTAGGCAACGAGGAACAATTTTTCTAAGTGAGAAGGACACTTGCTTCCGATCTTCTCTGTTGATAGCAACATATTTTTCAGTAAATTGTCACAATATATGGCAATATGAGTTGCTATTTCTGTGTTTCTTTAACTTAATATTCTTTGGTTTTGTGTTAGTATGGTGAAATAAAATGGTGAATCTATCACATTCTTGTTTATTGAAATAGGAACCATGCCTTGCTGCTTTTCTTGTTTTATAGAAGAAGGATCCATGTTTTCAAGCTCACAAATTTTTTGTTATGAGCATCCTATTACCCCTGCTTTTTTTCTTGTGATAGGGGAAGGCAAGATGGTGAAAAAGAAGGTTACAGCTTCCAAGGGATAGCACCCCTAAACCCGAAGTATTTTCCACCTACGGTTCAGACAAGTTATCTTCTCTTCACCCATGTCTTTCCTCCATTTCTATACGATCTTCTTAGATGTTTCTTAGTTTTTTCTACTGATTTACAGCTAACCCCCTCTGTCTCAATCTGATGTTTCTTGATTTTATAGGAAAAAAGGATCCTGTTCTCCTCATGTACATCCGCTTATTCTAGGCGTAGTTGTTTTTATGCATGCAGTTGGAGTCCTGATTTGTGTTCTTCCCATCATATTTAGATGCAAATTAGACAGGAGAAATGCTACCAGTTCAAAGGGGATTATATGTCGGCGGGTGCCGCTGCCGCCACCGTTGCTGCCTTCCTCATCGTGAGCGTCAACAACAAGCTCACCACAGAGTCACCACCAATGGCGTTCGCTCGTTTGCTATCAGCGTCATCATTGGCCTCCTTCGTTTGGCATCAAATGATCAAATTGCTTTCATCTTCATGCTGATGGTGGGCTTCCTGGCTTTCATGACTTCCATCTATGCGCCTCATAGAACCACAAGAGCCATCACGGCCAACATCAGCATGCTCTCAGCTGCCTTGGCCTTCTGCTTGCTCGTATCTCTGTATCTCCCTGCCGAGCTCCAATGGGTCTCATACCTCATGTTTGGCCTCATAATGATATGCCTGCTCTTTGGAGAACCTAATTGTCGATCTTTTCTAGCTTGGATTCATGGGAGAATCAAAGACATGACTGCTCGCTGGCACGTTACTCCCACGGCTACCAATGCTCAATATCCTTCGTCAGCGAAAGACTTGGGGACAGGTCAAACATATATCAGTGCTCAAAATGGTGCGGTAGTGGCAACCAGTGCATAGCATAGCGTTAACGGTCATGTATATTTGTTAAGATGATGCATGCACTCATCATGTGGATTTGTTGTGCTTGTACTGTAAGATAAAACTATGATATGGTATGGCTGTGATAAAGGACGGTTCTCTTTGTAATAAGATGGGTTTGGCATATGTAATAAAATTATGGTTGTCTGTGATCATAATATTGTTTTGTTTGTAACAAGATGCGGCTGGATTGGCAACAAGACTCGTCTACTGCATTTAAAAATAGGAGTAATGTTGACAAACTCCCTTATCATGGAGTTGCCAAGTCGGTAGTTGTAGGCTAGTTGAACTTTTGGTGTGCACATGCCCTCCAGCATTGTTCTTGAATTAATAATTACCGCAAGGATGCACAAATAATCTATGTAAGATTGATGGTTTAGCATTTAATATGATGAGTACTTGCTTCTAAATAGTAGTTTTATATTTGGAGCAAACGAGCAAAGATCCATCTAGAGAAAATAGTCCTGGTCCAAACTAGAAGCATCTCCCATGCTTTATTATTGGAACTCCCACCAGTAGGGGGAGGCGTGACACTTGTAGGCAATCATCCAACATTTAGATATGAAGGATGAGCTCAAAGCCATTGTGCATCCGCACAATGGATGCAACATACAAAAAGGTTACTATGCTGCTCCAACAAAAATACAAGCTGCTATTAAAGCATTACACATCAAATTATAATGATCGAGAGAGGATATGTGGTGATGACACACAGAAGTAGGGGACCTAGAGAGGGTAACCATGTTATCACTAGGTTATGTGGTAGTTGGGCCTCTTGCTACTCTCCCATCTCCAAATAAAAAACCACGGCTTGATTATCTTTCATTTCTCGCGTTCCAGGAAAATCTGTTCACGGGCAGGCTTACCCGTCCGAGGCCGGAATCTGTTAAAGTTTTAGGCCCCTCGTGTCAGGCCAAGTCTGAAAAATAAACCCATTTAATGAGCAGACAATAAAGCTAGGCCTGAATATTTTTTATTTATTTTTTCTTTTTCATTTATATTTGATATATTTATATATTTAATTCACAATTATTACTGTTATGAGAGCTTAAGAGATTCATATTTTTAAAATATTCTCAAATATATTTTTAAATTTTTTAGTATCTTTTAAGATAGTTTAATATTCATATGCTGAAGGTTGGGTCTAGGCCGGCATTTAGTTACATGTTACCAGGAAGTCCATTCAGAAAAGGTGCGGGCCACTTGTTAAACCGGTTTGGCTCTAAGAAAATCTCTAGTCAATAATTCTTTGTTGTTTTACCGTTGGATCTCTATAATTCCATCTTATCATGTGCATCATAAATAATTTGTTCTTGATAGATTCACCAGCCATTTTAATGAAATGATGGAAGAATTACTTGTCTGATCATCTCGAGACTCTAGAAATAGGCCTTTCTTGTAATGAAAGGGCTGTGACTTTAGGGTATAACAGACTTTTCTTGAAATGGACAAGCTGTGACTCTAGCGCAATAACCAAGTTTAATGATCCTTATTTCAATGTTAAATAGGTCCTACTTTCCATGAGTGCAATGCAAAAGATGCCAAAATCAAAACCACCGTAAATTTCAATGTTTACTTATTGGGTGAAGTCCCTGAGTTCCAAGCAACGTCATGTCCTAGATCTGTTTAAAGTCTGATCAAGAGATGCAAGGGACAACCAAGTCAAGATCATCTTATTTGGCTATAATTTTTTAACCTCCTCTTAGTCCGTCCTAAGTAAGATAAGAATATTTTTCATTTCATTTTTTCTAAGGGACGCCCATTGCTGGCCATTATGGCCATTATTTGTCTCAAAAAATATTATTTAAAATGATAATTATTTTGAAAGTTTTGCTACATGACTTCTTAAAGTTTATATTGAATAATTTTTAGATAATTGTTAACCATTTTTTGTAGAATGAATGTCCCTAATTTTTTTCTTCAATGTAAAGTTGAGTGTGCATGGCAAAGGCATCGTCATTCGGACAAAATTTGAGAGTTGACCCTTTTTCCTTCCTCTTTCTCTTCCTATCTTTAATTGAAAAGAGTAGCAAAAGCCTTTTATTTCCCTTGTCATGTCCTTTGCTTCACGGCTGAAAAATAGTGCTACTTTCTCTCGCAACTTCGGTTAGCCATGTTTCATCTTCAAATCCTTCCGCAAATAAAATTCTGCAACATTGGGCTCAAATTACAACCATAGGTTTTGCACTTGCCCAATGAGTAAAGAGTGCTTAAATTTTAATGGGGCATTTTAACTGGTTTTCATTTTGTTTAACATAAGCATCTTTATTGATTTTCCTCTATTATATTCTAATTAGATTGGAAAACGATCTTCTCCTTTAATAAACTGGAACACAGAACATGCCATCCATGTAATAGGATGTAGTGTCAATGGAAGTTGTGAAAACATGGAGGTTTGGGTACCCGCTCCTCTAGGAGAACTGATTACGGGAGGTGAAGGGAAGAGGACGCATGAGTTATGAGCAACCACATCTAGGATGACCATGACTCGGTCGTCGATCCAAATCCATGGTGACTTGATGAAACCATCCAGGTTGTCTCTGCAATATGATACCGACTTTTGTGGCCATTGGTATTTTTAAGGTGATGACTAACTCCAGGCTACAAATGCTTTTGATTTTAATAAAATTTGATAGAGGAAGTTCTTCTTACCCTACTTTTCTTTTTTTTAAAAAAAAAAGAAAGAAAAGAAGACTAACTCCAGTTCTATAGATGTTACATTGATGTAGATGTTACATCGATTATACATCAATTAGGAATTGTAAATTCTTCTGATCTTAATAAAATTTCATGGAGCAAATTTTTTTTCTCAACTATTTTCTTTTAAAAAATAAGAACAAGATTATGACAGCTAGCTCCAAGTCTATAGATGTTACATTAACTATAGATCAACTAGAAGTGAAATTGTTTCTTAGCCAGAAATTGTCCTATCAAATATTGACTTTAGTTGCTATATATTTGACTACAAGTTATGATGCTCGTTTACTAGGCTATACTAACTGGATCATAGTCAACCCAGTAAGAAATGGTTTTATACATCATACAGTCATTTTTAAAACAAAATTTAATGTAAAAAAATTTGAAATTAAAATACTAATATTTTACTTAAAGAGGTACAAGTGATGTTTGTTTGTTTTTATTTTTTCAACCAAATGTGATATCGATTTCTGTGATGGATGATACGGGGTTATTACCCATCTAAATCACCATTGCTTTGATCATACCATTCTAAAAAATCATAAGGAAAATAAATATGCCATGGAGACCAAATCTAGGTCCACCTACGTTTCGTATTCTATGGTACTCATGGGCCATGAGATATGTGGTGGTCCTCAGCAAGAACGTTTAGGAGTTATCAGAGCAATAATGATAATTTTTTTTATTTTATTTTCTATCTTCATAGAAATCCATCCTAAATGTAATAGGAATGAAAAAACCTCTCTTCATGAGAATAAGAATAGAAAAAAATCTACTTTATAAATAGAGATGGAACGAAGATAGAAGGATACTCCCTAGTTAATGAGATCCTTATATATTTTGTATTAATTAAATATTATTATATTATTTTAATAACCTAAATATAGCTCTATATATAATCCTAAAATATCTTAAAACTATGTGCCTTTATTTTCTTTATATTTATTAAAATTTATAATTTAATGTATTTATTTTTTTAAAAAATAGCTGATGATGATAAACTTATATTATTAGGCACTTTGAGATTATAATTTAATATATTACTTATAAATTAATTCATAAAATTTGTAATTATGTAAATTTATTTGTATATATTTTATTTGTTATATGAAATTTAATATTTTATTTTTTAAAATATAATGAATAAGAATCAAATAAAAAAATAAATATTTTAATGATAAAAATGTCCCTCTAAAGATTGCTCCATTAAGGGCAATTGCAATCTAGGATGACCATGACTCGGTCACTAGTCCAAAGTTCACGGCAGAGTGATGTTTTGTTTGTTTTCGTTTTTTTTCCAACCCAAGTTGCGGTGACTTGATGAAAACATCCGAGTTGTGTCTGCAATGTCATACCGACTTCCATGACATCTGGTAAGACTTTTGTTGTCCATCTAAATCTCCATTCCTTTGATTATACCATTCCGAAAATGTAAAAGAAAATAAAACTATTCTCATATTAAAATAAATCTTTTAGATGATGACTGACTCCAGGTCCATCCACGTTTCTTTCTCATCACCGCTCCTTTTGCACTCGGTGACATCCATGGGCAATGGAATATACGGTAGTCCTCCGGAAGAACACGGCTTTAGAAGTTGTCAAACAGTTCTGGTTTTTTTAACAGATTGCTTAGAAGGTAAGTTCTCATTAAATGGCTATAGATGTCTTATACTTGACAAAGTCATACTTGACAAATTACGATGGCTGGCCCTCTAAAATCGAAATTATAGAAATCCGGCATTTTTTCTCGAAGATATTATTGCTCTACGGGTCCATTACATAGAAGGGACATAGTGTTGAGAATTAAACTTGTTTTTATTCTTTATTTATTGTTTTGATAATATATATGTCTTGAGTATTGAAAAGTTATATTGGAATATGAAGAGTCAGTTTAGAATATGTAGAGACTTCTAGAAATATGAAGAGGCAGTTTAGAAAGTTGAAGAGTCATTGTGAAGATCATAAATTTACTTCTAGGAACTTGATTTTTGTCTTTTAGAAAGCTGTGTATGAATTTAATCTAAATTCGTATGGAAATTGGTCTATAAATTTTCAGCTTTGTAACTTCATATTGCAACACTTGAATCAATGAAATCTGAGTCCATTATCAAGTAGTAACACCCTAGCCTCATTTTCTCCATTGTTCATCAAGAATACACCCTTCTTGATCAGTTTTTGTATTGGTTATCTCCAACAAATTGGTATCAGAGCTGAGAATCATGAACCCAAGCAGTGTTCAATCATTGGTTCCCAAGTTATCAAAAGAAAACTATGATATATGGAGTATCCAAATGGAGGCTCTATTGGGTTCTCTTGATGGATATGTGGAGCCAGAATCAGCCGAGGCAGAAGCGGCGTTGGAGAAGGTAGAAAAGAAGTTACTACAAGATTTGAGGAAAAGAGACAAGAAAGCTCTTTATACAATTTATCAAGGGCTTAATGATTCAATGTTTGAAATTGTCTCTGAAGCAAAGACATCAAAGGATGCGTGGGAACTCCTCAAGAAAGCATACAGTGGAATAGAGAAGGTGAAGAAAGTTTGTCTACAAGTTCTAAGAACTCAGTTTGAAACTCTACACAAAGAAGGTACTGAATCAATTTCAGATTATTTTACTAAAGTTTTGTCTATTGTGAGGCAATTGAGAAGAAATGGAGAAAAGATAGAAGATGTTCGAGTGATGGAGAAAATCTTGCGTTCCCTAGATGCAAGGTTTGATCTTGTGGCTACAGTAATTGAAGAATCAAAAGATTTGGAGGAGACGAGTCTAGAACAACTGATGGGCTCTCTTCAAATTCATGAGCAAAGACTTGCAAAAAGAGGAGAAGAAAATTCTGTGGAGCATGCATTGCAAACGAAGTTCACACTTAGAGATAAGAAATCCGAATCAAGTAGAGGAGGATTTCAACAAGGACGAGGCAGAGGCTCTCGTGGCAGAAGAAGAGGTGGTAGATGGCAGCAATCAAATGAAATGAAAGAAGGCAATGATGAAAACAATTTATTTAGAAGTCATGGACGTGGCCGTAGTCGTAGTCGCGGTCGAGGTCGAGGTCGAGGTCTAGGCCGTGGACGAGGTGGACAGTCAAAATGGAGGTATGATAAATCTGAAATTCAATGCTATTATTGTAAGAAGTTTGGTCATTATGTCTCTGAATGTTGGTACAATACTAACAACAATGAAGAGAAAGTGAATTTTATTGATAAAAAAGAAGAAGAAGAAAAGCAAGAACCAGTATTGTTGTTAGCCAATGACAAGTTTGAAAGCTGTAATTCTAGCACATGGTATCTTGATACGGGTGCCTCAAATCACATGTGTGGAGAAAAGGAGTTTTTCATTGAGCTTGAAGAAAAACAATATGGCAACATTACTTTTGGTGATTTGTCTCAAAAACCAGTAAAAGGCAAAGGTAAAATTTTGCTCGAATTGAAGAATGGTGAGCAAAGGTATATCTCTGATGTCTATTATGTTCCAGACATGAAAAATAATATTTTGAGTTTGGGGCAATTGCTTGAAAAGGGATATAATATACACATGTAAAATTCTAGTCTTTCTATTCATGATAAAAACAATGCTTTGATTGCTCATGTAAAGATGGCTAAGAATCAGATGTTTCCTTTAACTTTGTCTATTGATCATTCGAATTGCTTCAAGGCTATTATTGCAAATGATTCTACTCTTTGGCATCTTCGGTATGGGCATTTAAATTTTCAAGCATTGAAGCTTTTGGAGAGGAAGAAAATGGTGATTGGACTACCAAGGATTGAACACCCAAGCAAGTTGTGTGAAGTTTGTGTCTTGGGGAAGCAACATAGAAAGCCATTCATGAAGGGAGGATCAAAAAGATTAAATCAACGTCTTGACTTGGTCCATTCAGATGTATGCGGGCCAATTAATCCTACTTCAATTGGTGGTAATAGGTATTTTCTAACCTTTACCGATGATTATAGTGACAAAACTTGGGTTTACATATTGAAAGAAAAAAGAGAAGTTTTGAGCAAATTCAAGAAGTTCAAAAGTATGGCTGAGAAGCAAAGTGGTTGCTATTTGAAGTATCTTAGAACCGATAGAGGTGGTGAATACACCTCTGATGAATTCAAAAATTTTTGCAAGGAGAATGGGATTGTGCATCAATTCACTATGCCTCAAACACCACAACAAAATGGTGTCTCAGAAAGGAAGAATCGAACCATCATGAATTTAGTGAGATGCATGTTGAAGGAACGAAGAGTTCCTAAAGAATTTTGGGTTGACGCTGTTGTGTGTGCAACTTACTTGATTAACAGGTTCCCCACAAAGAGAATTGATGATATTACACCAAAGGAGGCATGGAGTTCACAAAAGCCAAGAGTTGACCACTTGCAGATTTTTGGGAGTGTTGCTTATGCCAAAATCCAAGAAGAAAAAAGGACAAAGCTTGAAGACAAAAGTCAAAAGTGTGTCTTGCTTGGTTATGGAGAGAATTCTCATGGCTACAAGCTATACAATCCAACTACCAAGAAGCTTGTGATGTCAAGAGATGTTGAATTTGATGAGAAACAAATCTGAAATTGGGCAAGCAATGACCAACAAAAGCAAGTTGTTCTTTTTGATGATGAAAAGAAGCAAAAAGACACAAGAGAGGAGCTGAATGTTGCTGAAAATTCACCACAACCAGCAGCTATTTCATCTTCTCCAATAGCAAGGAAGACAAGAAGCATCCAAGACTTGTATAATATCACAAGGCGAATTGATACTGATGATGAGTTCAATATGCTATGTCTTTTTGCAGGTTTTGATCCATTAACATTTGAAGAAGCTTATCAAGAATCAAAATGGAGAAAGGCGATGCAAGAGGAGATACATGCCATTACCAAAAACAATACATGGGAGCTTACTTCACTTCCACAAGGACACAAGGCAACTGGTGTCAAATGGGTTTTCAAGACCAAAAGAACTGCAAAAGGAGAGGTGGAGAAGCACAAAGCAAGGCTTGTAGTTAAAGGCTATAAGCAAGAATATGGAGTTGATTATGAAGAAGTGTTTGCTCCAGTGGCTCGGATGGAGACAATGAGAATGCTTATTTCGATGGCGGCTCAAAAGAAGTGGAAGATCTTTCAAATGGATGTAAAGTTTGCTTTTCTTAATGGGCATCTTGAAGAGGAGGTCTATGTTGATCAACCCCCAGGTTTTGGTGTGCAAGGAAAAGAAGAGAAAGTCTACAAGCTGAAAAAAGCTCTCTATGGGCTTAAACAAGCGCCAAGAGCATGGAATTCCAGAATTGATGGGTACTTTATTCAAAATGGATTTACTAAATGCCCATATGAACATGCTATATATATGAAGACTAATCTGCAGGGTGATGTTATATTCGTTTGTCTCTATGTGGACGACTTGATTTTCACTGGCAATAATTTATCCATAATTGAAGAATTCAAGAGCTTAATGGCAAAAGAGTTTGAGATGACTGATTTGGGTCTTATGGCTTATTTCTTGGGCATTGAAGTAAAGCAAGAAAATAATGGAATTTTCATTTCTCAAAAGAAGTATGCAAAAGAAATCTTGGCGAAGTTTGTTATGGATGATTGTCAACCAGTTGATCCCCCAGTAGAGTGTGGGGTGAAGCTAACAAAAGAAGGTGAAGGTAAACTTGTGAATCCAACTTATTACAAAAGTCTTGTTGGAAGTTTGCAATATTTGACTTGTACTAGACCTGATATTTTATATGGTGTTGGTTTGGTGAGCCGATTTATGGAGACTCCAAAGAATTCTCATCTAAAGGCAGCAAAGAAAATTTTAAGATACATCAAAGGTACACTTGATTATGGAATGTTTTATTCTTCATATATAATTTTGGAATTAATTGGATTTAGTGATAGTGATTGGGCTGGAAGTTATGATGATCGAAAGAGCACTACGGGGTTTGTGTTCTATCTTGGTGAAGCTGCATTTACATGGTCTTCAAAGAAACAAAATGTTGTTGCTTTGTCAACATGTGAAGCTGAATATATAGCAGCATCTTCATGTGTTTGTCATGCTATTTGGTTGAGGAAATTACTTGAAGAGTTGCAGCTGAAGCAAGAAAATTCAACAAAGATTTATGTGGATAATAAATCTGCTATTGCATTAGCAAAAAATCCAGTTCATCATGAGAGATCAAAACATATTGATACTCGGTTCCATTTCATAAGGGAACATGTAAAGACTAAAGATGTTGAGCTCATTTATGTAAAATCAAGTGAGCAAGTTGCTGATATATTAACAAAGCCACTCAGTGTTCAAGTTTTTCAAAAACCTAAGAAGGTTATTTGGAGTAATGGCACCTGGAGGAACAAGTTTAAGGGGGGAGCATGTTGAGAATTAAACTTGTTTTTATCCTTTATTTATTGTTTTGATAATATATATGTCTTGAGTATTGAAAAGTTGTATTGGAATATGAAGAGTCAGTCTAAATATGTAGAGACTCCTAGAAATATGAAGAGTCAGTATAGAATATGTAAAGACTCTTAGAAATATGAAGAGTCAGTTTAGAAAGTTGAAGAGTCATTGTGAAGATCATGAATTTAGTTCTAGGAACTTGATTTTTGTCTTTTAGAAAGCTGTGTATGAATTTAATCTAAATTCGTATGGAAATTGGTCTATAAATTTTCAGCTTTGTAACTTCATATTGCAACACTTGAATCAATGAAATCTGAGTCCATTATCAAGTAGTAACACCCTAGCCTCATTTTCTCCATTGTTCATCAAGAATACACCCTTCTTGATCAGTTTTTGTGTTGGTTATCTCCAACACATAGATGGCTCCATGAAGATAGGGTAGGCTGCTGAGCGTAACCACCGCGTCACCAGGTCAATTCCCTCCCTGCTCTTATGCTAGATTAAGTGAAGAAGGCAGGCCATTTGAAACCCAAAGAGGAAGAGCAATAGATATCTATGGAGTCAAGAAGAAGAGCGTTTGTTCTTTATAGGATAATCATCAGAGGAGCAATAATGGTAATGAAGAGCGGGCTGGCGATGCTGATATTGATGCTGCTCCTCTCAACAGCTGCTGCTGTGGCATCAAATGTCACGCTGCCAGGCAGAGGCTGCCGATCGAAGTGCGGCGGCGTTGATATCCCCTACCCGTTCGGCATCGACCCCAACTGCTCCCTTCCTGGTTTTGAGCTCAGCTGCAACGACACTGGCAATGGCGTCTACAAACCTTTCTACATCAACGTCGAATTCATCAACATATCCTTGTCATCAGGCCAAGCTCATATGTACAATGATATATCGTGGACATGCTACGACAGCACGTCCAACGGTACGTTCTGGAACGACTGGAGAATGAACTTGGCCGGTACGCCGTACAGGTTCTCCGAAACCCGAAACAAGTTCGTCACCGTCGGCTGTGAGACCCTTGCCTACATCGAGGTTGCTGAAAACATAACCAATCGCTACGGGACTGGGTGTGTGTCGGTGTGCTATGATGAGAAAAGTCTTTCAAACGGATCATGCTCTGGCATGGGTTGCTGCCAGACCTCCATCCCAAAGGGGATGGCCTATTACGAAGTCTCCTTCGACCGCAATTTCAACAACTCCGATGTCTGGCAGTTCAACCGTTGCAGCTATGCTGTCTTGGTCGAGGAAAGGTCGTTCAATTTCAGTACGTCTTATGTCACTTCCGACGAGTTTTTCCGCACGACTGGAGGGCAGGTGCCTCTGGTGCTGGACTGGGCAATAGGTAACGAGACGTGCGACGCAGCTCGCCGCAACCCCACGGCCTATGCTTGCGTCAGCGAGAACAGTGACTGCGTTGACTCCCCCAATGGCCCTGGATATTTCTGCAACTGCTTAAGAGGCTACCAGGGAAATCCCTATGTTCACGGTGGATGCCAAGGTACGTGAGCTCTTTCTATTTCTCAAGCACTGAATTAATATCCTTTTTTAGAAACTCATTGTTTGCTCTGTTCTCTTGGTGTGAATTATGGGGATGGCAGACATCGACGAGTGCCATGCTGGTCCTTTCCCATGCATCGCGTCTGCGATTTGCAATAACACGCCAGGGAAGTATACATGTTCATGCCCACCCGGCACGCATGGCAACCCTTATGAAGGTGAAACTTGTTACCCAAACCTGAAACTTGCTCTGCCAGTGAAGCTGGTCACAGGTAATCCCTCTCCTCCATTAGGAAACAACAGCGATGGTACTCGATAATTTTCTCCTGCGCTTTGATTTTTTTCTTTTTTTTTCTTCTCGTGTTTTTCCTTTCTTCACCCTCAGGTGAGGTTTTTGTGGCGCATCATTATTTTGCTCAACCTAGGTGTGGTTCCTTGTAAAGTTGCAAACGTTTCTCCCTCTTAACAAGCAGACATGGGTGCTATTATTTCACTAAAAAAGTAACATGTTTTTTAAAACTTCGCTAGAAAACATGTGTTATTTTTTTAAATAAAATGATGATGCGTGTCCTGCTGATTCCTAAGAAATCCTATCAAAGTTTTATTATAAAAGCTAATTGCGTCTTAAGGATTAAACTTCTCTACTTGGATATCCATATTTGCTTGCCCTCATTATCTCCTCTCAAGATGCGTAACCTATATTAAGTTATGAAAATCAATAAAAATATAGCACTTTTTGATCCTTCAACTTCTACTTAACATTTTTTAATGCTTTTTTCCTCTTTTATGCTTTTTCTTTTTTCATCAATCCAACATCTTATAATTTATCTTCTTTTGCATTTGTAGGCATTAGCATCGGCTTAGTCCTTGTATTGTCTTTTAGCTTTTGTGTTTACATTGTACATGGAAGAAGAAAGCTTGTAAAGGTCAAAGAAGTATATTTTCAACAAAATGGAGGCTGGTTATTACTTGATGAGATCAAATCAAGACAAGGTCTTGCTTTCAAAATATTTACAAAAGAAGAATTAGATGAAGCCACAAATAAATTCGATAAGAGTCGAATCCTTGGGGGTGGCGGCCAAGGAATTGTTTATAAAGGAATTTTGAAAGACCACCGCATAGTCGCGATAAAAAAATCAAAGATAATTGATGAGCGCCAAAAGAAAGAATTTGGAAAAGAGATGATCATTCTTTCACAGATCAACCATATAAATGTAGTCAAACTCTTGGGATGCTCTCTGGAGGTTGAAGTCCCCATGCTAGTTTATGAATTTATCCTCAATGAAACGTTGTTTCAATTAGTCCATAAAAATAACCACCAATTCGTCATTTCCTTGGATGTGCGTCTAAAGATTGCTTCAGAATCTGTAGAGGCGCTTGCATATTTATATTCTTCAGCTTCCCCTCCTATTCTTCATGGAGATGTGAAGACTTCAAATATACTTTTAGCTGACAATTACATGGCGAAGGTCTCAGATTTTGGAGCTTCAATTCTATTTCCTTTGGATGGAAATCAGTTTGCTACACTAGTTCAAGGGACCTGGGGCTGCTTAGATCTTGAATCCATAGAAACACACCAACTAACAGATAGAAGTGATGTTTATAGTTTTGGTGTTGTACTTCTAGAGCTCCTTACTGGCAAGAAGGCACTTTATTCTGAGGGATCTGAAAAAGAGAGAAGCCTTGCGTGGACTTTTATAACTGCCATGAAAGAGAATCGACTTCTAGAACTTTTGGACAGTCAAATTAAGAATGAAGATGATATAGAAGTGATAGAAGAAATTGCTGAACTAGCAAGGCAATACCTCAATGCAAGAGGAGATGAAAGGCCTACGATGAAAAAAAGTGGCAGAGGAGCTAAATAGGTTAAGAAAATTCAAACAGCATCTATGGGTACAACATAATACAGAAGAGATTGAGAGCTTGCTCGGTGAACCATCAAGCTATCAAGAAAATAATACTAGTGAGTATTATAGTTTAGACAAGAAAGCATCTCTAGATATAGAATCCGGAAGATAATCATATTGTATTCGAACCATTCAATATTCCACCCCACATATTGATCGTTTGATTGTTGTTTGGGTGAGCTTGTGGGTTAGTGTACACCATGCAATGCTTGTTCTTATTGTTATTATTATTGCCTTGTAAACTATGGTTATCGCAATCTAAAATTTTATTTAAACCAAGGTCAGCTCTCGAGGCCCACACATGACTTCATTTTCTTTTCTATTTTTTATTAATTAGAAAATCAAATCTAAGCGATAATGCCGTCTATTGAAAAATAGTCCCGATGTAGTGAGACCCATGCTGTACAGGGAAAAAAAGAAAAAGAAAAAAAAAGCTCACGGGGCTCATTGATTCCTGTGGTCATGCAACATGGGGATAGCCGTGATCATGAAACTCGGCTCTCAAAATTAACTCTCTCGACTTTAAAAGTCTACTTAGACATGCATGGTTGCACCCTACCTGCTATATTAGGTATATGCGAGCCTTAATGCTTATATTTTTGAGCAAGACTGTGGAGAAAGCATTCATTTCTTTTGGGATAAACAAAAGAGGGAAAAAAAGAATACATCACCAGTCAACCATATATATAATTGAACAGGGACTTTGTTTTGTCACCCGTTGTCATCTTAAGGAACCAATTATTATGAAGAGGGATGTATTATTAACAACACCAAGAACTTAGCTAGTGCTATCATAAATGCATATTTAGACATGCGCAACATGCTGGAAACAAGATTGCTTATTACTTAGCAAGAAATTCTCAATCAGTTGATGATGAGATAGTGTGGTTTGAATAATCTCCAGAATCTTGGGTGGAAATATTCCATGCTGATGTTGTAATCCAAATCTTTTAGTATCAATTCGATATTTTTATTAATAAAAATATAAACATCTATTAATTATTAAACTCTGTGAAAACCTTAGCTTAGATCTTGGCCCCACTAGTTAACTTTTTTTTTTTTTTTTTATAATGCTATTTATAGGTTCTTAAAACCGAAGGCAAATATATAGAAACGGAGGTACTTGGTAGGTCTTGATTTGGAGAAGATGTAGGGGTTCTTCTTTCGTTTATTAAATATGCGATCACATGGCTTGACGGACAACTTGAGTGAGTTGTCTAATTTCAGCTCGGCTTAAACTTAATTTTGGGCCACGTTTAGCCAGTCTAAATCAAGCTCTCCCCATACTCTGAGATCATGTTTGTATGGCCTCTCTTCTTTTATCGCTTGTCATCTGTTCAGGTTTGGATGGCTTAAATTTTCTTTATCAATCTATCAATTCTGTTGGATCCCGAGGGTGTAGAACATGTAGGAAGAGGAGTGGGCTTGTATGTTTGAAATCATGTTTTCTAATCATTTTTCCTGGTATTCATACACCGTGTGGTTAAACGGACACGTGAATTCAGGTCCGATGACACAAACTGGTAACATACGCTTGATAAACGGGAGTAAAATCTTGAATGATTTCAATGCGATATGATATCTTCCAGGTACCATATTTAGTTGCTTTCTTCATTAAACCATAATACCCAGAGATTTCATTTTCAAGCCATGGTCATGCATCAAATAGGCCAACCACATACACGTCACATAATTCACATAAATAAATGAATGAATAAATTGATACACAGAATCTCTAATTAAATCAGAAATTACATCATAGCGAGACATCATAATTTTACTTCAGCTATTGCTATGCATCCACCGGCAAAAACCTCCACTCTAGTCTCTACCTTCATTCCATCTAAGGGCTTGTTTGATACTCTGGGGCTAGCTTACAATTGTTAGGGATAAAACAACTAGCATAGATAACTAATCTCTCAATAACTGAAGCGGCCAGCTGCTATTGAAGGTGGCCAACAGCTGTATCAAATACATTTATTTTATTTTCTTGACTTTCCTCATTCACTGCTCTTGCTAATTCCTTGGTTTTATGATGTCAACTTCCAACACACATCCAAAAAAAAAAAAAAAAAAAAAAAGACCTCTTCACTTTTTCTTCGCATGAGCTAACCATTGTAGAAATTTTATTGACAAGAAATTGTATGCAGCTTCTGCCACTGATATTTCAATGCCATTTCGGTTATTTGTGATTTTTATTTCCAGGTTAAATACAATGCAACGTTCATCAGACTTGGAGTCCTCTATCTCCCATTTGCTACCCAAGAAGGTAGGCAATGCCATCAGATGGATTCCTTTTTCTATGCCATTGATGCTCGAATTATCAACTCAATTGTGAGGTTGAAAACACCCTAGCAGTTCCCTTAGTTAGATTTCTTTTATCACTGGAGTAACCATGTTGTCACTAGATTACGTGGTAGTTGGGCCTCTTGCTACTCTCCCAAGTCCAAATAAAAAACCACGGCTTAGTTATCTTTCGTTTCTCGCGTTCCAGCAAGATCTGTTCACTGGTAAGCTTGCCCGCCCAAGTCTGAAAAATAAACCCATTTAATGAGCTGGCAATAAAGCTAGGCCTGAATAGTTTCTATTTTTTTTCATTTATATTTGATATATTTATATATTTAATTGACAATTATTATTATTGTTGCATGAGCTTAAAGAGATTGATATTTTTAAAATATTATAAAACTTTTTTTAATTTTTTTAATATCTTTTAAGATATTTTAATATTTATACGGTTAAAGGTTAAGCTTAAGCTTACAAATTTTAGTTATATGTTACCTTGAACTTCATTTGAACAAGCTAGGGCCACGTGGTAAATAGGTTCGGCTTTAGAAAAATCCTTAGCTGATGATTCCTTATTATGTTGCCCTTGCATCTCTAAAATCCCATCTTGTCATTTGCATTACCGATCAACCCTTTCCATCGATCTACCTCATGCCGTTGAATTTCTTCCATTGGAAATACGCACACAGGAAGAATTTCTTTTCAAAGGGAAAAAAAAAAAAGAACCTTTAAAACGTATCTGAATAGCTAAATTAGAAGTTGAGGTTACAATGGTTGAAAGATGAAAATCAAAAATCAAAAATCTTTAATAAACCATAGTTATGAGGAGGAGACAAAATAATATTTCTAGAATTAAAAACATTGATGAAAATTGGTTGGAGAAGGAGCTCCAGTTAAAGCATAAATTCCATCGGTACTTTTACAGTACATGGTGTAATGAAGTAGTTGGTCACCTTACCTTCAGTGTACCATCAATTAAATGAAGATGAAAACTTGATGCTTAGTAGAGATGTGATGAAGGAGGAGATCACTCAAGCTTTGCGAACCATGTATCCTAATAAAGCTCTAGGGCTGATGATTTTCTCTCTAATTTCTTAAAAAAGTATTAGCAAATTATTGGAACTAACATTATCTAAGCTATTCAGCAATTCCCTAAGACAAGATCTATGTTCAATGCTTAAAGGGCTATGTTCATTGTATTGATTCCAAAATATAAGAATCCAACCTTAGCCTCCCACCATAGGCCCATCAGTTTTTGCAACACTATTTATAAATTAGTTCCAAAACTCTTGACCCTAAGAATTTATAAAATCATTCGGTCAGTGATTTTTGAGGAGTAGGCAAGTTTCGTCGGTTAAACTTACATTCAATTATTTACTTTGTAAGGTCTTAGGTAATACGTGGTCAAATTTATAGGATTTGTAGACTTAGATAGTATAATAGTAATAGAAAACTTCACACTGACCTATATACAATTAAAATTATTACAAAATTTTAATGTTAAAATTTACTTTTTTAGAGATCAAATTATGACACATTACTAGACCGAAGTTCAAGATGCTACATATAAATTGCAATTTGTTGTATCTTGAGAATAGATGACCATTAAATGTGTATGCCTCGGTAAAATGAATTTTACTCTGAAGAGAATGTCATCCATCGCCTGCCTCAAACTTGGTGATTATTTATTTGTTTTGTATGTGCATGGAAAATTGCTTAATGTAGAAAAAATATTTACAACAAGAGATATATCTAAACAAGAAATTTTTCTAGCTTTGTATGTTGATACTTCTAGGTAAGATGAATACTAATATAAAAAGAGTGCCTTTCATAGTATACCTTGAATCAAGCAACATTGTTTTTTCACTATTTATTTGTTTTGTGTGTGCACAAAAATTACTTAAAATAACAGTAAGCTTTCCAACAAGAAATATATTTGGACAAAAAATTTTCATTTAAAGCTCTGTATGCTGATATCTACAGCAATGCAACCATTTGAAGAATACTATACTTTTCCTACCCATCCTCAAAAAAAAAAAAAAAAAAAAAAATGTGAATGATGGGAGACCACCAAAAAAAATAATTGATTTCTTCTTTTTTTTTTAGTCTTTCTTTTCAAGCAATGTTTGAGTTTTTCTTTTGCAAATAATTTGTAAGCACAATCTTATCTTGATTTGATTTTCAAAGTAACCAAGAAGTCTTCATTTTGCTAAGGTATTTCTTTTCGACCCTTTGAAGCATTCTTGTTTCATCTATCAAATAAATACAGATAAACACTTTTTAAAAAAAAGGCAAAACCAGCCTGCTGCTAAAGCCTGGAGACAAACAAAGAGGGCAATTGCAAGCTATTAAATTGAGAAAAGGATAAGAAAAATGGTTAAACATTAATAGAAGATTAGGAAGAAGATACCTATCCCACTTGCCTTATGTGTCTGATTCATTACCATCCTAGGGTCTATTTGAATTAACTGTTGGTTCAGTCATTAGCCATTAATCATCTCATATAATTTTTGACCAACAATTATCAACAACCATTTAAATGTGCCTAATCAATTAATTCAAATAGGGCCTAGTCACTAACCCTTCTCGTAGGAAAGTAAAAAAAAAATACTAAAACAGAAAGAAAGAAAAAGAAAAAAAAAAAAACGTCAAATTCTAGATACCTGTGGCCATCATGTGTGGTTTCCAACTTCCAATGTGATGGTACATCTGCTACTCTTTTGCTAAGGTGTTCATATTTGTATAGAAGACAAGCCAGGTCACACTGCTGTAGTCATTTAACAAGGCATTTATTCGTTCTCGCTAGCTTCACCAACCATTTCAATGAAAGGATGGGAGAATTACCTATCTAATCTTCTCGATAATCTAAAAATAGACCTTTCTTGTAATGGAAGGGCTATGACCTTAGGGCATTACGTACACAGCAATTCTCTCAAAAATCAAATTAATCCCTTAAATTTCAATCACAGACTTTTCTTGAAATGGACAGGCTTTGATTCTAGGGCAATAATCAAGTTTGATGGTCCTTATTTCAACTTTAAATTGGTCCTACTTTCCATGAGATTAGTTGGTGGACAATGGACTGGACATTCCAAGAAGTGCAATGCATAAGATGCCAAAATCAAAACCACAATATATTTCCATGTTTACTTATTGGATGGAAGCCGATGAGTTCCAAGCATTGCCATGTGCTAGGTGTGTTTAAGGTCTGATGAAGGGCTGCGAGGGACAACCAAGTCAAGGTCATCTTGTTTGGCTGCAATTTTTCAACCTTGTCTTAGTCCATCCTAAGTAAGATAAGGACATTTTTCATTTCATTTTTTCTAAAGGGTGCCCATTCCTGGCTGTTATGGCCATTACTTGTCTCAAAAAATTTATTTAAAATGACCGACTCCGGGTCCATCTATCTATGTTTTTTCTCATCCGAGTTTCTAGGTTTTTTCTTTTTCTTTTTGTTTGACGGGTAAGATGAGGGATTGACACACGTGGGCAATGACATATGCGGTTGGTCCTCTGGAAGAACGCGAGTTGCCAGACGGTTTTGATTTCTTTCAAGGTTTGCTTAGAAGGTAAGTTCTCATTGGATATCTTGTCACATCGACTGTAGATCACCTAGGCGTGAAATTGCTTCATGCCTATTCGAATTTTAACTATGGAAGCCGTATAACTTCAACACTTAATAATATCGGCGGGGAACTCTCTTCCCTCACTTCTTCGTCAAAAACAAAGAAAAAAACTATGGAAGTCATATATTCGACCACAGGTTATGATGCTCGTTTACTGGTAAAAAATGATTTTGTACATCATACAGCCATTTCTGAAACAAAATTTAATGTAAAAAATTTTGTAATTAAAATACTAATATTTTACTTAAAGAGGTACAAGGATATTTGTTTATTTTTATTTTTTCAACCAGTCTAAATCACCATTGCTTTGATCATACCATTCTAAAATCAAAAAGAAAATAAAAATATGGTCGGTCAACATATGTCTCTTAACGGAGTTCTTTGGTTTTTAAACTATATTTTATATTCCATGGCATTCATGGGTGATGAAACATATGGTGATCCTTAATAAGAACTCATGTGCGTTTAGGAGTTATCAAGCGTTTACGAGTCATCGATTAAGAATGATAATTTTTTTTTAATTTTTTCTATCTTCATAGGAATCTATTTTAAATAAAATAAAAATAAAAATAAAAAATCTCTTCATAAGAATGAGGATAGATAAAATTCTTGCCTCTATATAAGAATGTAATGGAGATAGAAGGATACTTCCTAACCAACGAAATCATCATATATTTTATATTAATTAAATATTATTATATTATTTTAATAATCTAAATATAGCTTTATGTATAATTTTAAAAAATCTTAAAATCATATATACTCATTTTTTTTTTATATTTATTAAGATTTATAGCCGAATATATTTATTTTTTTTAAGATAGTTCATGATCACAAAGTTATGTTAGTGAGTACTTTAAAAATTATAATTTAATATATTTTTTATAAATTAATTCATAAAATTTATAATTATATAAATTTATTGGTTATATAAAATTTAATATTGAATATTTTATTTTTATTTTTAAAATATAATGAGTAAGAATACAATAAAAAATAAAATTTTTAATGTTAAAAATGTGCATCTAAAGACTGCTCCATTGAGGGCAACTGCAATGACTCGGTCACCAGTCAAAGTTCACGGCTGAGTGATGTTTGCTTGTTTTCATTTTGTTTTTCAACCCAAGTTGCGGTGACTTGATGAAAACATCCAAGTTGTGTCTGCAATGTCATACCGACTTCCGTGGCAGATGTTAAGACGCTTATTATCCATCTAAATCACCATTCCTTTGATAATACCATTCTGAAAAATGTAAAAGAAAATAAAACTATCCTCATATTAAAATAAATCTTTTAGATGACGACTGACTCCAGGTCCATCCACGTTGCTTTCTTATCACCGCTCCTTTTGTACTCGGTGGCATCCATGAGCAATGGAATATAAGGTAGTCCTCAGAAACAACACGGCATTTAGAAGTCATCAAACAGTTCTGATTGCTTTAACGGGTTGCTTAAATGGCTATAGATGTCTCATTCTTGACAAAGTCATACTTGACAAATTAGAATGGCTGGCCCTCTAAAATCGAAATTATAGAAATCCCGCATTTTTTTTCTCGAAGATAATATTACTCTACAAGGTTCGTTGCATGGAAAGGAGATAGATGGTTCCATGAAGGTAGGGTAGGCTACTGGACCGCGTGAACAAGTGAATTTTCTCCTTGTTCTTATGCTATATTAAGTGAAGAAGGCAAGTTATTCGAAACCATCTATGGAGTCGAGAAAGAGAGAGTTTGTTATTTCTAAGATTATCATCAGAGGACGAGAGGTAACGAAGGGTGGGCTAGCGGTGCTGATGTTGATGGTTCTTCTGTCAACAGCTGCAGCAGTGGCATCAAATGTCACGCTGCCAGGCAGAGGCTGCCGATCGAAGTGCGGCGGCGTTGATATCCCTTACCCGTTCGGCATCGACCCCAATTGCTCCCTTCCTGGTTTTGCACTCAGCTGCAACGACACTGGCAATGGCGTCTACAAACCTTACCACAACAACGTCGAGTTCATCAACATATCCTTGTCATCAGGCCATGCTCATATCTACAATCACATATCGTGGAAATGCTACAACAGCACGTCCAAGAATACGTCCGGGTCCAGGTGGAGAATGAGCTTGATCGGTACGCCGTACAGGTTCTCCGAAACCCGAAACAAGTTCGTCACCATCGGCTGTGAGAACCCTTGCCTACATCGGGGTTGCTGAAAACATAAACGATAGCTACTCGACTGGGTGCGTGTCGGTGTGCCGTGATGACAAAAGTCTTTCAAGCGGATCATGCTCTGGCATAGGTTGCTGCCAGACCTCCATCCCAAAGGGGATGGCCTATTACGGTGTTTCTTTCGACCGCAATTTCAACAACTCCGGTGTCTGGCAGTTCAATCCTTGCAGCTATGCTGTTCTGCTCGAGGAAAGCTCGTTCAATTTCAGTACGTCTTATGTCACTTCCGACGACTTTAACCGCACGACCGGAGGGCGGGTGCCTATGGTGCTGGACTGGGCAATCGGTACCGAGACGTGCGACGCAGCTCGACGCAACTCAACGGCCTATGCTTGCGTCAGCGAGAACAGTGACTGCGTTGACTCCCCCAATGGCCCTGGCTATCTCTGCAATTGCTCAAGTGGCTACCAGGGAAATCCCTATGTTCACGGTGGATGCCAAGGTATATGCGAGCTCTTTCTGTTTTCTGAAGCACTAAATTAATATCCTTTTTAGAAACTCATTGTTTGCTCCGTTCTCTTGGTGTGAATTATGGGGATGGCAGACATCGACGAGTGCCATGCTGATCCATCACCATGCATCGCGTCTGCGATTTGCAATAACACGCCAGGGAATTATACATGTTCATGCCCACCAGGCACGCATGGCAACCCTTATGAAGGTGGAACTTGCTACCAAAACCAGAAACTTGCCCTGTCAGTGAAGCTGGTCACAGGTAATCCCTCTCCTCCATTAGGAAACAACAGCGATGGTACTCGATAATTTTCTCCTGCGCTTTGATTTTTTTCTTTTTTTTTTCTTTTCGTGTTTTTCCTTTCTCCGCCCTTGGGTGAGGTTTCTGTGGTGCATTTATTTTGTTCAATCTAGGTGTGGTTCCGTGTAAAGTTGTAAACGTTTCTCCCACTTAACAAGCCACATGGGTACTATTATTTCACTAAAAAAGTAACATGGTTTTTTAAACTTCGCTAGAAAACATGCGTTATTTTTTTAAATGAAATGATGATGCGTGTCCTGCTGATTCCTAAGAAATCCTATCAAAGTTTTATTATAAAAGGTAATTGCTTCTTAAGGATTAAACTTCTCTACTTGGATATTCATATTTGCTTGCCCTTATTATCTCCTCTCAAGATTTGTAATCTATATTAAGTTATGATAATCAATAAAAACATAGCGCTCCAACTTCTACTTGACATTTTTTATGTCTTTTCTCTTTTTTTATGCTTTTTCTTTTTTTATCAATCCAGCATCTTATAATTTGTCATCTTTTTACATTTACAGGCATTAGCATCGGCTTAGTCCTTGTATTGTCTTTTAGCTTTTGTGGTTACATTGTACATGGAAGAAGAAAGCTTGTAAAGGTGAAAGAAGCATATTTTCAGCAACATGGGGGCTGGTTATTACTTGAGGAGATCAAATCAAGACAAGGTCTTGCTTTCAAGATATTTACAAAAGAAGAATTAGATGAAGCGACAGATAAATTCGACAAGAGTCGAATCCTTGGGGGTGGCGGCCAAGGAATTGTTTATAAAGGAATTTTGAAAGACCGCCGTATAGTCGCGATAAAAAAATCAAAAATAATTGATGAGCGTCAAAAGAAAGAATTTGGAAAGGAGATGATCATTCTTTCACAGATCAACCATATAAATGTGGTCAAGCTCTTGGGATGTTGTCTGGAGGTCGAAGTTCCCGTGCTAGTTTATGAATTTATCCCCAATGGAACGTTGTTTCAATTAATCCATGAAAATAACCACCAATTCTTCATTTCCTTGGATGTGCGTCTAAAGATTGCTTCAGAATCTGCAGAGGCACTTGCATATTTACATTCTTCAGCTTCCCCTCCTATCCTTCATGGAGATGTGAAAACTTCAAATATACTTTTAGCTGACAATTACACGGTGAAGGTGTCAGATTTTGAAGCTTCAATTCTATTTTTTATGGATGGAAATCAGTTTGCTACCCTAGTTCAAGGGACTTGAGGCTACTTAGACCCTGAATCCATAGAAACACACCAATTAACAGATAGAAGTGATGTTTATAGTTTTGGTGTAGTACTTCTGGAGCTCCTTACTGGCAAGAAGGCACTTTATTCTGAGGGATCTGAAAAAGAGAGAAGCCTTGCATCGACTTTTATTACCACCATGAAAGAGAATCGACTTCTAGAGCTTTTGGACAGTCAAATTAAGAATGAAGATGATATAGAAGTGATAGAAGAAGTTGCTGAATTAGCAAGGCAATGCCTCAATGCAAGAGGAGATGAAAGGCCTACGATGAAAGAAGTGGCGGAGGAGCTAAATAGGTTAAGAAAATTCAAACAGCATCCATGGGTACAGCGTAATCCGAAAGAGATTGAAAGCTTACTCGGTGAACCCTCAAGTTATCAAAAAAATAATACTAGTGAGTATTATAGTTTAGACAAGAAAGCATCTCTAGATATAGAATCCGGAAGATAATCATATTGTATTCGAACCATTCAATGTTCCATCCCACATATTGATCGTCTAATTGTTGTTTGGGTGAGCATGTGGGTTAGTGTACACCATGCAATGCTTGTTCTTATTGTTATTATTATTGTCTTGTAAACTATGGTTATCGCAATCTAAAATTTTATTTAAACTAAGGTCAGCTCTCGAGGCTCACACATGACTTCATTTTCTTTTCTATTTTTTATTAATTAGAAAATCAAATCTAAGCGATAATGCCATCTTTTGACAAATAGTCCTCATGTTGTGAGACCCATGCTGTACAGGGGAAAAAGAAAAAGAAAAAAAAGCTCACGGGGCTCATTGATTCATTGCGGTCATGCAACATGGGGATAGCCGTGATCACGAAACTCGGCTCTCAAAATTAACTGTCCCGACTTTAAAAGTCTATTTGACATGCATAGTTGCAGCCTACCTGCTATATTAGATATATGCTAGCCTTAATGCTTATATTTTTTAGCAAGACTGTGGAGAAAGCATTCATTTCTTTTGGGATAAACAAAAGAGGGAAAAAAGAATACATCACCAGTCAACCATATATATAATTGAACAGGGACTTAACTCTGTTTTGTCATCCGTTGTCATCACCAATTATTATGAAGAGGGATGTATTATTAACAATACCAAGAACTTAGCTAGTGCTATCATAAATGCATATTTAGACATGCGCAACCTGCTGGAAACAAAATTGTTTATTACTTAGCAAGAAATTCTCAATCAGTTGATGATGAGATAGTGTGGTTTGAATAATCTCCAAAATCTTCGGTGGAAATATTTCGTGCTAATGTTGTAATCCAAATCTTTTAGTAACAATTCGATATTTTTATTAGTAAAAAGATAAACATCTATTAATGATTAAACTCCGTGAAAACCTTAGCTTAGATCTTGGCCCTACTAGTTAACTTTTTTTTTTTTTTTAATGCTATTTATAGGTTCTTAAAACCAAAGGCAAATATATAGAAACGGAGGTACTTGGTAGGCCTTGATTTGGAGAAGATGTAGGGGTTCTTCTTTCGTTTATTAAATATGCGATCACATGGCTTGATGGACAACTCGAGTGAGTTGTCTAATTTCGGCTCGGCTTAAACTTAATTTTGGGCCACGTTTAGCCAGTCTAAATCAAGCTCTCCCCAGACTCTGAGATCATGTTTGTATGGCCTCTCTTCTTTTATCGCTTGTCATCTGTTCAGGTTTGGATGGCTTAAATTTTCTTTATCAATCTATCAATTCTGTTGGATCCCGAGGGTGTAGAACATGTAGGAAGAGGAGTGGGCTTGTATGTTTGAAATCATGTTTTCTAATCATGTTTCCTGGTATTCATACACGGTGTGGTTAAACGGACACGTGAATTCAGGTCCGATGACCAGTGGAGATTGGTGTTCGTTTGAGAGGAGTTCCGGTGTTCGCGCTGCTCTGCTCTCTTTTTGCTCTTCCATATGGGTTGAGATCCTATCCAGAGAGACAATCATAACTGTGACGACCGGTCCATTGAACCAGCCGACGAGACAGAGACACGATCAAAACTATACATGTAATAAAACTATGATGGTGTCTGTGCTCATAATATGGTTTTGTTTGTAACAAGATGCGGCTGGATTGGCGATAAGACTCGTCTACTGTATTTATTTAAAAATAAGTGTAATGCCGACAAACTCCGTTATATGCATGCCGATAATTATCTTGCCATAAAGAAAAGGGGATTGGTTTGCAAGATTTATTGCAGAATTGATTTATTATGAAGTTGCCAAGTCGGTAGTTATAGGCTTGTTGAACTTTTGGTGTGCACATGCCCTGCAGCATTGTTCTTGAATTAATGACTACCGCAAGGATGCACAAATAATCTATGTAAGGTTGATGGTTTAGCATTTAATATAATGAGTACTTGCTTCTAAATAGTAGTTTTATATTTGGAGCAAACGAGCAAAGATCCACCTAGTGAAAATAGCCCTGGTCCAAACTAGGAGCATCTCCCATGTTTTATAATTGGAACTCCCACAAGTAGGGAGAGGTGCGACAATTGTAGGCTATCATCCAACATTTAGATATAAAGGATGAGCTCGAAGTCATTATGCATTCGCACAATGGACATAACATAACAAAAGGTTACTATGCTGCTCCAACAAAAATACAAGCTGCTATTAAAGCATTACACATCAAATTATAATGATCGAGAGAGGACATGTGGTGATGACACACAGAAGTAGGGGACATGGAGAGTAACCATGTAGTAATCACCAGGTTGTGTAGTAGTTTAGTTGGGACTCTTGCTAGTCTCCCAAGTTCAAATAAATAATCATGGCCTAGTTATCTTTCGTTTCTCGCGTTCCAGCAAGATCTGTTCGTGGGCAGGCTTTTCGCACGACCCGCTCGAGCCCAAAATCTTTTAAAGTTTAGGCCCTTCAGGCCGGGCCATAAACACATTTATCAAGCAGGCAACAAAGCCAGGCCTGAATATTTTCTATTTGTTTTTCCTTTTTTTAAAAAAAATTTATGTTCGATATATTTATATATTTAATTAAAAATTATTATTATTATGTGAGCTTAAAGAGATTCATATTTTGAAAATATTCTAAAACTTTTTTTAAATTTTTTTAGTATCTTTCAAGATATTTTAATATCTATAGGGCTGAAGGTTGGGCTTGAGCTTGACAAATTTTAGTTATATGTTATCTTGAACTCTATTTGAACAAGCTTGGGCTACTTGGTAAACAAGTTCGGCTTTAGGAAAATTCCTATCTGATAATTCTTTATTATCTTGCCCTTGAGTCTCTATAATCCCATCTTGTCATTTGCATCATTGATCAACCCTTTCCATCGGTCTACCCCAGGCCACTGGATTTCATCCATTGGAAATACACACATGTCAAAGAATTTCTTTTAAGAGAAAAAAAAATCCTTTGAAATGTATTTGAATAATTAAATTAAAAGTTGAGGCTACAATGATAGAAAGATAAAGATCAACTTTTAAAATTCTTTAATAAGACCATAGTTACAAGGAGGAGGCAAAATAATATTTCTCGAATTAAAAACATTGATGGGAATTGATAGGAGGAGGAGCTCTAGATAAAGCATGAATTCCACCAGTACTTCTACAGTATGTGGTGTAATGAAGTAGCTGGTCACCTTACCTCCAGTTTAGTATCAATTAGATGAAGATGAAAAATTGATGCTTAGTACAAATGTGATGAAGGAGGAGATCACCCAAGATCTGCAAACCATGTATCCTGATAAACTCTAAGGCTGGATGATTTTCTCTCCAGTTTCTTCAAAAAATATTGAAAGATTATTGAAACTAATATTATCTGAGCTATTCAGCAATTCTCTAAGACAAGGTCTATACTGGATGCTTGGAAGGCTATATTCGTTATATTGATTCCAAAATCCAAGAATCCAACCTTAGCCTCTCATTATAGGCCTATCAGTTATTGATTTTTGAGGAGTACGCAAGTTTCATTATAGGTTAAACTCACATCCAATTATTTACTTTGTAACGTCTTAGACAATACTTAGTCAAACTCATAAGATTTCTACACTTAGATAGAATAATAGTAATAGTTAATTTCATATTGACCTATATATAATTGAAATTGTCACAAAATTTTGAAGTTAAAATTTACTTCTTTTAAGGTTAAATTATAATACATTACTAGATGAAAGTTCAAGATGTTAGATATACATTGCAATTTGTTGTATCTTGACCATTAAATGTATATGCCTAATTAAGATAAATTTTACTCTAAAGAAAATGTCATTCATGGAATACCTCCAACTTGGTGATTATTTATTTATTCTGTATGTGCATAGAAAATTGCTTAATGTAGAGAAAATATTTACAACAAGAGATATATCTCATAAGAAATTTTTCTAGCTTTGTATACTAATACTTATAGGTAACATAAATTCTAGTTTAAAGAGATTGCCTTTCATAGCATACCTGGAATCAAGCAAAATTATTTTTTATTATTTATTATTTTGTATGTGTATAAAAATTACTTAAAATAATAGTAAGCTTTCCAATAAGAAATATATTTAGACAAGAAATTTTTCTTGAAAGCTTTGTATGCTGGCAACCATTTGAAGAATGCTGCACTTTTCCTACCCACCCTATAAAAAAAAAAAAAAAAAAGAAAGAAAGAAAGAATACGTGAATGATGGGAGACCACCAAAAAATTTTGATTTCTTCTTTTTTTTTTAATCTTTCTTTTCAAAGCAATGTTTGAGTTCTTTTGTAAATAATGTATCATAATTTGCTAAAAAAAATTTTATCTTGATTTGATTTCTCAAAGTAACCAAGAAGCCTCCAATTTGCTAAAGTATTTCTTTTCGACCCTTTGAAGCATTCTTGTTTTATCTATCAAATAAATACAGACAAATGCTTAAAAGGAATAGACAAAACCAGCCTGCTAAAAACCTGGAGACAAACAAAGAGGACAATTGCAAGTTATTAGGCTGAGAAAAGGATAGCAAAAATAGCTATATATTAATAGAAGATTAGGAAGAAGGCACCTGCCCCATTTGCCTAAGTGTTTGATTCGTCATTGTCTTAAAGCTTGTTTGAATTAGCTGTTGATCAACAGTTATCTCATATAACTTTTAACCTACAGTTATTAACAATCATTTAAAGATGTATGAGCAGATAATTCAAATAGATCCTTGGTCACTGACCTTTCTCATAGGAAAGTAAAAAAAGATGCTGAAATAGAGAGAGGAAAAAGAAAAAGAAAAAAAGGATGCTAGATTCTGGATACCTGTGGCCATCTTGCATGGTTTCCAACTTCCAATGAGATGTATGAAAAATGTTCAAATAAGTCTAATAATCCTTTAAGGTGTTTATATTTATATAGAAGGTAGGCCAGATTACGTTGTTGTAGTCATCTAGTAGGTTGTTTATTTGTTCTCACTATATTCATTGTCTATTTTAATGACATGATGGAAAAATTACCTACCTGATTATCTTGAGACTTTAGAAATAGATCTTTTTTGTAATGGAAGGACTGTGACTTTAGGGCATCATAAACTTTTCTTGAAATGGATAGGCTATGACTTTAGGGCAATAATCAAGTTTAATGGTTCTTATTTCAACGTTAAATAGGTACTACTTTTCTTTTGATACCACATTTTCGTTGTAAAAGAAGGTTTCAAAATGAAAGATTGATTCAAAAAAAAATTCAACCATGGATGAATAATTCTTTTTATCATCATTTTTTTCAAGATTTTTAAAAAAAAAATTCTTTTGTTTATACCAAATTTTTTCTATTTCATGTATTGTCATGTCTAAGAAAAGCTAACCAAAAGATAAATTATTTCACAAATTAAACAAGAAGCGAAGATGGCATTCAAACGGGACTCAGACTTTTTCAATCAGCTTATTCAATAAATGCTTCAGTGTTTTTTTTTAAATTTGTTTAAGGCCGTGGGCTTCGCAGGTAATTTTTTTTTTAAAAATGGCAACGTGGAGATGGTATGCATTGTTCTCAAGAAATAGCAGTTATAGTAAGAATATGTACTTATATATAATAATAATTATTGAGATGGGGTTAAATGTAAAGTGACTAGTTCTATGATATCTGCAACGAAAGTGCCGAAATCATCTGGAACACTGTATGATTTGATCGCAATATAATTTCAAGCCCCTTAAAATTTAATATTTACATCAAGTTTAATTTTAGCGTGCGAATTCAGTTCGTCTGGGCTAGGAGCCCTCCCTCCTCTCACGCGCGCGGATGGTGATGGAGGGAAAGAAGGCAGAGGTTGGGAGTTTGGAATCGTGGCTCCTCCAAATAGTTCAGGAGCACCAACAGAGATCCATCCGGATCCGAGATCAAACGGGTCAGTTCTAGGGATTCTCTCCCCCAGTTTCCCAAAACCCTTCTCCAGTTTCTTCCATCTGATTTAATTCTCCTGCCCAATCTTATAGTAGCTGTAGGTTCCTCTTTTTGTATTCTTCGTTTAGGGTTTTTATGCGTGATTTCTGCTTTGATTCGTATTTGAAGAAGAAAATGATGGAAGATATGAGAATCTGAAATCAGGATACCTAATTAGGTTTTGGATGTCCTGTTGTTGTAGAATTGGTGATAAAAATTATGTTTTTGGCTGTTCGGTTGTTGGATCTTGAGTCTCTTATATAATAGATTTATATTGAGTAATTATCGTGATGGAAAGAGAATTTTAGTCATCTAATATCACGTTTACAACTACAACAGCAACGCCTTATGTTTAAATTATCAAGTCAATACAATTATATCAAATTTTTGATGCTGTTATATCGTTCGATATGGTGTGACTTAAGATAAATATTGGTGAATAGGTTTCCTTTGGGTCCTAAAATTAGGTATACATTTTTATCCAAGTCAGATATGGGTCCAGCAAAATTTTAGTTGCTAGAATTGGGAGCTGGTATGATTTCGGGTAGCACATATTTTAAAAATACTTTTAGTAAAGAAGCACTTGGGAAGCAGATGGAGTCCGACATTCCAGGAAGATTCTGAAGCCGTGTGTTACCCTGGGTAAAATATTCTGGCTAGCAGGAGCAAAATAGTAGAAATACGTATCAGTATCACTGGCAATGCTTAAAAGCTTATGTCTAGACTCTCAGATTAGTTTCAACCAAAATCCAACTAGTTGTTAAGCAAATTTGTGGGCCTGAGACTACAACAGGTTAGATTGCATCGAAGTCATGGAAACTTGGACCCAGCTTGACATATTGTCCTTATGTTTAGCCACTCGAAGAGGGTCAAAGTGACAGTCGAGGTGGAGGTTACCGTCAGTAACATTTTCTGAGGGACGATCTGAGACCAGAGTTAAGTTTCTCCACCAATATAGTCTTTTAGTATGTTCTGAGAACTGGCACCAATCTCACTTGAGAAAAGAAAGGCATTAGTTTGTCAAGATACAATTTAACTCATAATGCATATTTAGACTACAGTGAAAATTTATGTGATCCGCACTTAGTAATCAAAAGATTGAATACAATTTTTATACACATGTTGGGACCTATAATTTTGCTATATAAATAAATGCATGAAAGTAAATATGAAGCTACACGCGCATCAACCAGTAGATCTTTACATTTCAAACATAATTTTTGCATTCAGATATCCCAGAATATCTATTTGTTAGTAGATATTGGAAACTGTTGCTTATTAACCATGTAATCTACCTGATTTCTCACACACAAAAAAATCCTTCTACTAAAGAACATTAGTTTATAAAATCTTACTGAAAATTTATAGTCTGCTGGGAAGCTTTTGCCTTAGCGAATTTTTTTCTTTTTTTTCTTATCGCAACGAATGTATGGAAACAAATAATGCAGAAGCTTGTTGGACTGGAAGTTTGAACTCCTATTGATTGAGTTTACATGGTCAGATGCCTTAAGTGTTTTTTTTAGACCTGTATAATTCGTCTTATGCTTTTTTCTTTTTTTACTGAATTGTTTGTCTAGATGGCATTCTTGTTTTTCTTGAGATTAAGATAGATCACATTGAAAATTCAGAAATTTTTTCTTGTTTTCTCTATTTTAGCTTCAGGACTACGTTGTATTTAGATTTTTAATATGGTATCTTGGCCATCTAATAATATCCTATGGCATGGGTCCATTTTGCTGTGCTCTACGGCTCAGGGAAATATCTTGCACTGTTGGGATGTAGTACTCTTAGTGCAAAATGCATTGTGGGCCATGTAAATTGAGAACTCACATGCCCATTAACCATGATCATCATATGGACTTTGGAGTAAATTAAACCAGTAGAAAACTTTTCAATTTTTGTTTTAATTGACAATGACTAAGTTTTTGTACGTATCTGTCAATTGACTCAAAAGACGACGAACTATCAATCAATAGAAAGTGTTATTGATGTGTTCTCTCTTTTTTTTATTCATGTTCTGGTTTTCTAGTATTCATCTCAATGCACTTTATGCTATCATAAATCTATAGTGTACTTCTTTAGTGATAGAAGGTGCTTTACTAAATCTCTAACTTCTCTAATTGATAAATCTATTTGAAAATCTTAATATATCCTCTAACCTATGTAAGTGCACCAGGGTGCAATAGTGTAATTCTTACTGAAACGTACTGTGCTTTTTGTCCCCTCAGACAAAGCAAAGAAGAATGCTTTAAGATCTGCAACACGTGTTTCTGAACTTCTGATTGACACTGTCAATGGAGGAGTTGAAGAATCATTCATCAATGAGAAGCGTATTGAACTTGAAATACAAGCATTAATTAATACTATCATGCGCTATAAGAAGCAAACAAATCAATGGCTGGCTTTTTCCCATGCATTGAATACTGTTTTAAAGGTTTGCTCAAATAGTACTATCTTGCCTCTCACAATTTATTTTGTCCATCTTGGTGAATGTTACTCTGTAGATGCAACAAAAAAAAAAAGGAGACTCAGTAAGCCATTGTCTAAAAGGTTTTTCTGTGCAGTTAGCTGTCCTTTTTCACCCAATATGTTTCTAATTGTAATTATCTGTCTTTCATCATAATTTTTCCAATTTTGTGAACCTTCTTTCTCCTGTTTGCCTGTTTCAGTTCATGTAATGATTTGATAGTACCTTGGATCTAGTTCCTTCTTACTAACTCTGTATTTCTTAATAAATCTTTTCCTTTTCCCCTGAGCCTTGTAAGTTTTCATTTACACAATTTTTCCAGTGGCAATGAACATCAGAAAGTCCTTGAGTTATATGTTTGTTTCTTTTCTAGTCTCTATTACTGTTGGTGAGATGAAATGGGATGGATAATCACTGTTTTTCTATTAAGAAAAAGGGGATAGGAAGCGTAACTAGCCAGAATATATTCTTCTGATGCCTCTCCTAGATTTACATAATCATTGGCAAGCCTACCCATCTTTGAAGGATCAGTTATTTGGATGTTATTATACTGTAGGATTCCACTTTATATATATATATATATATATATATATAGAGAGAGAGAGAGAGAGAGAGAGAGAGAGAGAGAGAGCGCGCACATGCTAGACTTAGCTACATTCGAATATAGGCAAGTTCAGATTCGATCGCCCTTCTCACTCTTAGATCCACATAAATCATGGATTCTAAAGGTGAAAAAGATGGAAAAGATGGGCTGGCTTCAGGATCATAAATGACGAACACTTCATTTAAATTTTCAACATCTTCCACATTTTGCTGGAGCTAAACATTATTGTCTATGCTAAACATTATTGTCTGTGCTGGTATGCCAGCTCTATTGAAACGAATAAACTTCATTTTGCCTAACTTTATTAGAATCCAATGAAACTGAAAATTAGGTTTTACTAGTTATTTTTGTGTCTGATATGTATAGTAATCTGAGTTGCAGGAGATTGGAGACTTTGAGAATTGGATGACGATCATGGATTTCGATTGTAAAAGCATCAATGCTGCAATTCGCAATATTCATCAGACATGAGAGCATGCAACATATCAGGAGGATCATTACCCTTGCCAATCATTCTTGTGAATCCGCAAGGAGTTTTTTTGGAAAGCAGTTCTTCTAGGCCACTTTTTCATCAGCTATATCCATTACCACAATAGGTGCTTCTGCAATTTCCTTTTTGTTCGTAAATTGCCATCATATGGATGTATCAAGAATGTCAACAACCATGCTGATTCTTTATGCATAGCTTGTACAGAATTTGTGATCATACATGGATTTGTTGTATTGACTGCTACGATACCTCCTTGCCAAGTAAAGAGAAGAAATGTAAGCTGATGATGTCCAGAGTGAAATGTTTCCATGAGGCATATAATATTGCAGATCCTCAAAGAACATAATTTAGCTCTCTCCCGGTACCTCCATAACATCTACTATTTAAGACAAGCTAAAACTTGAAGGGTTTAACCATTCACAGTCAATTAGAGTATCATAGTGGAAGTGTCATGAAAATGATCTGGCTGCAGGAACCAAGCTTGGTATTGACTTCAATTGATATACCATCAACATGCCCATCATATTGTTGGAAACAAGCATGCAGATGTACTCTAGCAATTCTATGTTTTAGCAGTCATGTTTGACAGACCCAAGATGACTGTAAATTTTGTGTTGAGATCATGTCTCTAAGAGATTCTTTTGGTTATACCACCACATCTATCTCAAGCCTTAATGGAGGAATGCAGACTGGTCAAGTACGAGATGGTGGACGAAATTCAATGGCAGGCAACATCAGTTTGAAAAGGATATTCTGAATGATATAGTGGATTAGTCTTTGGTAGGAACAGAGGCAAGGTAGATTCGTGATGCTCAATTCTCTTAAAAGTGAGAGATGAATGATAAGATGTGTTTTTAAGAAAAACGATGGGATCTTTTGTCCAAACTAAAGACGAATGTGAACGACAGCTATTTGTACGAGAAGATATAGCTGGGATGCCTTGAGTGCAAATATAAAACTCTAAGAAGAATCTAATAGAAATATAACTAGAGACGAGAGGAGTTCACATGCTCTCGAGTTAAAACAATAATTCAGTTCAATCACCTGCTGTACGTGTATCCAGTCCGATCACCTGCCGTCGTATGATGCATGGATCACGGACGGCAGATGATACAACCTGAACCTCTTAATTCAAACACAAACTGGAAAAGATCCGGGACTTGTATGGTGAAACACCAATCTAAACCGATGAGATGATCTAAACCGCATCCCTATTGTTAAATATTAAATAGTGATAACTTAAATTATGAGACAATCAGAATCTTCTTTAATTTATAGTCAAAAAAGTTTCTAGCTGAAAATTTAAAACAATCTAACAAGGTCTGGCCTTCTAGCTCTTGATATTATGATGTCATTTAAATGATATTAGATGAATGATTGGATGCTTGAATTATTTTAGCTAGAACTACACAGCATCCTAGCCCTTGAAATATTTTGATTGTCTTATTTTAGGATAAAATATTTTCAAAATCTTCATCATTTAATTTTTAGAATCTAAATATAATTTGATAGTCTATTAATTATTTTATAGTATTAGTTTGTAAGAATATAGGTACAATATTTTACAACTAAAATTCTAAGCAACTGCAACAAACGGGATGGTTCTACCCATGCAACACAAACATAGAGAGATAGGCTTCAAAATGTGTAAGCATCTCACACCAAGAAGTTGCAAAGAAGGTAAAATAAAATATTATAAGAAAGGGATGAAATATTGATTTTCATGGATCAAGCTTCATTAGTCTGCTTCTTTGCATGTTGTATTTTTCATTACTGATGGCATTATGAATGTCACTTAGAGGCCAAATAAGGTCATGACTAAAGAAAGGGAAGGGAAAAAAAAAAAAAAAAAGGGAACAATAAGACATGTTCTTTTCCGTGAATTATTGGTGGGATCATAATTGCAACTCTCCCTTAATATATATATATATATATATATGTATGTATGTATGTATGTATGTATGTATGTATGTTTGTTTGTTTGTTTCAAGTCAATGCAAGAGAGTTTATTTTATCTTTAAAATTTTTTGAATTATTAATTGGTATTAAGAAATTGAGTGCATTGCCATCAATTACATGGATTGGATCTAAAATAATTGACTTTTTGACCAACTAATCAGACTTTGTGATATTGTTGAAGAAATAGTTTTGTTGGAAGCCTCCTTGAAATTACGTACCATCTAGGAATTCCTTGCAATCGAAGTATGGTTAATGGTCACATCTTGGTGGTAGGATTTGTTATTTAAAAAATTCTGTCGTAATCATTCACTCGTGGAGCCGAGTAATGGCAGTGTGTAGATTCTGATATTTTATACATATGCAATAACAAATACACTTAAACAGGAGCTTAATTCGGAGATTACCATCACTGAAACCGAAAAGATTCAACCGAGTTTGAAAATAATTTTTTTTTTTTTTCTTTTTGGCTCTAGATACGGTTGAATCCTTCGACCCCATTGGGAGCTACGTAGGCGTGGGTTTCCAGATCAAGTGTGATTCATTAAAATATTCCGATTGAGCTAAGCGTTTTAGACTTTGTACTCAAACTTACGTCATGCGTGAAGTCATCTCGGACACAAGTGATGGGATAGTTGGGAAGACTTCTCGTGATCGGTGTTACACGCTTCAAAGCCTACGATTGGATTCTTTTTTTTCTAATAAAACTCTCTTTCATCATGCAAATTTTAATTCATTTTATTACGAAAGCAGTTGAAAATATCACATCATAAATTTTGCAGTTGTCATAAATGGACATTAAGGTTTGCGTGTTCATGTTGATTGGATTGATACGTTTTGTTCTAAAACTAATCGAACAATGATAGAGTGCAACTCAAGTGTTTAACTCCAACTTGGATCAAAAGGTTTGATTTGAAGGATGTTAATATTGATCAAATATTAATTATAATACCTGATGAAATCTAATCTTGAACCGATGATCCAAACTAATCCATGACCTACTTTTCCCATCCACATTAGCCATTTTTCAAATGAAATTTGGTGCTATTAAAACTTTTTATATAATTAATGATTTATTTTGTTGTTAATGATAACTTTATAGGTCCTCTCATTTTTCAAATGAAATATTTACGCAACACAGTTCGTTGTTACTATTTACTTCGAGTATTATTTCTCAGATGGATCTCCCTCTCTTCTTTTGACTGGATCCAAATTAGCTTCTCTCTTACATCATACCAAACCCATCCAACCAACCCGCTTGTAGGTCTATAAATATAAATAACAGCCATGTTGGCCTGCTCATCCCCTACCCTTGTTCTTTGCTTTCCCTCAACCATCTTAAAGAGCTGGCTCCAAGCAATAATTTCTGTTCCCTCTAAATCTCACATGGCTAGTAGTAAAAGGTCTCTCACTGAAGCCTTGAATCTTCACAACATCTCTCTGTTGCAGACTTTCGGTAAAGTCTTTGATCATCTTTTATTGCCTGATCTTAATTTTGATCGGTCTAAAAATTCCTCTTCGCTTCATTTAGGCAACAAGGAACAATTTTTCTAAGTGAGAAGGACAGTTGCTTCCCATCTTCTCTGTTGCTAGCAACATATTTTCCAGTAATTTGTCACAATATATTGCAATATGAGTTGCTCTTTCCGAGTTTCTTTAACTTAAAATCTTCTTTGGTTTTGTGTGTTAGTATGGTGAAATGAAATGGTGAATGTATCACCTTCTTGTTTATTGAAATAGGAACCATGCTTTACAGCTTTTCTTGTTTTATAGAAGAAGGATCCATGTTTTCAAGCTTACAAATTTTTGTTATGAGCATCCTATTACCACAGCTTTTTTTCTTCTGACAGGGGAAGGCAAGATGGTGAAAAAGAAGGTTACAGCTTCCGAGGGATAGCACCCCTAAACCCGAAGTATTTTCCACCTACGGTTCAGACAAGTTATCTTCTCTTCACCCATGTCTTTCCTCCATTTCTATACGATCTTCTTAGATGTTTCTTAGTTTTTCTACTGATTTATAGCTAACCCCCTCTGTCTCAATCTGATGTTTCTTGATTTTATAGGAAAAAAGGATCCTGTTCTCCTCATGTACATCCGCTTATTCTAGGCGTAGTTGTTTTTATGCATGCAGTTGGAGTCCTGATTTGTGTTCTTCCCATCATATTTAGATGCAAATTAGACAGGAGAAATGCTACCAGTTCAAAGGGGATTATATGTCGGCGGGTGCCGCTGCCGCCACCGTTGCTGCCTTCCTCATCGTGAGCGTCAACAACAAGCTCACCACAGAGTCACCACCAATGGCGTTCGCTCGTTTGCCATCAGCGTCATCATTGGCCTCCTTCGTTTGGCATCAAATGATCAAATTGCTTTCATCTTCATGCTGATGGTGGGCTTCCTGGCTTTCATGACTTCCATCTATGCGCCTCATAGAACCACAAGAGCCATCACGGCCAACATCAGCATGCTCTCAGCTGCCTTGGCCTTGTGCTTGCTCGTATCTCTGTATCTCCCTGCCGAGCTCCAATGGGTCTCATACCTCATGTTTGGCCTCATAATGATATGCCTGCTCTTTGGAGAACCTAATTGTCGATCTTTTCTAGCTTGGATTCATGGGAGAATCAAAGACATGACTGCTCGCTGGCGCGTTACTCCCACGGCTACCAATGCTCAATATCCTTCGTCAGCGAAAGACTTGGAGGCAGGTCAAACATATATCACCGGTGAAAATGGTGCGGTAGTGGCAACCAGTGCATAGCATAGCGTTAACGGTCATGTATATTTGTTAAGATGTGCATGCATTGATCATGTGGATTTGTTGTGCTTGTACTGTAAGATAAACTATGATATGGTGTGGCTGTGATAAAGGACGGTTCTCTTTGTAATAAGATGGGTTTGGCATATGTAATAAAACTATGATTGTGTCTGTGATCATAATATTGTTTTGTTTGTAACAAGATGCGGCTGGATTGGCAACAAGACTCGTCTACTGCATTTAAAAATAGGAGTAATGTTGACAAACTCCTTTATCATGGAGTTGCCAAGTCGGTAGTTGTAGGCTAGTTGAACTTTTGGTGTGCACATGCCCTGCAGCATTGTTCTTGAATTAATGACTACCGCAAGGATGCACTAATAATATATGTAAGATTAATGGTTTAGTATTTAATATGATAAGTACTTGCTTCTAAATAGTAGTTTTATATTTGGAGCAAACGAGCAAAGATTAACCTAGTGCAAATAGTCCTGATCCAAACTAGGAGCATCTCCCATCTTTTATAATTGGAACTCCCATCGGTAGGGAGAGTTGCGACACTTGTAGGCTATCATCCAACATTTAGATATAAAGGATGAGCTCGAAGTCATTGTTCATTCGCACAATGGACACAACATACAAAAAGGTTACTATGCTGCTCCAACAAAAATACAAGCTGCTATTAGAGCATTACACATCAAATTATAATGATCGAGAGAGGACATGTGGTGATGACACACAGAAGTAGGGGACCTAGAGAGGGTAACCATGTTATCACTAGGTTATGTGGTAGTTGGGCCTCTTGCTATTCTCCCATATCCAAATAAAAAATCACGGCTTGGTTATCTTTCGTTTCTCGCGTTCCAGCAAGATTTGTTCATGGGCAGGCTTGCTCGCCCGAGGCCTGAATCTGTTAAAGTTTTAGGCCCCTCGGGCCGGGCCAAGTCTGAAAAATAAACCCATTTAATGATCAGACAATAAAGATAGGCCTGAATATTTTCTATTTATTTTTTCTTTTTCATTTATGTTTGATATATTTATATATTTAATTCACAATTATTACTGTTATGAGAGCTTAAGAGATTCATATTTTTAAAATATTCTCAAATATATTTTTAAATTTTTTAGTATCTTTTAAGATAGTTTAATATTCATATGCTGAAGGTTAGGTCTAGGCCGGCATTTAGTTACATGTTACCAGGAAGTCCATTCAGAAAAGGTGCGGGCCACTTGTTAAACCGGTTTGGCTCTAAGAAAATCTTTAGTCAATAATTCTTTGTTGTTTTACCGTTGGATCTCTATAATTCCATCTTATTATGTGCATCATAAATAATTTGTTCTCGATAGATTCACCAGCCATTTTAATGAAATGATGGAAGAATTACTTGTCTGATCACTTGAGACTCTAGAAATAGACCTTTCTTGTAATGAAAGGGCTGTGACTTTAGGGTATAACAGACTTTTCTTGAAATGGACAAGCTGTGACTCAAGCGCAATAACCAAGCTTAATGATCCTTATTTCAATGTTAAATAGGTCGTACTTTCCATGAGTGCAATGCAAAAGATGCCAAAATCAAAACCACCGTAAATTTCAATGTTTACTTATTGGGTGAAGTCCCTGAGTTCCAAGCATCGTCATGTCCTAGATCTGTTTAAAGTCTGATCAACAGATGCAAGGGACAACCAAGTCAAGATCATCTTATTTGGCTATAATTTTTTATCCTCCTCTTAGTCCGTCCTAAGTAAGATAAGAATATTTTTCATTTCATTTTTTCTAAGGGACGCCCATTGCTGGCCATTATGGCCATTATTTGTCTCAAAAAATATTATTTAAAATGATAATTATTTTGAAAGTTTTGCTACATGACTTCTTAAAGTTTATATTGAATAATTTTTAGATAATTGTTAACCATTTTTTGTAGAATGAATGTCCCTAATTTTTTTCTTCAATGTAAAGTTGAGTGTGCATGGCAAAGGCATCGTCATTCGGACAAAATTTGAGAGTTGACCATTTTTCCTTCCTCTTTCTCTTCCTATCTTTAATTGAAAAGAGTAGCAAAAGCCTTTTATTTCCCTTGTCATGTCCTTTGCTTCACGGCTGAAAAATAGTGCTACTTTCTCGCGCAACTTCGGTTAGCCATGTTTCATCTTCAAATCCTTCCGCAAATAAAATTCTGCAACATTGGGCTCAAATTACAACCATAGGTTTTGCACTTGCCCAATGAGTAAAGAATATGTAAAGAGTGCTTAAATTTTAATGGGGCATTTTAACTGGTTTTCATTTTGTTTAACATAAGCATCTTTATTGATTTTCCTCTATTATATTCTAATTAGATTGGAAAACGATCTTCTCCTTTGATAAACTGGAACACAGAACATGCCATCCATGTAATAGGATGTAGTGTCAATGGAAGTCGTGAAAACATGGAGGTTTGGGTACCCGCTCCTCTAGGAGAACTGATTGCGAGAGGTGAAGGAAAGAGGACGCATGAGTTATGAGCAACCACATCTAGGATGACCATGGCTCGGTCGTCGATCCAAGTCTATGGTGACTTGATGAAACCATCCAAGCTGTCTCTGCAATATGATACTGACTTTTGTGGCCATTGGTATTTTTAAGGTGATGACTCGCTCCAGGCTATAAATGCTTTTGATTTTAATAAAATTTGATAGAGAAAATTCTTCTTCTCTACTATTTCCTTTTTTTTAAAAAAAAAAAGAAAGAAGGCTAACTCCAGATCTATAGATGTTACATCGGTTATACATCGTTTAGGAATTGTAAATTCTTCTTATCTTAATAAAATTTCATGGAGCAAGTTTTTTTTTTAACTATTTTTTTTTAAAAAAATGAAAACAAGATAATGACGGCTGGCTACAAGTCTATAGATGTCACATTAATTATAGATCAAATAGAAGTGGAATTGTTTCTTAATCAGAAGTTGTCCTATCAAATATTAATTATAGATGCTATATATTCGACTATAGATTATGATGTTCGTTTACTAGGTCATACTAACTGGGTCATACTCAACTCAGTAAAAAATGGTTTTGTACATCATACAGTCATTTTTAAAATAAAATTTAATGTGAAAGAATTTGAAATTAAAATACTAATATTTTACTTAAAGAGGTACAAGTGATGTTTGTTTGTTTTTATTTTTTCAATGAAATGTGATACTGATTTCTGTGACAGTTGAGAAGGTAGGTATTACCCATCTAAACCACGAGTGCTTTGATCATACCATTCTAAAAAATCATAAGGAAAATAAAATTGTCATGAAGACCGAATCCAAGTCCATCTATGTATGTTTCTTACGCGACTTCCTTGGTTTTTAAACTATGTTTCGTATTCCATGGAACTCATGGGTCATGGGATATGTGGTGGTCTTCAGCAAGAATATTTAGGAGTTATTGAACTAAGAATGATAATTTTTTATATTTTTTCTATCTTCATAGAAATCCATCCTAAATGTAATAGGAATGAACAAACCTCTCTTCATGAGGATAAGGATAGAAAAAAATCTACTCTATAAATGGAGATGGGATGAAGATAGAAGGATACTTCCTACTTAATGGGATCCTTATATATTTTGTATTAGTTAAATATTATTATATTATTTTAATAACCTAAATATAGCTCTATATATAACCCTAAAGTATCTTAAAACTATGTGCATTTATTTTCTTTATATTTATTAAAATTTATAATTTGATATATTTATTTTTTTAAAATAACTCATGATGATAAACTTATATTATTAAGTACTTTGAGATTATAATTTAATATATTTCTTGTAAATTAATTCATAAAATTTATAATTATGTTAATTTATTTGTATATATTTTATTTGTTATATGAAATTTAATTTTTTATTTTTATTTTGAAAATATAATGAATAAGAATCAAATAAAAAAATAAATATTTTAATGATAAAAATGTCCCTCTAAAGATTGCTCCATTGAGAGCAATTGCAATCTAGGATGACCATGACTGGGTCACCAGTCCAAAGTTCACGGCAGAGTGATGTTTTGTTTGTTTCCATTTTTTTTTTCTAACCCAAGTTGCGGTGACTTGATGAAAACATCCGAGTTGTGTCCGCAATGTCATACCGACTTCCATGACATCTGGTAAGACGCTTGTTGTCCATCTAAATCTCCATTCCTTTGATTATACCATTCCGAAAAATGTAAAAGAAAATAAAACTATTCTCATATTAAAATAAATCTTTTAGATAATGACTGACTCCAGGTCCATCCACGTTTCTTTCTCATCACCGCTCCTTTTGCACTCGGTGACATCCATGGGCAATGGAATATACGGTGGTCCTCCGGAAGAACACGGCTTTAGAAGTTGTCAAACAGTTCTGATTTTTTTAACGGATTGCTTAGAAGGGAAGTTCTCATTAAATGGCTATAAATGTTTTATACTTGACAAAGTCATACTTGACAAATTACGATGGCTGGCCCTCTAAAATCGAAATTATAGAAATCCAGAATTTTTCCTCGAAGATATTATTACTCTACGGGTCCATTACATAGAAAGGACATAGATGGCTCCACGAAGATAGGGTAGGCTGCTGAGCGTAACGACCGCGTCAACAAGTCAATTTTCTCCCTGCTCTTATGCTATATTAAGTGAAGAAGGCAGGCCATTTGAAACCCAAAGAGGAAGAGCAATAGATATTTATGGAGTCAAGGAGAAGAGCGTTTGTTCTTTATAGGATAATCATCAGAGGAGCAATGGTAATGAAGAGCGGGCTGGCGATGCTGATATTGATGCTGCTCCTCTCAACAGCTGCTGCTGTGGCATCAAATGTCACGCTGCCAGGCAGAGGCTGCCGATCGAAGTGCGGCGGCGTTGATATCCCCTACCCGTTCGGCATCGACCCCAATTGCTCCCTTCCTGGTTTTGCACTCAGCTGCAACGACACTGGTAATGGCGTCTACAAACCTTTCTACATCGACGTCGAATTCATCAACATATCCTTATCATCAGGACAAGCTCACATCTACAATTACATATCGTGGACATGCTACGACAGCACGTCCAACGGTCCGTTCTCGAACGCCTGGAGTTTGAACTTGGCCGGTACGCCGTACAGGTTCTCCGAAACCCGAAATAAGTTCGTCACCGTCGGCTGTGAGACCCTTGCCTACATCGAGGTTGCTGAAAACATAACCAATCGCTACGGGACTGGGTGTGTGTCGGTGTGCTATGATGAGAAAAGTCTCTCAAACGGATCATGCTCTGGCATGGGTTGCTGCCAGACCTCCATCCCAAAGGGGATGGCCTTTTACGGAGTTTTCTTCGACCGCAATTTCAACAACTCCGATGTCTGGCAGTTCAACCGTTGCAGCTATGCTGTCTTGGTCGAGGAAAGCTCGTTCAATTTCAGTACGTCTTATGTCACTTCCGGCGAGTTTATCCGCACGACCGGAGGGCAGGTGCCTCTGGTGCTGGACTGGGCCATAGGTAACGAGACGTGCGACGCAGCTCGCCGCAACCCCACGGCCTATGCTTGCGTCAGCGAGAACAGTGACTGCGTTGACTCCCCCAATGGCCCTGGATATCTCTGCAAGTGCTCAAGTGGCTACCAGGGAATTCCCTATGTTCTCGGTGGATGCCAAGGTATGCGAGCTCTTTCTGTTTCTGAAGCACTAAATTAATATCCTTTTTAGAAACTGATTGTTTGATCCGTTCTCTTGGTGTGAATTATGGGGATGGCAGACATCGACGAGTGCCGTGCTGATCCATCACCATGCATCGCGTCTGCGATTTGCAATAACATGGCAGGGAATTATACATGTTCATGCCCACCCGGCACGCATGGCAACCCTTATGAAGGTGGAACTTGCTACCAAAACCAGAAACTTGCTCTGTCAGTGAAGCTGGTCACAGGTAATCCCTCTCCTCCATTAGGAAACAACAGCGATGGTACTCGATAATTTTCTTCTGCGCTTTGATTTTTTTTTTTTTTTTTTCTTTTCCTGCTTTTCCTTTCTCCGCCCCTGGGTGAGGTTTTTGCGGTGCATCTTTATTTTGTTCAACCTAGGTGTGGTTTCCTGTAAAGTTGTAAACTTTTCTCTCACTTAACAAATAACATGGGTGCTATTATTTCACTAAAAAAGTAACATGTTTTTTAAACTTCGATAGAAAACATGTGTTATTTTTTTAAATAAAATGATGATGCGTGTCCTGCTGATTCCTAAGAAATCCTATCAAAGTTTTATTATAAAAGGTAATTGCATCTTAAGGATTACACTTCTCTACTTGGATATTCATATTTGCTTGCCCTCATTATCTCCTCTCAAGATGTGTAATCTATATTAAGTTATGAAAATCAATAATAACATAGCACTTCTTTGATCCTTCAACTTCTACTTGACCTTTTTTATGCATTTTTCTTTTTTTATATATTCTTTTTTCAACAATCCAGCATCTTATAATTTGTCTCCTTTTGCATTTGCAGGCATTAGCATTGGCTTAGTCCTTGTATTGTCTTTTAGCTTTTGTGTTTACATTGTACATGGAAGAAGAAAGCTTGTAAAGATCAAAGAAGCATATTTTCAGCAAAATGGTGGCTGGTTATTACTTGATGAGATCAAATCAATACAAGGTTTTGCTTTCAAGATATTTACAAAAGAAGAATTAGATGAAGAGACAAATAAATTTGACAAGAGTCGAATCCTTGGGGGTGGCGGCCAAGGAATTGTTTATAAAGGAATTTTGAAAGACCACCGCATAGTCGCGATAAAAAAATCAAAGATAATTGATGAGCGCCAAAAGAAAGAATTTGGAAAGGAGATGATCATTCTTTCACAGATCAACCATATAAATGTGGTCAAACTCTTGGGATGCTGTCTGGAGGTCGAAGTCCCCATGCTAGTTTATGAATTTATCCCCAATGGAACGTTGTTTCAATTAGTCCATGAAAATAACCACCAATTCCTCATTTCCTTAGATGTGCGTTTAAAGATTGCTTCAGAATCTGCAGAGGCGCTTGCATATTTACATTCTTCAGCGTCCCCTCCTATCCTTCATGGAGATGTGAAGACTTCGAATATACTTTTAGCTGACAATTACACGGCGAAGGTGTCGGATTTTGGAGCTTCAATTCTATTTCCTATGGATGGAAATCAGTTTGTTACCCTAGTTCAAGGGACCTGGGGCTACTTAGACCCTGAATCTATAGAAACACACCAACTAACAGATAGAAGTGATGTTTATAGTTTTGGTGTTGTACTTTTAGAGCTCCTTACTGGCAAGAAGGCACTTTATTCCGAGGGATCTGAAAAGGAGAAAAGCCTTGCATGGACTTTTATAACTGCCATGAAAGAGAATCGACTTCTAGAGCTTTTGGACGGTCAAATTAAGAATGAAGATGATATAGAAGTGATAGAAGAAGTTGCTGAACTAGCAAGGCAATGCCTCAATGCAAGAGGAGATGAAAGGCCTGTGATAAAAGAAGTGGCAGAGGAGCTAAATAGGTTAAGAAAATTCAAACAGCATCTATGGGTACAGCATAATACGGAAGAGATTGAGAGCTTGCTCAATGAACCATCAAATTATCAAAAAATTAATACTAGTAAGCATTACAATTTAGACAAGAAAGCAGCTCTAAATATAGAATCCGGAAGATAATCATATTGTATTCAAACCATTCAATGTTTCACTACACACATTGATCATCTAATTGTTGTTTGGGTGAGCATATGAGTTGGTGTACACCATGCAATGCTTGTTCTTATTGTTATTATTATTGTCTTGTAAACTATGGTTATCGCAATCTAAAATTTTATTTAAACTAAGGTCAGCTCTCGAGGCCCATGACTTCATTTTCTTTTCTATTTTTTTATTAATTAAAAAATCAAATCTAAGCGATAATGCCATCTTTTGAAAAATAGTCCTGATGTAGTGAGACCCATGCTGTACATGGGAAAAAGAAAAAGAAGAAAAAGCTCACGGGGCTCATTGATTCATTGTGGTCATGCAACATGGGGATAGCCGTGATCACGAAACTCGGCTCTCAAAATTAACTCTCCCGACTTTAAAAGTCTATTTGACATGCATAGTTGCACCTTACCTGCTATATTAGATATATGCTAGCCTTAATGCTTATATTTTTGAGCAAGACTGTGGAGAAAGCATTCATTTCTTTTGGGATAAACAAAAGAGGGAAAAAAGAATACATCACCAGTCAACCATATATATAATTGAACAGGGACTTAACTCTGTTTTGTCACCCGTTGTCATCTCAAGGAACCAATTATTATGAAGAGGGATGTATTATTAACAATACCAAGAACTTAGCTAGTGCTATCATAAATGCATATTTAGACATGCGCAACCTGCTGGAAACAAAATTGTTTATTACTTAGCAAGAAATTCTCAATCAGTTGATGATGAGATAATGTGGTTTGAATAATCTCCAGAATCTTCGGTGGAAATATTCTATGCTGATGTTGTAATCCAAACCTTTTAATAACAATTCGATATTTTTATTAGTAAAAAGATAAACATCTATTAATGATTAAACTCTGTGAAAACCTTAGCTTAGATCTTGGCCCCACTAGTTAACTTTTTTTTTTTTTAATGCTATTTATAGGTTCTTAAAACCAAAGGCAAATATATAGAAAAGGAGGTACTTGGTAGGCCTTGATTTGGAGAAGATGTAGGGGTTCTTCTTTCGTTTATTAAATATGCGATCACATGGCTTGATGGACGACTTGAGTGAGTTGTCTATTCTCAGCTCGGCTTAAACTTAATTTTGGGCCACGTTTAGCCAGTCTAAATCAAGCTCTCCCCAGACTCTGAGATCATGTTTGTATGGCCTCTCTTCTTTTATCGCTTGTCATCTGTTCAGGTTTGGATGGCTTAAATTTTCTTTATCAATCTATCAATTCTGTTGGATCCCGAGGGTGTAGAACATGTAGGAAGAGGAGTGGGCTTGTATGTTTGAAATCATGTTTTCTAATCATGTTTCCTGGTATTCATACACGGTGTGGTTAGACGGACACGTGAATTCAGGTTCGATGATCAGTGGAGATTGGTGTTCGTTTGGGAGGAGTTCCGGTGTTCGCGCTGCTCTGCTCTCTTTTTGCTCTTCCATATGGGTTGAGATTCTATCCAGAGAGACAATCATAACTGTGATGACCGGTCCATTGAACCAGCCGACGAGACAGAGGCACGATCAAAACTATACATGTAATAAAACTATGATGGTGTCTGTGCTCATAATATGGTTTTGTTTGCAACAAGATGCGGCTGGATTGGCGATAAGACTCGTCTGCTGTATTTATTTAAAAATAAGAGTAATGCTGACAAACTCCATTATACGCACGCCGATAATTATCTTGCCATAAAGAAAAGGGGATTGGTTTGCAAGATTTCTTGCAGAATTGATTTATTATGAAGTTGCCAAGTCGGTAGTTATAGGCTTGTTGTACTTGTGGTGTGCACATGCCCTGCAGCATTGTCCTTGAATTAATGACTACCGCAAGTATGCACAAATAATCTATGTAAGATTGATGGTTTAGCATTTAATATAATGAGTACTTGCTTCTAAATAGTAATTTTATATTTGGAGCAAACGAGCAAAGATCCACCTAGTGAAAATAGCCCTGGTTCAAACAAGGAGCATCTCCCTTGTTTTATAATTGGAACTCCCACCAGTAGGGGGGAGGTGCGACACTTGTAGGCTATCATCCAAGATTTAGATATAAAGGATGAGCTCGAAGTCATTGTGCATTCGCAGCACAATGGACACAACATATAAAAAGGTTACTATGCTGCTCCAACAAAAATACAAGCTGCTATTAGAGCATTACACATCAAATTATAATGATCAAGAGAGGACATGTGGTGATGACACAGAAGTAGGGGACATGGAGAGTAACCATGTAGTAATCACCAGGTTGTGTAGTAGTTTAGTTGGGACTCTTGCTAGTCTCCCAAGTTCAAATAACAAATCACGGCCTAGTTATCTTTCGTTTCTTGCGTTCCAGCAAGATCTGTTCGTGGGCAGGCTTTTCGCACGACCCGCCTGAGCCCAAAATCTTTTAAAGTTTAGGCCCTTCGAGCCGGACCAGGTCTGAAAACTAAACACATTTATCAAGCAAGCAACCAAGTCAAGCCTGAATATTTTCTATTTGTTTTTCCTTTTTTTAAAAAATAAAAATTATGTTCGATATATTCATATATTTAATTACAAATTATTATTATTACGTGAGCTTAAAGAGTTTTATATTTTTAAAATATTATAAAACTTTTTTTTAATTTTTTTAGTATCTTTCAAGATATTTTAATATCTATAGGGCTGAAGGTTGGGCTTGAGCTTGACAAATTTTAGTTATATGTTACCTTGAACTCTATTTGAATAAGCTTGAACTACTTGGTAAACAAGTTCAGCTTTAAGAAAATTCCTATTTGATAATTCTTTGCTATCTTGCCCTTGAGTCTCTATAATCCCATCTTGTCATTTGCATCACTGATCAACCCTTTCCGTTAGTCTACCCCAGGCCATTGGATTTCATCTATTGAAAATGCACACATGTCGAAGAATTTCTTTTAAGAGAAAAAAAAAAATCCTTTGAAATGTATCTGAATAATTAAATTAAAAGTTGAGGCTACGATAGTTGAAAGATAAAGATCAAATTTCAAAATTCTTTAATAAGACCATAGTTACGAGGAGGAGGCAAAATAATATTTCTCGAATTAAAAAACATCGATGGGAATTGATAGGAGGAGGAGCTCCAGATAAAGCATAAATTCCACCATTACTATAGTATATGGTGTAATGAAGTAGTTAGTCACCTTACCTCCAGTATACTATTAATTAGATGAAGATGAAAAATTGATGCTTAGTACAAATGTGATGAAGAAGGAGATCACCTAAGATCTGCAAACCATGTATCCTGATAAAGCTCCAAGGCTGGATGATTTTCTCTCCAGTTTCTTCAAAAAATATTGAAAGATTATTGGAACTAACATTATCTGAGCTATTCAGCAGTTCTCTAAGATAGAGTCTATGCTGGATGCTTGGAAGGCTATATTCATTGTATTGATTCCAAAATCCAAGAATCCAAACCTAGCCTCCCATTATAGGCCTATTAGTTATTGATTTTAAGGAGTAGGCATGTTTCATTATAGGTTAAACTCACATTCAATTATTTACTTTGTAATGTCTTAGACAATACTTAGTCAAACTCATAAGATTTCTACACTTAGATAGAATAATAGTAATAGTTAACTTTATATTGACCTATATATAATTAAACTTGTCACAAAATTTTGAATTTAAAATTTATGTTTTTTAAGGTTAAATTATGATACATTACTAGACAAAAGTTCAAGATGTTAGATATACATTGCAATTTGTTGTATCTTGACCATTAAATGTATATGCCTAATTAAGATAAATTTTACTCTAAAGAAAACGTCATTTATGGAATGCCTCCAACTTGGTGATTATTTATTTATTTTGCATGTGTATAGAAAATTGCTTAATGTAGAGAAAATATTTACAATAAAAGATATATCTGATAAGAAATTTTTCTAGCTTTGTATACTAATACTTATAGGTAAGATAAATTCTAGTTTAAAGAGATTGCCTTTCATAGTATACCTGGAATCAAGCAAAATTATTTTTTTATTATTTATTTGTTTTGTATGTGCATAAAAATTACTTAAAGTAATAGTAAGCTTTCCAATAAGAAATATATTTAGATAAGAAATTTTCCTTGAAAGCTTTGTATGTTGACAACCATTTGAAGAATGCCACACTTTTTCTACCCACCCTTAAAAAATATATATATATATACATGAATGACGGGAGACCACCAAAAAATTTTGATTTCTTCTTTTTTTTTTAATCTTTCTTTTCAAAGCAATGTTTGAGTTCTTTTGTAAATAATTTGTAAGCACAATCTTATCTTGATTTGATTTCTCAAAGTAATCAAGAAGCCTCCAATTCGCTAAAGTATTTCTTTTCGACCCTTTGAAGCATTCTTGTTTTATCTATCAAATAAATACAGACAAATATTTAAAAAGAATAGACAAAACTAGCCCGTTGCTAAAGCCTGGAGACAAACAAAGAGGACAATTGCAAGTTGTTAGGCTGAGAAAAGGATAGCAAAAATAGCTATATATTAATAGAAAATTAGGAAGAAGACACCTGCCCCATCTGCCTTAGGTGTTTGATTCGTCATTATCCTAAAGCTTGTTTGGATTAGCTGTTGACCAACAGTTATCTCATATAGCTTTTAACCAATAGTTATTAACAATCATTTAAAGATGTATGAGCAGATAATTCAAATAGATCCTTAGTCATTAACATTTCTCATAGAAAAGTAAAAAATGATATTGAAATAGAGAGAGGAAAAAGAAAAAGAAAAAAAGGACATCAGATTCTGGATACCTGTGGCCATCCTGCATGGTTTTCAACTTCTAATGAGATGTATGAAAAATGTTCAAATAAGTCTAATGGTCCGTTAAGGTGTTCACATTTATGTAGAAGGTAGGCCAGATTACATTGTTGTAGTTGTCTAGTAAGCTATTTATTTGTTCTCACTAGCTTCATCATCTATTTTAATGATATGATGGGAAAATCACTTACCTGATCATCTTGAGACTTTAGAAATAGACCTTTTTTGTAATGGAAGAGCTGTGACTCTAGGGCATCATAGATTTTTTTTGAAATGGATAGGCTATGACTTTAGGGTAATAATCAAGTTTAATGGTCCTTATTTCAACATTAAATAGGTTCTATTTTTCTTTTGATACCACATTTTCATTGTAAAAGAAAGTTTCAAAACGAAAGATTAATTTAAAAAAAAAAAATTCAACCATGAATGAATAATTCTTTTTATCATCATGTTTTTCAAGATTTTTTTAAAAAAAAATTCTTTTGTTTATACCAATTTTTTTTTATTTCATGTATTGCCATGTCTAAGAAAAGCTAACCAAAAAATAAATTATTTCACAAATTAAACAAGAAGCGAAGATGGCATTCAAACGGGATTCAGACTTTTTCAATCAGTTTATTCAATAAATGCTTCAGTGTTTTTTTTTAAATTTGTTCAAGGCCGTGGGCTTCGCAGGTAATTTTTTTTTAAAAAAAATGGCAACGTGGAGATGGCATGCATTGTTCTCAAGAAATAGCAGTTATAGTAAGAATATGTACTTATATATAATAATAATTATTGAGATGGGGTTAAATGTAAAGTGACTAGTTCTATGATATCTGCAACGAAAGTGCCGAAATCAGCTGGAACACTGTGTGATTTGATCGCAATATAATTTCAAGCCCCTTAAAATTTAATATTTACATCAAGTTTAATTTTAGCGTGCGAATTCAGTTCGTCTGGGCTAGGAGCCCTCCCTCCTCTCACGCGCGCGGATGGTGATGGAGGGAAAGAAGGCAGAGGTTGGGAGTTTGGAATCGTGGCTCCTCCAAATAGTTCAGGAGCACCAACAGAGATCCATCCGGATCCGAGATCAAACGGGTCAGTTCTAGGGATTCTCTCCCCCAGTTTCCCAAAACCCTTCCCCCGTTTCTTCCATCTGATTTAATTCTCCTGCCCAATCTTATAGTAGCTGTAGGTTCCTCTTTTTGTATTCTTCGTTTAGGGTTTTTATGCGTGATTTCTGCTTTGATTCGTATTTGAAGAAGAAAATGATGGAAGATATGAGAATCTGAAGTCAGGATACCTAATTAGGTTTTGGATGTACTGTTGTTGTAGAATTGATGATAAAAATTATGTTTTTGGCTGTTCGGTTGTTGGATCTTGAGTCTCTTATATAATAGATTTATATTGAGTAATTATCGTGATGAAAAGAGAATTTTAGTCATCTAATATCACGTTTACAACAACAACAACAGCAACGCCTTATGTTTAAATTATCAAGTCAATACAATTATATCAAATTTTTGATGCTGTTATATCGCTCGATATGGTGTGACTTAAGATAAATATTGGTGAATAGGTTTCCTTTGGGTCTTAAAATTAGGTATACATTTTTATCCAAGTCAGATATGGGTCCAGCAAAATTTTAGTTGCTAGAATTGGGAGCTGGTATGATTTCGGGTAGCACATATTTTAAAAATACTTTTAGTAAAGAAGCACTTGGGAAGCAGATGGAGTCCGACATTCCAGGAAGATTCTGAAGCCGTGTGTTACCCTGGGTAAAATATTCTGGCTAATAGGAGCCAGATAGTAGAAATATGTATCAGTATCACTGGCAATGCTTAAAAGCTTATGTCTAGACTCTCAGATTAGTTTCAACCAAAATTCAACTAGTTAAGCAAAATTGTGGGCCTGAGACTACAACAGGTTAGATTGCATCGAAGTCATGGAAACTTGGACCCAGCTTGACATATTGTCCCTATGTTTAGCCACTCGAAGAGGGTCAAAGTGACAGGCGAGGTGGAGGTTACTGTCAGTAACTTTTTCTGAGGGGCGATCTGAGACCAGAGTTAAGTTTCTCCACCGATATAGTCTTTTAGTATGTTCTAAGAACTGGCACCAATCTCACTTGAGAAAAAAAGGGCATTAGTTTGTCAAGATTGAATCTAACTCATAATGCATTTTAGACTACAGTGAAAATTTATGTGATCCGCACTTAGTAATCAAAAGATTGAATATGATTTTTATACACATGTTGGGACCTATAATTTTTCTATATAAATAAATCCATGAAAGTAAATATGAAGCTACACATGCATCAAACAGTAGATCTTTACATTTCAAACATAATTTTTGCATTCAGATATCCCAGAATATCTATTTGTTAGTAGATATTCGGAAACTGTTGCTTATTAACCATGTAATCTACCTGATTTCTCACACAAAAAAAAAACCTTCTACTAAAGAACATTAGTTTATAAAATCTTAGTGAAAATTTATGGTCTGCTGGGAAGCTTTTGCCTTAGCAAAAGTTTTTTTCTTATCGCAACGAATGTATGGAAACAAATAATGCAGAAGCTTGTTGGACTGGAAGTTTGAACTCCTATTGATTGAGTTTACATGGCAGATGCCTTAAGTGTTATTTTTAGACCTGTATAATTTGTCTTATGCTTTTTTCTTTTTTTACTGAATTGTTTGTCTAGATGGCATTCTTGTTTTTCTTGAGATTAAGATAGAACACATTGAAAATTCAAAAATTTTTCTTGTTTTCTCTATTTTAGCTTCAGGACTACGTTGTATTTAGATTTTTAATATGGTATCTTGCCCATCTAATAATATCCTATGGCACGGGTCCATTTTGCTGTACTCTGTGGCTCAGGGAAATATCTTGCACTGTTGGGATGTAGTACTCTTAGTGCAAAATGCATTGTGGGCCATGTAAATTGAGAACTCACATGCCCATTAACCATGATCATCATATGGACCTCGGAGTAAATTAAACCAGTAGAAAACTTTCCAATTTTTGTTTTAATTGACAATGACTAAGTTTTTGTACGTATCTGTCAATTGACTCAAAAGACAACAAACTATCAATCAATAGAAAGTGTTATTGATGTGTTCTCTCTTTTTTTTATTGATGTTCTAGTTTTCTAGTATTCATCTTAATGCACTTTATGCTATCATAAATCTGTAGTGTACTTGTTTAGTGATAGAAGGTGCTTTACTAAATCTCTAACTTCTCTAATTGATAAATCTATTTGAAAATCTTAATATATCCTCTAACCTATGTAAGTGCACCAGGGTGCAATAGTGTAATTCTTACTGAAACGTACTGTGCTTTTTGTCCCCTCAGACAAAGCAAAGAAGAATGCTTTAAGATCTGCAACACGTGTTTCTGAACTTCTGATTGACACTGCCAATGGAGGAGTTGAAGAATCATTCATCAATGAGAAGCGTATTGAACTTGAAATACAAGCATTAATTAGTACTATCATGCGCTATAAGAAGCAAACAAATCAATTGCTGGCTTTTTCCCATGCATTGAATACTGTTTTAAAGGTTTGCTCAAATAGTACTATCTTGCCTCTCACAATTTATTTTGTCCATCTTGGTGAATGTTACTCTGTAGATGCAACAAAAAAAAAAAGGGAGACTAATTAAGCCATTGTCTAAAAGGTTTTTCTGTGCAGTTAGCTATCCTTTTTCACCCAATATGTTTCTAATTGTAATTATCTGTCTTTCATCATAATTTTTCCAATTTTGTGAACCTTCTTTCTCCTGTTTGCCTGTTTCAGTTCATGTAATGATTTGATAGTACCTTGGATCTAATTCCTTTTTACTAACTCTGTATTTCTTAATAAATCCTTTCTTTTTCCCCTGAGCCTTGTAAGTTTCATTTACACAATTTTTCCAGTGGCAATGAACATCAGAAAGTCCTTGAGTTATATGCTTGTTTCTTTTCTAGTCTCTATTACTGTTGGTGAGATGAAATGGGATGGATAATCACTGTTTTTCTATTAAGAAAAAAGGGATAGGAAGCATAACTAACCAGAATATATTCTTTTGATGCCTCTCCTAGATTTACATAATCATTGGCAAGCCTATCCATCTTTTGAGGATCAGTTATTTGGATGTTATTATACTGTAGAGAGAGAGAGAGAGAGACCTAGCTATATTGAATATAGCCAAATTCAAGTTCGGCCATCCTTCTCACTCTTAGATCTACATAAATCATGGATTTTAAAGGTGGAAAAGATGAGAAAAATGGGTTGACTTCAGGATCATAAATGACAAATGCTTTACTTAAATTTTTAACATCTTCCCACATTTTGCTGGAGCTAAACATTATTGTCTGTGCTGGTATGCGGCTCTATTGGGCCTCTTGCTACTCTCCCAAGTCCAAATAAAAAACCACGGCCTAGTTATCTTTTGTTTATCGCATTCCAGCAAGATCCGTTTACGGGCAGACTTGCCCGCCTGAGGCCGAAATCTGTTAAAGTTTTAGGCCCCTTCGGTTGGGCCAAGTTTGAAAAATAAACCCATTTAATGAGCAGGCAAGAAAGCTAGGCCTGAATATTTTCTTTTTGTTTTTCTTTTTCATTTATGTTTGATATATTTATGTATTTAATTGATAATTATTATTGTTACGTGACCTTTAAGAGATTCACATTTTTAAAATATTCTAAAATATTTTTTAATTTTTTAGTATCTTTTAAGATATTTTAATATTTATATGGTTGAAGGTTAGGCCTGGGCTTGGCAAATTTTAGTTACATGTTACCTTGAAGTCCGTTTGGAGAAGGTGCAGGCCATAGGTTTGGCTCTAAGAAAATCCCTAGCCAATAATTCTTTGTTGTCTTGCCTTGGATCTTTATAATTTCATCTTGTCACGTGCATCACAAATCAAACCTCTCCAACAGTCTACCCTATGCCGCTGGATTTCTTCCGTTGGAAATACGCACGTGGAAGAATTTCTTTCGAGAGGAGAAAAATCCGTTGAAATGTATCCAAATAGCTAAACTAGAAGTTGAGGTCATTAAAAGATGAAGATCAAAATTCAAAATTCTTTAATAAGACCATAATTATGAGGAGGCAAAATAATATTTCTAGAATTAAAACATCGATGGGAATTGGTTGGAGGAGGTCCAAAGAAAGCATGAATTCCATTGGTACTTCTACTGTATATGGTGTAATGAAGTAGTTGGTCACTTTACCTCAGTCTACTATCAATTAAATGAAAATGAAAAATTGATGCTGAGCAGAGATGTAATGAAGGAGGAGATCATCCAAGCTCTGCGAACCATGTAACCTAATAAAGCTTCAGGGCTGGATGATTTTTTCTCTAGTTTCTTCAAAAAGTATTGGAATACTATTGGAACTGACATTATTAGAACTATTTAGCAATTCTTGCAGACAAGGTCTATACTGAATGCTTTGAAAGGCTATGTTCATTATGTTAATTCTAAAACGTAAGAATCCAACCTTAGCCTCTCCCTATAGGCCCATCAATTTCTACAATGCTACTTATAAATTAGTTGAAAAATCTTGACCCTAAGAATTCATAATATCATCTAGCTATTGATTTTTGAGGAGCTAGCAAGTTTCATCATAGGTTAAACTCATATCCAGTTATTTACTTTGTAAGGTCACAGTACTAGGTCAATTTCACAGAATTTTAGACTTAGAATTATAGTAACAGTCAACTTCATACTGAGCTATATACAATTAAAATTGTCATAAAATTTTAAAGTTAAAATTTATTTTTTTGGAGATCAAACTATGATATATTACTAGATCGAAGTTTAGAGGTCAAACTATGATATATTACTAGACTGAAGTGTTGCATATACATTACAATTTATTGTATCTTGTAAATAGATGACCATTACATGTATGTGGTAAGATGAATTTTACTCTAAAGAAAACGTCATCCATAGCATGCCTTGAACTTGATAATTATTTATTTATTTATTTATTTTGTATGTACATAAAAAATTGCTTAATGTAGAGAAAATATTTACAACAAAAGATATATTTGGACAAGAATTTTTTCTAGCTTTGTATGCTGATACTTCTAGGTAAGACGAACTCTACTCTAAAGAGAGCGCCTTTCATAATGTACCTTAAATCAAGCAACATTGTTTTTTTACTATTAATTTGTTTTGTGTGTACAAAAATTACTTAAAGCAGTGGTAAGCTTTCCAACAAGAAATAACGGGACAAGAAATTCTTCTTGAAAGCTATGTATGCTGGTTTCCATCGCAATGTAACCATTTGAAGAACACTATACTTTTCCTACCCACCCTCCAAAAAAAAAAAAAAAAAAAAAAGAATGATGAGAGACCACGGAAAAAAAAAAAAAAAAAAGGTTTCTTCAATCTTTCTTTTCAAAGCAATGTTTGAGTTCTTCTTTTGTAAATAATTTGTAAGCACAATCTTTTCTTGATTTGATTTCTCAGAGTAACCAAGAAGCCTCCATTTCGCTAAAATATTTCTTTTCAACCCTTTGAAGCATTCTTCTTTCATCTATCAAATAAATACAAACAAACACTTAAAAAGAACAGACAAAACCAGTCTGCCGCTAAAGTCTGGAGACAGACAAAGAGGGCAATTGAAAGCTAGAAAAGGATGAGAAAAATGGCTAAATATTAATAGAAGATTAAAAAAAAAATACTTATCCCATCTGTCTTGTGTGTTTGATTTATCATTGTTTTAGAGTCTGTTTGGATTAGCGGTTGACTATCAATAGTTACTTAAAAGATGTATGAGCATCTAATTCAAATAGATTTTTAGTCGCTGAAAAAAAAAAAAAAGGGATGCTAGATTTTGGATATCTGTAGCCATCCTGCATGGTTTCCAACTTCCAATGGGACATATGGGAAATGTTCAAATGAGTCTGATAGTACATCTGCTACTCTTTCGTTAAAGTGTTTATATTTGTATAGAAGGGAGGCCAGGTCACGCTGCTGTAGTCATCTAAGAAGACGTCTATTCGTTCTCGCTAGCTTTACCAACCATTTCAATAAAGTGATGAGAGAATTACCTGTTTGATCTTTCTCGAAACTCTAGACATAGACCTTTCTTGTAATGGAAGGGCCGTGACTTTAGGGCATCACTCATGCAACAGTTCTCTCAAAAATCAAAATAACCCCTTAAATTTCAATTGCAGACTTTTCTTGAAATGGACAGACTGTGACTCTAGGGCAATAACTAAGTTTGATGGTCCTTATTTCAACGTTGAATAGGTCCTACTTTCCATGAGATTAGTTGGTGGACAATGGGCTGGGCATTCCAGGAAGTGCAATGCAATAGACACCAAAATCAAAACCACCATAGATTTCAATGTTTACTTATTGGGTGGAAGCTGATGAGCTCCGAGAATTGTTATGTGCTAGGTGTGTTTAAGGTCTTGATTCAAGGGATGTGAGGGACAACCAAGTCAAAGTCATCTTATTTGGCTGCAATTTTTCAACCTCTTCTTAGTCCGTCCTAAATAAGATAAGGACATTTTTTATTTCATTTTTTCTGAGGGACGCCCATTCCTGGCCATTATGGCCATTACTTGCCTCAAAAAATATTATTTAAAATAATAATTATTGTGAAAGTTTTTCTACAGGACTTTTGAACATTTATATTGGATAATTTTTAGATACTTGTTAACCATTTTTTGTAGAATGAATGATCCTAATTTTTTCTCCAATGCAAAGTCGCGTGTGCATGACAATAGCATCGTAATTGAGACAAAATTTAAGAGTTGATCCTTCTTTCTTCCTTTTTCTTCTCCTATCTTTAATTGAAAAGAGTAGCAAAATCCTTTATCTCCCTTGTTATGTCCTTTGTTTCACAGTGCTGCTATCTCCTGCAATCTTAGTTAACCAGGTTTCATCTTCAAACCCTTTCAACCCATCTCTTAAATAAAATTTTGCAGCATTGGGCTCAAATTACAGCTATAGAATTTGCGCTTGGCCAAAGAGCAAGAATATGTAAAGCCTGCTTAGATTTTAATCAGGTATTTTTACTGATTTTTATTTTTTTAGTATAGCATCTTTATTGATTTTTCTCTATTACATTCCAACTGGATTGGAAATCGATCTTCTCCCCTAATAAACTAGTACACACAGCATGCCATGCATGTGATGGGATGCGATGTTCGTGGACCCCTTCCTCTAGGAGAATTGATAAGCTCCGAGGACCTGTTCCTCCAGGAGAATTGATAACGGGAGGTGAAGGGAAGAGGACGCATGAGTTTAGATATTGACAGCACGTCGGGCAGCAGCGGTCCAGGACAACCATGACTCGGTCATCGGTTTAAGTCCACGACTGTTTCTGCGATGGATGCCGACTTCCCTTGACGGTTGGTAAGGGGCTTGCTGAAGAATCAAAAAGAGAAAATAAACCTATCCTAATAGTAAAATAATTTTTTCAGATGATGACCGACTCCGGGTCCATCTATGCTTTCTCTCATCCTAGTTTTTAGGTTTTTTAAATAACGTTTTCCACTCCATGGCACGCGTGGGCAACGACGTACGCGGTTGGTCCTCCGGAAGAACGCGAGTTGCCAGACGGTCTTGATTTCCTTCACGGGTTGCTTAGAAGATAAGTTCTCATTGAATATCTTGCCACATCGACCATAGATCAACTAGGCGTTAAATTGTTTCTTAGCCGGCCGATGCCCATTCAAATTTTAACTAGGGAAGCCATATAACTTCAATACTTAATAAAATCGGTGGGGAACTCTCTTCCCTCACTTCTTTTTCAAAAACGGAGAAAAAAAAAAAAAAAGCCTATGGAAGCCATATATTCGACTACAGGTTATGATGTTCGTTTACTGGGTGATACTTGACCCAATAAAAAATGGCTTTGTACATCATACAATCATTTTTGAAACAAAATTTAATGTAAAAGAATTTAAAATTAAAATACTAATATTTTACTTGAAGAGGTATAAGTGACGTTCGTTTGCTTTTATTTTTTCAACCAAATGTGATACAGACTTCTGTGATGGTTGACAAGGCAGTTATTACCCGTCTAAATCATCATTGCTTTGATCGTATCATTCTAAAAATCAAAAAAAATAAAATAAAATTGTCATGAAGACTGACTCCAGGTCCATCAACGTATGTTCCTTATCGAAGTTTTGTATTCCATGGCATTCATGGGCGATGGGACGTGTGGTGGTCCTTAACAAGAACTCATGAGCGTTTAAGAATCACCTAGGATGGTAATTTTTTTATTTTTTTGCTATCTTCATGAAAATCCATCTTAAATAAAACAGAAATAAAAAAAAAAAATTTCTTCATGACAATGAGGATAGAAAAAATTCTATTTTATAAACAAGGATAGGATAAAGATAAGAGAATACTTCCTACCCAACAGAATCCTTATATATTTTACATTAATTAAATATTATTATATTATTTTAATAATCTAAATATATCTTTATATATAATCCTAAAATATTTTAAAACTATATCCACTCATCTTTTTTATATTTATTAAGACTTATAATTAGATGTATTTATTTTTTTAAAATAACTTATGATCATAAATTTATGTTAATGGATACTTTAAAATTATGATTTAATATATTTCTTATAAATTAATTCATAAAATTTATAATTATATAAATTTATTTGTTATATAAAATTTAAAAT